>CM062813.1:995387026-995987026 GCA_031772625.1 Pinus tabuliformis | reverse complement strand
GGAGGAAGGGGATGCTTGAGTTTGCTTTTGGTTTTGGTTTGGCTGTGGTTTTGAAGGAATTATTTGAGAGAGAGGAGGGGAGTATTATTCATCTTGGACACACTATATTTGGTTGGACTTAGGCTCGGAGGGCTAGGGAACCTGTGGAGGTTTCCTACGCTAGGAATTACTTCCCAGTTGGCTAGGAGGTAAATCATGTCCGTAATCAAGAGGAGCGTTCCAGCAGGAGCAGTAGCTCAAGGGCATCTCCACCGGGCTATTGGTACAGGTATTTCTCTATGCATAGATTACTCATGTAAGTGATTGAAATGAAATGTTCACTATTTAAATTGTAGGAATTAGATTTTAAATGGTAAATTATCATCGTTTAAATGTCTTGTCAGAAAATAAATTATTTCCCTTTTATTGCATTTAAAATTAGAGAATATAGATCTGGTAGAGGACCCTAGGAGGGGACCTTACACGTGGTATCAGAGCTTAGGTTCAAAATTTGGACCCAAAACCCATAAACCCAAATTTCCGCTATAAGAGCTTGTAACCCTCATAATTACTTGTAATCCTAATATATAAATGTATGACACTATATATATATATATATATATATATATATATATAACAATTTGTTTTTAGATTGAAAATGATACGTCTCTTTATTGCCTTGGAACGGAAGCAGTGCGGTATATTTCACTCTAGGCTACAAAGGACGTAGCGAGGGCTTCAAACATCAGGGTTTTTTTGGACCTTCGTGGAGGGTGCTATCCGGACACGAATCGCTCGCAGACCACGAATATCTCCAACAATCTACAACACTTTGCAAAGCACAGCCGAGTTCAAAGCGGACATGCATAACATATATATCCTGGCATGGAAGGATCCGAAGCGAGTATGGGTCACGTTACTGTTCATGGCAACAGAAGATGTTATTTATGCGGTGCTAGCAACATGGCGCCTAGAATGGCGCGCCCCAGCCAAGGCTGTCCTAGAAAAAAAGGCAGTGCAACATTGTAAAAAGGACCTTCAGCAATGACTCACTAACTTGGCAGGAAAGGCCCATCAGGGACAACAGGCAGCTTTGCAGAAGGAAGCCCCCAAGGAAGTGCTCACCGAAGGAACCACACCAGATCAGGAAATGGCCTTGGACCATGATATGCAACAGGAGGAGGAGATACAGGAAGGCACGGACCATCTTACTGAATCAACCCCCGTCAAGCGACCGCGTAGCACGGAATCACCGCACACACGCAAAAAGTCAAAGACAGCCAAAGCTCTGGAGAAGGAGTTTCTTGACAGCAGCAAACCGTCAAGTAATGTCCCTACCGATGCATTGACGGAACTAATCACCAAGCAGACAACTGTGTTGGGGGAGATCCGAGTGCAGTTGCAGGCACTATAGGTGTGACCCCTGAGCGGGGTAAGCCTACAATTAACCGAGGGCACAGCCGCAGCCGACCAGATGGTGCGTACCAATACAATGAACACCTTAGTGTTGCCAGTAGGTGTTGTCTTGACCGAAGTAGAGGGGGATGTGCGAAGTTGGGGATTGAATCTAGCCGCTCTTCCTAGAGAAACCTTATACCAACTATAGGATGGGGTAACCACTGAGCTTCGTGCCCAGGAAGGCCGCACCCTCCAAACAGTGATGGAGCACAAGGCAAATCTGGAGCAGGTCAGTCTCCAGCGAGATGATTTGATCTCACACACCCAGGAAGTGGAACAGGCCGTGATGGCCGCTTGCAGCAAGGTCCCGAAGTTAGCTATCCCAGCTGAACTTCCAACCACTGACAAGATTCATTGCATGGCCACAAGATTCTGTACGGCCCAGGAGGAGGCCGCGAAGGCTCAATGGGAATTAAATCTACAAATTGTAGAGCTAAGACTGAAGGCGCAGCTGGCCACACCGCCGGAAATCCGGGAGTAGCGTCGCGGTGAAATTCAAGCAGGATTGGAAATGATAAAGGTACGAGATTGCTCGGGACTGTTAGATCAATCCCTCCTTACACTCACTGCCCTCCAAGAAGACCCAACCATACAACAGGTAGAAACCGAGGCACGGGAGTTGCAGCAGGCTTATGACATAGTCCGAGGGACTGTGCAGATGGTCGCTATCATGCAATGGTTGGCTAAAATGAAGGAGGCCTAGGCTCTCCAGACACAAGTTGATGCTACGCGGTAAAGGGAGGCAATGCTTAAGGAATGCATCCAGCCTTCGATTGATGATGCATTCACGATCTCCATTGCCATAGAAGGAAAGATAGCGCACATGCAGGCAATATGTGATCCCGGACATGTAACTGCAAGTGATACGGATGCATTAGCGGCTCGTGTAGAGTAGGTATAGAAGCTCGCGGCCGAGTGTATTGCAAGCACACGCGACACACAAAAATTGTTGAACGACCTTTGCGCGAAGATTACCGCACCAACCGAGTGACTCAGGACGAGTCACGATGATTGTGTTGGGGGACTGTTGGGTATCAAAGGGCCCGCGTAACAGTGTTGGAGCTCAAAGCCCATAATTTTGGGAAGGGTAGGGCAAGGACTCCCCGAAGTGCACAGAGCGCGAATCATAAAGGAGTCTAGTCAAAGGATTCTTTGCCCAAAAATAATGTAAAATAATAGAGAGTAAGTTGGCTTGCCCATGTTCCGCGGACCATGGGAAGGTATAAATAGAGCGAGGCTCTATGGATAGAAGTTAGTTTTTTTTGGAGATTTACTTTTGGATCTGAATTGTAATGGGTTTTTGAGGAGCGAAGTCTTGAAGCGTCTGTAAGTCCGAGTCAAGGGTGCTGGTAGGTAGATAGAGGCTCTGCAACTGTGTGCGCAGAGGCCTAGTAGAGTCCGCAGCTGTGTGCGCGGACCCCTACAGTTGAGTGCGCAGGGCAGATCTGGATGTATTGGTGAAAGAATTGAATAAAGATAAGTTGATTCTGAAATTCTATGTAAATTCTGAATTATTGCGAATCTAGCTAATTTATATAACTGTTTGATCTATGCGTGTATGCTTATGTTATGAGTTTATGCAAATCTGTATCTTTCCTGGGTGCGCGAACTGGTTATGTCTATTAAATGTTTGCTTAAAGACCATAAAAAGTAGATCGAATCTATAACAACGAATTAATAAGTATTAAGGGTTTCCTGGGTCCGGATCTACGCGGGGCAAAGTGGCACGAAGCTGCAGAATGGTGCATGAACCCTCCAAACCACATCAAGACATCCCAGTGGTGCGGAAACCTGGCTCTAGCACCTCTCCCTACTACCTCGTGTGAGACCTCAGTCCACACTCCACAGGCTGTTGCCGAAAGGGCTGGTAGGCGCAGGATTTGTTTGTCTAAATAGCTCTTCCGAACCTGGGTCAGGCCCATATAAGCCAACATAATCCTAGACCTATTTTAAGGATTAGTCTTTCTCTCAATCAAGAGCAAGCTAGAAGGATGGGAAAAGAAACATAAGTATGTTGAATTTAGAATAAGATAAAGGAAATAGACCAGTGTTATAGTTCCAATATCTAATTATTTTATGAGAAAATGTAATGAAACAAATTCATATTAAATAGTTAATAGACATCCAACTGCAAACACCTCAAATTACTAATAAAACATATGCGTAGGACCAAAATATTCATGCCATAATACTGAAATAGTTCAAATACATGACATGTAGAAAGCAAGACATATATAAGACTAAATTGTTAGATAGCTAGCAACTCAAAGAGATAAAGGTTTGTCCTTATACAAGTTCCAGTTTTGAATCTCATTTTTTATTAACCCTGCAAGATAGCTTGACTATATTCTAAATGAGCATTTCAGTAAACAGTCGATAGTAATGCTGAAAAGACACATACATACTCATACACAAGAAATGATATCTGAAAGTTGAAGCATTTATTTTCAATAACAGAGAAAGCAGTACTGCTATGTAATCAATTACTGAAATAAATATTATTATAAATATGAATCAAGTTATGATAAACAATAGAGAACAGTGCAAGTCATTTGTTGTCTCTAAAATCGATGCCTTGCCTGCAAAGATGGATTGACTCTCACTACAATAGTGTAAATGAATCCAAAAATCCCTCCTTACAAACTGGTCATAATCCTAAGCATTACTCTGCCTCTCTTCCTCTTGGATTCGAGTCCTCTCATCTCTATCTTGAGATTATATTTTTTACAAAAGTTAAGGTGAAATCGTGAAAGTAACAACAGCCCCATGTATCTCTCAAAAAATGGGATAATAATAAAAGAAATTAACTTAGATGTCTCCTTATTGTTGAATCACAGGCCAAATGTCGATCTCCTCTGTTTGATAAAATTCCCAGTGTAGCTTCGTATTGAGTTCGAATTATTTTGTGTTGATAACTGCTGAGAAGATTTCTCGACAAGATCATGCTCTTCATGGTATTAGTCTTTATTTTTGTTTTTTGTTTTTCTTCTGTCTATTTTGATTTGGATCTTGACACGTGGTTGAGTGGTTGATTGAATGATCTATTTGATTCGGCCCAAGTGTTTCCCAGAGAAGGAGTGACACCTGGCAAGAGTTGAGTGGTATCACCGGATCAAACTGTTACTTCCTCCTTATCGACCCTAGGTTCATCTCTATTTCAACCAAATAGAGCTCATTAGTTTTGTTATTAAACTCAGAGAAAGCTAATTTGAAATCAAAACATAAAAAACTTCTCGCAAAACCAATGAAAACTGACTTTTCAATGTTATAACAACGGCCCCATATGGAAGTGACAAGTGGCAAGAACCGTATGGTATCAGAGAAAGGCTCATCACAACTTTTAAAATGAGAAAACATGAAAAACTTGCAATATTGGGTAGCTCTAATATGGAGCAAATGCGAAATCATAATTAAATCTCTTTAATAACTATATTAGATCTATAATATCGAAGCTTTGTTTCGGCAATGTGATATCAAAGGTTTCATTCAAAAGTTCTGATTAGACAACAGATGTGAAATTATTATTAATAAACACTAAAACATATATCAGATATGGATATTGGAAATGAGAGTAAATCGAAGGTCGGAGGTGGAAGTTATATCACTATCAGAAAATCGGTGGGATTGGCATATTGTAATATCGGCGATCAAAGGGAATCAGAGGTCGGAGTGGGAGATTCATCACAAGTCGGAAGTCAGAGGGTTATGTTGTATCAAAGTTCAGAGATCAAAGGGGTATTATATCATTGTTCGGAGATCGACAGAGTGTTATATTGAAGTTTTAAATATGAGTCACGGTTGAAAACCTTTGATTGTCGATATTCGGGAGCGAAAGTTATGATGTGAAAGTGGGTCCTCCCGTTAGCTATTTTATATATGGTCGGGCTTTGGGTTTTATGAAGTTTGAACCATTTGGTTTATTAAACCTTTATAATAAACTACAACCACTTTTAAATGAGATGAATGCAAAAAGGGTCTCCATTATTTTATCATATGGCTAAAATAAAAAATTAAATGGGGGGTTGTTGAGTACTAAAACAGACTCCCACAAATTTCACTAGTGTTTATGTGCCCATTCCTTCCTCTATTCCATCCATGGGATTAAACCCTAGTCAACCTATAAGATTTGGAATCTTCACTCCAAGTTTTTCTCAACCTTATGTCGTTATTCCTAATATGGGTATGGTAACCTCAGGAAATGTGTGGGGGGTATCATCTATTGCTCCTAGCTAGCTTGGGTGAAACCTTACTTCTAGTATTTCTCAATCCTAGTAAATTTCATTGTTTAGAGAGACGTTGTCCTCTAGTACTTTTCCTAGAGGGGCTAGTTTACATGGGGGAAACTCTATCGTTAGTACCCTGATCCTTGTGAGTTATCGTCCTTATGTTGGTGTTGTTGCGCAAGGCGGTCCTTCTTCTCCTATCGGGTACAACCCTACTGGAAGTCATGCTCTTGGGGGTCCTTTGTTTTCTAGGGGCACTTACCCTGGGGGGGAATTCCTTGCACCAGACGCACTAGCTCACATCCTCTATATGTTGGGATGAACTACAACCATGGTACACAAATGATTACTTAGAGCCCTAGTATGGGGGGACCTCACGATTGGTCGGGGGCATCTTTTGCCTAAGACCCATTCAGTCAGCTCCATAATCCTTTCCCATCATCTCTTAATCTTCCAAATTTAGCTAAGTTGGTGAATGACCCCATTTGTCACGATCCCTTGCGGCCACCCATTCCTACAAAATTACCATATGATATCCCCAAGTTTGAAGGGAAGCTTAGAGAAAAGCCATAAACACATATCACCACATATCATCATTGGTGCTCATTAAACTCTTTGGTGGATGATTCAATCCAACTATGTTTATTCCAAAATAGCCTGAATGGAGATGTTGCTAAATCACATATTGAACAAAATATGACATCTTACAGTGAATTCTCTTCCTTGGCCTAGACATTCTTAATTCATTTTCAGTTACCTATGAGATACATTTTAGAAAATTATATATTACAGAGAAATGGAACACATAAAATATTGCAGAAACAAAAAACATAGAAAACACATAAAACAAGAGAGACACAGATATACGTGGTTCAACCAGTGTTAATTTTTCATAGGGCTACAATGTTCTTTCTTTGATAATTTCATTTCTTCATTAATAAATTAAGTTCACCCCATATCATCATTACTTTATTTAGATCTACACAATTATTCATCATCATATGAAATTATATAGAAAGAAAAACATCATCATCATTAATGTAACAGAACATAAAGGAAAAATAGAAGAAAAACATGCACACACATAGAGACACCAGGATTGATCTGAGACCAAGGCAAAACCCACTATGGGGGAAACCCTTGAAATTATTCTTCTTCTTAGATCATCATCAAATGATTCAGCAAAATAGAGTACAATGATCCATAACTTTATCTATACAACAAAACAACTATGATATCCATGAAACAAATCTAATCATGCTTATAATCAAAACCCTGATTCTGAGGACTGTAGTGTGTTGTCACTAACTGTAGTCAACTGTTTGATATTGTTGTCACTGTGTTGAACATTGTTTAACATTTCTATCACTGAGCAGAATCTTAAAAATACTGAAATCGCATCTTTGAGTCTTGGATGCAGGGAGGAGGGGTTGTGCGAGTGTCTATAGCAATTTTGGACACTCTGTACAGAACTGGAAGACTAAGTCTGGAATAGATATGGATGCTCCCAGGTGCACAAGATGAGGACGTCTAGAGTCAAACATAATTAGATATGCCTCAAACCCTAGACACTCTCATAAGGCTTATGTACGAGCGTCTATGGTAACCCAGATGCTCTGAGGACCATACTATGTGTGCGTCCAGGGACCAAACTAAGTAGCAGAAACCCTATCCTCTCAGATGCTCCCATAAACACTTTGTGTCAGGACCATATTATGCCAGCTTCTAGGGATGAAAATACTCAATTACATTTCAGCGTCAAAGATCCATAAAACCCTAGATCAATGCGAGCTTCAACCCTGTAGTTTCAGACCCTTTGCGTGAAGTTTCCTTTGTTATACCTATGTGAATCAAGAAAATAAGAGAAGATAATATGGATTGATCAAATGTTTCCAAATGATCTTGAGGTATCTTCTATTTATAGTCTTTCATGAGGATCCTCTTGGGGTTGAGGCCGACCTATCCAATTTAACATGTGCTTAGGGCCGACCTAACCCAATATACATGAGTGAATAAATAAATTCGAAAACCAGCTTTTTCTTGTCCACATAAGGTGATCTTTAGGTCGATTTTGACCCTCTCGAAAGGATGAATCCATTGAAATTATTATCTTCATCATATGAGTTGTCCAAAGTGGAATTTGACCACAGTTGCAAAAATTAACACTCCCTCTCAACTAGGGAGAATTCCACTTGTCAATATTTGTTCGTCGATCAATATGCCATTTTGGTGTCTTCAAGTGTCATCATGTATCATCCCTGATCATCTCTATCATGTAGTCATCATGAAATGACCACCTCAAGTATTTCATCATTGCAAATAATCAATGTACATATCGATCTATGCCTTGTGTATTCATGTTTATCTCTTGATTGTTCTTCCTCATATGTTGACATTATTGAATCTAGAAGAAGAAGAATTTGTTACCTAAGGGGAGATCAAGCTAACACCCTCCATCCATCAGGATACTACCTGGAATCTATGTCAGTGGGCTACTACCCAGATCATGATCAATCATTGTCACAGAGCATATCATCAAGGAGAACATCTCAACGTGGAACCACATCAGGGAACATATCGCAACCCAGAATATCATGGGGTAGATATAAATCTAAAACCCCATATCGAGAAATAGGATATGCAAACACATAGGGGAGCACATCTCGACCTTGGGATCTCATCATGGAGCTCAATCTCAACCTGGAATCACATAGGGTTATCTCAACCCATCATATTTCCTCTTTATCTTCCCATCGATGTCCCTGAATAGTCATGTGGTAGAACACTTGCATCATAATCGACTTGGGGGGTTGTACACCCCAAGTACACTCTCAACTTGTTTGCCAAACGAGGATTGGCGTTCTTGATAATCCCTTCTTATGGGTACGACACCAACTAGAGTATACTCTGCAAAGACCAAATAGGGGACCAACATTCTTTGACCCTATGAAGATAGGGGAGAACCTATGGGTAACAGATAGGAATCATACCCTAATGTCCAGAGTTCCCTCAACCCTAGGAGCCCTCTATCTTGATTCCTCACCCTGCGAGCTCAGACAGTGAGGAAGAGTTGGCTTAGTGTCCCTGATCAGCGTTTCTCTCATGATACTCAAATATGGTATCAGCCTATCTCAATAGCAGTTTTTTCCTGTTCATGTAAGACATAAAATCAAATATCATGTCAGAACATAAACAATCATATAAAACTAAAAGGGATACCATAATCATCCTCCCCCGCAAGGACGTTCCAACCACAAGTCTGAGCTTGTTTCAAACAACTGCATTGTCTCAATATATGACAGTATATCGGTCCCAACTATAAATATGGGACTTTCTTCGAGTTAGATCTCACTCTATGTCATCACAATGTATCCATGTCATATCCAAATCATGATTAAACAACTCTCTAAGGAGCTTCTTCATCCTGCCTCATAGCTAGCCATGTTAAAAACATCATACTCATCCTCAATCATGTTATGGACCTCTCATCCAAGATATCATGGAAAATCTCATATTAATGCAACATTCAAATGTACATAGTAATAATCTCTATCACCAACAATACATCGATGCAGTCACATATCATAGGAGAAATATCTCAGCCTCAAAAATTGAATATCTCATGCAGATATTTCAAAGGATGATCGGTGGAAACTTTATGTGAATAAAGTGGCTCACTCATGAATTTATTCAAGTTCTATAGAACATCATATATATATATACAGATGGATGTTCAAAATGGAGCATCAATGCTTCAATCGACGGTCAGATGCCATCTCAAGTTCAATAACATCTTTGAACTTCAAATTGGAGTATCCAAGGATTTTCCTTTTCATTATTCAAAAACATTTTTAATAGCTTTTCAATATAGGATTTCTTTCCCAAATTCACGAAATCGATTCATCATGCCATGATACATCATTTCAAGCTTCAGAAGCTATCTCCTTATGATTTAGATCATCAAAGGCTTATCACTTGTCAAGAGTAGAGCATAATGTTATAAAACTAAAACCATAGTCAACAACAAGGTCATACCTTGGAACTCATCATCCTGACTTCATCAAATAACTGTCAAATATAGACATATCTGGATCAGGGAGCTTGCTTCATGAAATTCTCTAAGCATAATTCCTTGTTAAGCCAACATAATCAGCCTTACATAAATCAATGTTGTACCATCACATTAACAGAGTCAGCTTATCAAATTTTAGAAGACGGATCACAACCATTATCACTAATATCACAGTATCAATTCTTTCAACCAAGATACAAGCGGAGCTCATATTAAATCCTGACTTCATTTATTATCATGCCAACAAGTTTTAGTCAATCATGCAATATCAATCAAACTTCATTAGGTCATTTTCATAAGTCATTTTTTGTCACTAGGTGAAAATGCATACACCGAGGACGAGTCATGCAGGTTTCAATTTCATGTTGAATCAAAACTATTAGTACCTCAACCATTGTGCTAGGAAAGAGGAGGCCAATACAAAATTATTTTTCTGAATACCCATATAATTCATTGTGCCCACATAGCATAGACATCAGGGAAAATCAACAATCGTCAAATCATATACTTAGTCATCAGGTCAAGTCCAAATTTGCTATTGTAGAGAGATCTATATTCAAAACATATCTCAATAATCAATTCAAAATTCCAAGTTATTGTCAAGCATCATGATAAAACACTAAAGACTTCTTATCTATATCAATCAGCGAAATCATGCCAAACTCTTGTAGCACAAACAACATATCTATATGTGTGTCCGATCATCTGCAAACACAACTTCAGTTTGCATGTTCATGTTATGGAAAACATTCAAGATTTTCCTACTTGTAGATCATTTTGTTATCTGTGATACATCTGGTACTAACATCTTCCAGGTGAACATCTTAGTTTTAAGCAAGATACTTCATTTTTTTTAAGTGATCAGCAATTTAACCCAACTTCAGAAATCAGATTACAGTGGTAGAATATGTCAGAGACACCTTGATTTAGAGTTCAGAAAGCTTCAGAAATCTTCAGATGATGGTCAATTGTAGTCAAACCTCGGACACTCCCTTCAGGTTAGCATGGGAGCGTCTTTAGCTACATGGACCTTAGCATGCATGTGTCTAGGGATGAGATTTCCTAGTTCAGTGCTTACATCCAGAGAAAAAACCCTAATTTATATACAAGCTTGAGATATGAGATTTTGTTGCAGATCAATTATGTCAGATGCACATAAATCATACTTCAATAGTACGTAATGCAAATTGTAATAAGAGTAAGAATCTTGAGAAGAGATTCTCCCTCTGACTAGGAATCTATGTCATCAACCTATCTCTACTAGAGTCAAGCAACAATAGATATGTTAGATCATGAACATATATCTATCATGGCTATCAGCACCATGACATAAATCTTTAGACTCAAAGAAAAATATAGATGCAACATCATATCTCAAAGATATGAACACATTAACACTTTCTATCAAGTCACTTCATCAAGTTAGGACATTCAATTTAACCATATGTAATCAAGACATGACCATAGGTAGTAAGAGATATAGAATATTAATCTCATAGTTATACCTCTAACATCATGCTTATCATGATCAATAAGATTAGGTAAATTCATTCAATAAATATTTATCAAAACAATGACACCGTCAATCTCTCTTTCCATATGCTTTCATCATTCTTATCACAAGCATTATCAGCAAACTCATGTATAGGAGTTAATGACCTATCCTTCTATATGAAATCCATCATGACAAGTATCAAGGGTATCATTAACTAGATTCAAGGTGCTATCCCTTTATATAGGATCAAGATGTCCAATGGATAGATGTTAGCCAAACATCAATTGTATCAATGTATCAACATTAGATAACCTCATAGAATTCAAGAACATCAAAATGTTCAACACCAGGTGCATCATTTCATCATAGGAAACATAGACCCAACTTACTTTTATATGCATTCTTGAGCCATCAAAGAAAGAGACGTTCTCATCAGAACTTAGGGCTTACTGATCCATCCAATGATAGAGTTGAAATACAACATACCATGCATACCTTGTGGTATTCAAATACCAGTGCACCTTTTCATTAGACATAGGTCACTTGAAGCACTTTGTCATCTTTTCATATAGTTCCTTTCAACTTTTTTGAACCCTATCCATCCTTCCAGCATTTCAAATGATTCTCAAGAAGGATATATCTCATCAACGAGGTTAGAAACATCCATATACTCAAACACATATGTAGGAGGTATAACAATAATTAGATCCATAAGTCTAAACAAAAGTAAGAGGCATCATGAGTCAAGAAATACTTATCTTCGATGAGAGGTATCCTCTCCCTCTTGAACCAATATTTAAGAGTCGTCAATGTCTATGGTCCATATACCAATGTTGCCTTCAGTTATCCAACCATGCCTGCTAGGGATTATCCCATCTAGGGCTTCATCAAATCTTTTTCAAGTGCTTGAGAATCTTCACATTGATCAACTAGGTTCCATATCTCATATTATTTCCATAAACCAGGGTTTTCTCTCCAACCCTAACCTCATAGAATCCATCAAACCCTAATAATCAAGTTTCCTAGGGTTTTCTTCAAACCCTAGAATTATTTTAGGTATCCACTATTGTTATGAAACCAGCTCAAGAAAAGATAGAAATGATATATCAACGCCTTAGAATTCAGCCTCTTCGAGGGGGCAACCTCCTTTACATTACATAAATGAACAATTCTTGGATGATACAAATGACAAAACCTCCTTTCTATATATAGGAGTCTAAGGAGTCACAATATAATCTAGCCGACCTAACAATAATAATATAAAGCCACAAAAATAACAATAGAGGGATTCTATGGGGCACAGAAGTAACAATATGGGGGTAATAGGGGCACAACAATATACATAAGGGGTATAACTACAACAGTAATGGGGTAATCACTAGTATTATAGGGACCCAACATGCCCCTCTCCTTCAAAAAAGTGTTGTCCTCAATGCTTGAGTAGTTCTGGATACTTCTGCATAAAATTCTCATCCTCCCATGTGGAATCTTCAGCGGATAAGTTCTTCCACTTGATAAGATACTCTGAAATTGATCGATTTCGTAGCTGTCGAGTTCTTGTTTCTGTGACTGCTTCCGGTTCCAATATAATTTTTCCTTCCTTGTCAAGTTCCGGCAATATTGTTTGAATTGGGAGCTTGTTGCCTATAACCTTCTTTAAACATGAAACATGGAAAACTGGGTGCAATCGAGAAGCTGCAGGAAGCTCCAATTTGTATGCCATAGTACCAATCTTTTGCAACACCTTGTACGGACCATAATACTTTGGTGATAATTTATTATCCTTCTTAGCTTGCTTTAGGGACATTTGCTTATATGGTTGTAGTCGTAGGAATACCCAATCACCTACATCAAAACTTCTTTCACTCCGATGTTGATCTACCCGTTGTTTCATTCTATTTTGTGCCAACACGAGGTTATCCTTTAAGAGTTGGAGGACTTGTTGTTGATGTTCGATGTGATGTTCCACTGCCTGAACCTTAGAATTTTCTCTTAAATATGATGTGATGGATGGTGGTTGATACCCATAAAGTGCCATAAATGGGGTCATTTTTGTTGCTGTATGAAAGGAAGTGTTATACCACCATTTAGCCAGAGGTAACCATTTGACCCATTGTGTCTATTTATCATATACAAAGCAACGAAGATATCCTTCCAAACATTTGTTTACTATCTCAGTTTTCCCATCAATTTGAGGATGATAAGATGAGCTATGAGCTAACTGAGTACCAAGACAAGAAAATAATTCTGTCCAAAAATTTCCAGTGAAAATGGGATCTCTGTCACTTACAATAATATTTGGGTTTCCATGTAGCTTTTGAACTGTTTCCATAAATGCAGTAGAAACTGTACTGGCTTTAAATGGATGTGATAATGCACAAAAGTGTGCATACTTGGTAAGTCTGTCAACTACCACCATGATGACACTCTTTCCCTCGGACTTGGGTAAACCTGTGATAAAATCCATTGAAACCTCCTCCCAACGTTGGCTTGGAATGGATAAAGGTTGCAATAGACCCGGTGTCTGTTATAGCTCCAAATCTCACTTTTATGGTTTGTGATGTTGTACTCATGGCCTAGGGCAACCCCTCCTTCCAGACTTGGTCCTAAAATTTAAAAAACAGTGTTTTATCCCTTATACGCGACATTGCCCTGAGTTAAACGCGTGTATACGTGGGTATGTGTATAGCCAACCCACGTGTATGTATTAAAACACTTTAAAAAATATAAAACTCCTTATTTTCGGGCGGGGATCGCGGGTTTTACCTACCAATCACCTATTAGTGGCCGTGGCCCAACTGTTCCCAACCAACTCCTAACTAAAAAACTACTTTGGAGATGGTATAAAAAGACCTCAAAGGGAAGGCCTAAGGGAGAAGAGAGGAGAGAGAAAGGTTATTATGCTGAGATTTTTCCCTTGACCAGGTCTGAAGTCCCTTGTGCCTTCTGCACTTCCCCCATTTTGTACAGGAAACCTTTGTTTCCTTGTGTGTTGATGTTCATCCACCATTTATGGCATCATGGAGAGAGTCATGGAAGGAGTTTTGTTAGAGGCTTGAGGCTGGAACAGATCCGGAAGGAAGCTTTGCTTGGAGCCTGTTGAAGGTGACTCAGGTGAAAATATTCCTTTTTATGTACTTTATTTGTCTATAATAAAAGAAACACATGTCTTGGTTCCCGAAATGAATCTTCTTTATGTTAATGATATTCATGTTTAGAATTCATATGTAAATGGTTGTTTGGATTTCATAACTAACTACCTTTCCTTATAACATGAAGATGGTTTCTTTATAAGTTTTTGTCCATGTATTGCTGTATTCTTTGAATTGGTTGTTTTGCAGGACAAAAGAGAAGAAGGGAACTCTTAGTACAGAGTCTTCTAGTATAGGGGGCATTCCAGTTTCTTCGAATGTTCCCCCTTCAAGTTCTAAGAGTGTTTCCTTTAATTGGGATAGTCTTGTTGAGCCTCGTCTTCCTTCCGTTGCACCTTTCCAAATAAAGGTCAGGGTTAATTCCACAAATGTCTATCAATATATGGTGGATGAAGGATCCTCTACAAGTATTATATCCTCTTTGACTTGGAAAGCTTTGGGTTCCCCAAAGTTGTTGACAGCTCAGAGTCAGTTGTTAGCCTATGATAGAAGGCCTTAAGGGTCCAAACCCTTCTTGGAGTTCCCTTCTTCTCTTTTGTCCTGCAAAACAACCAATTCAAAGAATACAGCAGTACATGGACAAAAACTTATAAAGAAACCATCTTCATGTTATAAGGAAAGGTAGTTAGTTATGAAATCCAAACAACCATTTACATATGAATTCTAAACATGAATATCATTAACATAAAGAAGATTCATTTCGGGAACCAAGACATGTGTTTCTTTTATTATAGACAAATAAAGTACATAAAAAGGAATATTTTCACCTGAGTCACCTTCAGCAGGCTCCAAGCAAAGCTTCCTTCCGGATCCGTTCCAGCCTCAAGCCTCTAACAAAACTCCTTCCATGACTCTCTCCATGATGTCATAAATGGTGGATGAACATCAACACACAAGGAAACAAAGGTTTCCTGTACAAAATGGGGGAAGTGTAGAAGGCACAAGGGACTTCAGACCTGGTCAAGGGAAAAATCTCAGCATAATAACCTTTCTCTCTCCTCTCTCCTCCCTTAGGCCTTCCCTTTGAGGTCTTTTTATATCATCTCCAAAGTAGTTTTTTAGTTAGGAGTTGGTTGGGAACAGTTGGGCCACGGGCACTAACAGGTGATCAGCAGGTAAAACCCGCGATCCCCGCCCGAAAATAAGGAGTTTTATATTTTTTTAAGTGTTTTAATACATACACGCGGGTTGGCTATACACATACCCGCGTATACACGCGTTTAACTCAGGGCAATGTCGCGTATAAGGGATAAAACACTATTTTTTTAATTTTAGGACCAGGTCTGGAAGCAGGGGTTTCCCTAGGCCATGAGTACAGCATCACAAACCATAAAAGTGAGATTTGGAGCTATAACAGTGTCTTAATTGTTTCAACTTTATTTTGTTGGCAAACCAAACATTCTGCCACAAACTTTTGAATATCTGATTTAAGGCCATCCCAAAAAAATTCCTTCTTAACCCTGTGGTAAGTTTTTAAAAATCCTAAGTGCCCTCCTAAGGGAGAAGTGTGCAATTCCATAAGAATATTTTGTTTTAGCTGGGAATTCTTACAGAGGTATAAGCGATCTTTGTACCATAACGAATCATTTTTCCAGCTAAATGTATCAGACGTACTGGAATCTTGTTGTAGCTTTCGAATAAGTGCCCACACTTCTTCGTCATTCTTCCATTCCTCCCTTGCTTCGTTTATCCAATCTGGTTGGATAAGAGAAATGGCACACAACAATGCTTCCACATTCTCATCCTTTCTTGAGAGTGCATCTGCCACCACATTTTGCTTCTCTTTTTTTTAGATGATTTCAAAGTCATAACCCAACATCTTTGTGACCCACTTTTGTTTCTCTTCAGAGGATAATCTTTGTTCTAAAAAGTATTTAAGGCTATCATGATCCATTTTTACCTTGAAGTGTCTTCCCATTAGGTAGGGTCGCCATTTCTTAAGTGCATGGAGTATTGCCAACATTTCCTTCTCATAAATAGCTTTGCTTAAAAACTTTCCCTTGATTGGACGACTTTCAAAAGAAATGGGTCTTTCATCTTGCATTAGAACAACACCAATTCCATTTCCTGAAGCATCACATTCCACAATAAAGGTTTTTGTGAAGTTCGGTGTAGCTAAGACCGGTGCTTGGCACATTGCCTATTTAAGATGTTCAAAGGCCTTTGTTGCTTCCGGAGTCCATGAAAATGCATCTTTCTTCAATAATGTTGTTAGAGGTGCTGCTATTCTCCCATAATTCTTAACAAACTTGCGATAATACCCTGTCAACCCAAGAAATCCTCACAGATGCTTTATGGATGTGGGGATTTTCCATTCCTTAATGGCTTTAATTTTGCTAGGGTCTACCTTAACTCCTTCATGAGATACAATATGACCCAAATATTCCACCTCCTGGACTCCAAAGAAACATTTGGATCTTTTTGCATATAATTGTTTCTCCTCCAATAGTTGTAGCACCCTGTCAACATGTTCAACATGATCCTTCCAAGACTTGCTGTAGATTAGTATATCATCAAAAAATACTAACACAAATTTTCTAAGGAATGGTTTGAAATTCATAATGACCCCCATGAGTTCTAAATGCCGTTTTCGGAATGTCTTCAATCTTCATTCTGATTTGATGATATCCCGAACGAAGATCCAACTTGGTGAAGTAAATTGATCCATGCAATTCATCCAATAATTCATCAATGACAGGAATGTGAAACTTATCTTTAATAGTGAGTTTGTTGAGCTCCCTATAATTCGGACACATGCGGCATGATCCATCCTTCTTTTGCACCAATACTACTGGAGCAGAGAAAGAACTTTGACTCGGTTGAATTATACCAGCCTCTAGCATTTCTGCAACCATACGTTCAATTTCACTTTTTTGGACATAGGGATATCTGTACGTCCTGATGTTTGGAGGAACACTTCCTGGAATCAGATGAATAGCATGATCATGATCACGCATAGGTGGGAGACCTTTGGGAGTCTCAAATACCTTGGAATGATTGTCCAAGACTTTTTGGAGATATGGAGAAATAGATGATTCCGATGTGGAAACATCTATCGAACATAATTGTGCAATTACACCTCTTTGCTCCTTTTTTAGAAGCTTTGTCATACCATTAGAGCTGATTATCTTTCCTAGTTTCCCTACAATACCCCTTAATTCAACTTCCTTTCCGTCTGTATAAAATTTGATGAAAAGTTCTTGAAAATTAAAAGCTATTGTACCCAAGGATTGTAGCCATTGGACTCCTAGTACAACATCAGCACCTCCCATTGGAATGGAAAGCATTGGGCTAGTCAATACATATTCTCCCATGGATAGCTTGATATTATGGCACTTTCCATAGCAATTTATTGTTCCTCCATTTGCAATTATCACTTGACACTCTGGTGTTGGATATAGGAAGCAATTCAATTCTTTTGCTACCCTACAATGAATAAAATTGTGGGTGCTTCCTGAATCAATCAACACTATTACCTTTTTCTTCTTGATTTTTCCTTCTATCTTGATGGTTTGAGGAGTGGTAATTCCCACCAATGCATTACAAGATATGGTTGGATTTATTTTTTCTTCATCTAAGCTTTGTTCCTAGAGTATATCCTCTTCTTTTGACCTTTCTTTCTCCTTTTCTTCCTCCTCTTCACAATCTATGTAGAATAATTTCTTCTCAGCACACTTATGACCTTTAGTGTATTTGCTATCACAACTATAACAAAGCCCTTTTTCTCTTTTTTCTTCCAATTGTTGTGGTGTCAACCTTATAGGTTGTGGAAGACTAGGGGAAACAACACTTTCGTCTTTATAGTTGTCAGTGGTATGCTTCCTAGTTGCCATAATTTTGCTTTCCATTTTTCTTGCTATCCTGAATGCCTTCTCTAATGAATCAGGTTCCCAAAGGCGAACATCATGTTGGATATTATCCTTTAAAGACCCTATGAACACATCAATCCTATGTTCCTATGTAATATCTTTTACCATTATGTTCAATTTTTGTAACTCCTCAATGTGCTCCATTATTGAACCCTTTTGTTTGAGACTTATCAATTGGCTAAAAAAAGTGTTGTTTTTTGTATCCTCATAATGTGCTATCAATTCTTCCGTAAAAATTGCCCAAGTGATAAATTGTTTACGAAAGCAAAGCCATTGATACCATACAAACTGATTTGGTTCCAAATATACAGTTGCCATATGTACCTTTTGTGCGTTTTGCACATTATTGAGATCGAAGAATTGCTCCATCTGTAATATCCATGTGGCGGGATCCTTGCCATCAAACTTCCTCATATCGATTTTTGGAATATGGTTAGTCTTCAATCCAACATTAGCGTCTATGGAATCATGATTAACATTTCTTTTGTTCTCATCATGAGTTTCCTTTACTACCTTTTCACCATTAGTAAGTATTTCTTGTAGAAAATTTGTCAAATCTGTCTTCAAATCTGCCATGCCTGTCTTCAAATTTGTGTTCAAATCTATCTTCAAATTGCCATCTTAGCTTCCATGCCATTCATCTTAGCTTCCACGCCATTTATCTTAGCTTCCACGCCATTTATCTTAGCTTCTGTTAACTTTTGTGAGTGTGACATTTGTTGCACCTGTTCTTGTAGTTTTGATATATCATGTAGCATTTCTTCCTCTTCTTTATGAGTCATGCTAGAGATTTCAGGTTCCTTATTAGGTGTTTGCATTTTCTTTCCTCAGGGCATCAGTTACCGATAATAATTCTCTACTATGCCCTTTGAATTCCTTCAAAATAAATTTTCAAACCAAGCTTAAGCAAAAATTTAAAAAAATCTACACACCTTTTTTCACTTTGTAGGAGCTCGATATTGCCTCTGATGTATCTCCGTACTTTCCAATCATCTAGTTCTGAAATTGCTACCTGTAGTAGCCCTCTGTGTCCTCTTTCCAATGCCACAGGTCTGACCCAAATTGGATTCTCCAAGGAAGAGTTATGCGAAATCTCCCACAGTGACTTGATTATAGACTAGTTCAGTAGAGTGAACTTGTACGACGTGCCACGAGTCCCTGTTTCAACCTTTGGATCTGAAAAACACTTATAAAAAACTACAGTCTGTCCTCTTTCTGTACCTTCTTACGAAATTTCAATCCGATCCCCAGAGAGAAAGTTATGACGATTTTCCCCAGGTCACCTGTTTGGAATGTAATTCAAGAGTCTGCAAAAAGACCAACTTCCTCAGATCATAACTCCGCAAATATAGCGTGAAACGCTCTGAAATTTAGACCCAAGGTTCAGCACGATTTCTTCTCAAATGGGTTTTTTTTGCGACTTCTGAAACGACACAGGAAAAAAAAAAAAAAGGTAAAAAGTTATAGCGAAAATGCCACGATGACCTGTTTGGAGCAGCGAAACCCTAGAACCCAAAGCTCTGATACCAAATGTTATGAAACCAGCTCAAGAAAAGATAGAAATGATAGATCAACGCCTTAGAATTCAGCCTCTTCGAGGGGGCAACCTCCTTTACATTACATAAATGAACAATTCTTGGATGATACAAATGACAAAACCTCCTTTCTATATATAGGAGTCTAAGGAGTCACAATATAATCTAGCCAACCTAACAATAATAATATAAAGCCACAAAAATAACAATAGAGGGATTATATGGGGCACAGAAGTAACAATATGGGGGTAATAGGGGCACAACAATATAAATAAGGGGTATAACTACAATAGTAATGGGGTAATCACTAGTATTATAGGGACCCAACAACTATCCTCTTCTTTCTCCCATCTAAAGTGTCATCATCGGGGTGATCTCCATGGATTTTCTTTTGCAGATATTTCTACAAATCTGGCTATGATACCATGTAGATATTTCTACAAATCTAGCTCTGATATCATGTAGAAATTCCTTGTAGATTCAAGCTACAGATTGTAATATTGTAAAAAAATTGACTTGAATCTACTCTACTTATCAACAGAAATAATAAATGATTGATGGAATAACAAAGCATATAAGAGAAAGAATTCAATCACACAACAAAATAATTTTTTGGTAAAAACCACAGCTAAAAACCCTTGATATTTGTATATTTCATTATTTAGAAAATATGAGAAGATTACAATGCTTTGCTCAAGCTCGAGCAACCTCTGCACTATCTCTATATATCTCACTACTAACATGTGCACAATCTTCTCTTTGCACACCTTTATCTTACAAGCTCCACGCACAAACTTGTGCTTCCTATTTCTTGGTCCCACCAACTCGTGCTCACCAAAACGATGATTAAACGTATTCCTTCATTGCTCCTTTTGAAGGCAATTTTAATGGTTGAAATTAGTGAGTTTTCTAATTAAGTAATGACTTGTTTTAGGCCTTCTTCTGACTGATAGTACACTATCCCTGAACTCCATTCTCAACTCGGTCTTTCTCTGATCTGACATGCACAAGTTAATTATGATTGAATATCCAGTTTATTGATTGAGTAGTGCTGGTTAAACCCACTGCTGCAGGTTACACCGTAGTAATGGATCTCCCACTGATTTCTCCATCAGTTGGAATTAGTTTAACTGAATTTAACTCAGTTAAACTGAATTAAATAATTACAACTCAATAACTCAACCTGGGCCCCTAAATTTAGGAACTATTCTACATGACTCTAGATAAACTCCCAGCTCGAATTAGTTGATCCAAGTAAATCAAATTAATATAGTTAACTATACAAGCTGATATGAGAATTAGAATTATAATTTAATTCAATGACAAATTAAATTAAGATTTTTCTTGATGCTATGTTTAACATTTCTTGTTGTTATTTTCAACAACTTCAGCCCAACTCCGAACCCATGTTATGATTACTTTATTTATATCTACACCATTATTCATCAACATATGCAATTATATAGAAATAATAACATCGTCATCATCAATGTAGTGGAACATAAAGGAACAATATAAGAAAAGAATGCACACACAAAGAGACACCAGGCTTGGTTTGAGACCGAGGAAAAACCAAATATGGGGAAAACCCTTGCAAATATTCTTCTTCTTAGATTGACATCAAATGATTCAGAAAAGAGTGTACAATGATCCATAACTTTATCTATGCAACAAAACAACTATGATATCCATGAAACATATCTAATCAAAACCATGATTCTGAGGACTCTAGTGTGTTGTCACTGATTGTAGCCAATTGTTGGATATTGTTGCCACTATGTTGAACACTTTTTTCATTGAGCGGAATCTTCAGAATATTGAAATCTCATCTTTGAGTCTTAGACGTAAGGAGGAGGGGTTGTGCGAGTGTCTGTAGCAATTCTAGATGCTCTCTAAAGAATTGGAAGATTGCATTTAGAACAGATCTAGACGCTCCCACGTGAACTGGATGAGGGTGTATGGGGTCAAACATACTTAGGTCTCCCTCAAACCCTAGACGCTCTCATAAGGCTTTTGTACGAGCGTCTATATTAGTCTGGATGCTCTCAGAACCTGTTGTACTGTTCAACAACCACCCCCCATTTATTGATTTAATAGTTAATATTCTATTGATAAATGGGGACCCTTTATAAAATCCTCCAAATAACTTAACAATTAAGTGCTTTCTTTTGAATTATTATAAATAAATTTCTAAATAATAGAAGGTATCAAGCCAAATCCCTTTACGACTAGCAATTCTTGCTTTATCGCATATCACCAGATCATGTGTGTCAAAGGTTAATTAACAATTGGGATTTGTGAATTACGATAAGAGAGATCACCATAATAAACTTATGGTATCATTAAACTTTTCATTTAATACTAAGGCTTAAAGTATTTCTTGCAAAATAAAGTACCTATCGCAATCGCATATTGACATTCACAAAACGCACAAACCAACAAAACCTTTGGAATATGTGAATTGTGATATTGCGACATAACAAGCCAAAACTCATCGCATCATGGCCCTTACTCAAAGGCCAATCTTGTGAACTATGAAAAGTTTGTGAAACACGATATGACCCGAACCCGATGGAAGTATACGATAAATGTTATAAACTTTGGTTAAGTTTGGTGCATAGTAAAAGGTCACTTTATGCAATAAATATTCATTCAAGAAAAATTCACTTTAAACAATAAAAGGTAAGCCGCTCACATCACATCTCATAAAATTCTAAACAACTTCGAAATAATGCATAATCGAAAATGCGATATTGCGATTTACGATAATCTTTATCGCAATCGCATAATCGACATTTCGCACTTTAAACTCATCACCTTAAATTTTTTCCTTACACGTTTGTGATGTGATGGCTTAAATGAATAATGATGGCCATAATAAAAGTTATTAGTGATTATTTAATGAATTTTAAGGACATTTATGTTTAAAACAGCTCGATGTGATTTGATATCTTTCATCTGCATTTTCGAATAAAAGCTTCTTCCTTGTCACCTTTTGGAATTAACTATATCATTGAATTTTCACTGTCATTTTCACTTTGTGTTTATCCGATAATCTTCATTGCTCCATTTCAGGGAACCTCTGAAGGAAACAAAGTTTGAGAATATGGAAAAGAAGGGAAAAGCTACTGCATCAGAGAAATTAGACATGATACCACTTTTCTCTGATATCACCTGCAACAAAGACGGAGGAACCACATCATGGGAAGCTATGTATAACCTGTTGGAAGAAGAGAAACCCAAGTCACCAGAAACGAAGGCAACATCTGATGCCGAAGAATCATCTCACGCTTCCTATTTTGAGGCAACATGTTCATTTTTACACAAAATAGCAGCAAGACCTAAGATATTACCATACACAGATATGGTAAAATGGGTGATTGATAATGTAAATATCTCAGACAGAACTTTCAGGAATGCAAGACATGAAGTCATGGGATCTTTCACATCAGACAGTCTGCGCGAGAGGTACCATCTACTAGAGCCTCAAAATATCTATGACAAAGATTTCCTTGAGCATTTTGCCAAAGAGAATGAGGACCCATTGGACGTTACATAGACCTAGAGGTCAGGAGGAGGTAAACTCAAACGAGACAAATCTGTGTTTAACGCAACAATTATGAACTGGAATCAGATTTTGTTAGAAAATTTAGCTATGGCTATTAGGGAATATAGGCAAAAGAGAAATATCTCCTCAAGAGATATTCCCCCTTTTTATATGAGCGCTTATGTAATGGATGCTAGTTTTTTTTGTTCTCAATTTCCAAACATGGGTTGGGAGTGGACTATATAGAACCCTCTCCCCGTCCATGTATACCATAAAATCTTATGGGAATCCCAATTCAATCCCCATTTTTACAAAATCTTCCAGGGAATTATGTTGCCTATTCATAAAACCATTTTTGATAGAATGACCCCCAGGCTTTCTGAAGAAGCCAAGATAGACATCTTTCCAGTTGCAAGATGGTTCAAAGAAGAAACATTCACTTATATCAGAGCTTTTGGTAGCATTGCTGCTCTACATGTCCTCCCATATTATATTCCAGACAAGCTATTAGCCAGAGAGATAGCTTACGATACAGTAGGGGAGGGTGGTTTAACCAAAGCCCTGAGGGAACATAAGAAATCCATTTGGCCAGCCTTCCCATTACAATGTGGTGCTTTTGCACTACATGACTATGGGCACGCAATAAAAGAAGTAGAGATTATTATGCCTCTGAAATTGGCCACAGTTCTAGGGAGATAGTATGACCCAAATCAAGTTGCTAAAGACTTTACCACTATGGTTAAAGTCAAACAGTTTACTCATGAAGAGGATCCCTTTGATGACCTCTTTCAAGGAGCCGAAACATTTGCACAGGTCCTACATTTGGCATCATTACAGTTAAGCCCAGATGATATTAATGCTTTTCATGTATATAGGAATAAAATATTGTTAAAGGTCCCATTAGACCTATTACAAATTGAACCAATAAGAGAACCAACTCCTAGCATAAGCCTGGAGGGAAGTTCAAAGGAAAATTCTGATGAGGAAACACAAGAGAAGTCGACTCACGAGTTAGAACACTCAGAACAACAATCTCATAATGGAGAAGGAAATCCTAATAAAGATTCTGAGAAAGATACAGAAGGAAATACTGAGGAAACGGTCGAACAGGCCTTGGCCAAGAAGAAGACAGAGGTCGGTTCCACTTCATCTCAATCAGGGAAGATTCCAGTCATTGACCTAGATAAGGAATGAGAGAAATTCAATAAGAAGCTCCAAACATGCATAAATCTTGAGAAAACATCTGAATTGCAGACCCCCAAACAGACTCAGCATAAAGAAAATCCAGAGACAATAGAGCAAGGGGATACAAACACTCAATATATTGAGGTTATTCCTGCTTTTCCTACTTCCGAAAGTGTCTTGAAAATTGAAGAGATACCTATATTAGATATATTCTATAGTCCTAGTCATAATTTTGTAGTTAAAAGACAAAGAACGAAGAGGAAATTAGACACCACAATTGTTGCAAATCTAGAGAACGAATCCATGGATGTTGTGTGGAAAGATACTCACGTTGACCCATCAGAAAATCTTACGAAGTTGTCACAGTTTGTAGGATCTTATGCCCCAGCAGCCATTGATAAAGAAACGGAAGTTCGACTACTGCTAAAATAAAAAGAACAAAAAATTCTTCGGCTTGAACAAAAATTAGAACAAGAAAAAAATAATCAGCAAGCAGAACAACAGGTAACTCAGCTTCAAAGGGAATTCAAGCAAATGAGGTTACAACATCAAGCTAGCTTATCAGAAAAGAACTCGCAGATTTTCCAAATGCAAGCCATGGTGGATATACTTAAAGATAACCCTCAAACTGACGATTTCATCAAAGAAGCAATCAATATAAATTCCCTATTAGTAAAGGAAGAAGAAATGCTCTGCCATAAAATCTCACAGATTAATCCTTACTATGAGACAAGTGATAAATTGACAAACCAAGTGATTGATATAAGGCTTAAATAAGAAGAAATCCATAAAAAAAATTCTAAATTTATTACCTTACAGGAGTCTAATGAGGGAAGAAAGGCTGACCTACCAAAAATAGAAGAATCCCACAAAGACATTCTATTTATGGATTGGGATGCATGGTTAAAATAGGAAGAAATGGAAACAATGACAACACCAGGTGCAGCAAGTAGTATAATTGACGCTGTTAATGAAAACCTCCATAGTGCCAACCTTGTCAAAGAGTGCATACCAGGGTCTCTCCAAAATATCAAACAACTGGAGCAATAGTGGAAACAGACAACTCAGACTAAGGAAGAAATAATTAAACAATTGACAAAACTAGATTGGGAGACATACTAGCAGTGTCTAGTAAAACCACATAGTCGGTGGATGACTCTACGGTGTTTAACTACCTCTGCACAAAAGATGGTGCCAGCTTTGTCATATGCCATATTTTCTGGACAGTTGAAATCCACAATCGGTGAGTCACCTTAGCTCAAACCAACGATCGATATTTGCAATCTCAAATATTAAGTTAGCCGACTAAGATAGTTCAAGTTGAAAAAATCTCGTCATTAGTTTAGTTCTATTTTTAGTTTTATTTTTTCTTACTCCAAGGAAGGTTGTTTGAAACCTCCTCAGCTTTTTTTGTAATAATCTATTTTGAGGCATGTATTTTAGTATTTAACACCTCTCATGCATTTAGAGAGGGGTCTAGAATTTTATCAAAAACACTTTTCAATACATTACACTTCTGTATTTTTGGGAAGGTTTTGATGAAATTATTGGAACATGATCTATTTTTCTTTTAATATTGAGCATGCTCTACTGAAACACTTTTGTACTCTTAGAGTGTATTTGATTGAATGAAATTGGATCAATATTTATGAGCCCATGAGCAGCACCTTTCATATATGGTACTTTTATCATATGCTTGTGTTTTATTTATGCGTTAGCAATACTCTTTCTCTTGATTGTCTTATGTACGAAAATATGAGTTATATTTCTGCATTATTTCACTTTTGTATGATGTTTCAACTTTGATTTTGTCTTGAATACATGAAAAATTACTATATGCGATATAGTTTTCTCAATTGTTTTGTCTAACTATTTATCCAAAACAATTATCATTAAACGATTTCATTTCTTTTGGAAGTTGAATGATATTTATTACCAATTGCTTTGAGACATCTCTGTAGATCGCATATCTTAGTTTATTCCTGGGTATATTTATAGTCAGATAATGTTAGATTAATATATATGCATGTGTTTATTATTTAGATTAGATTATACTTAGTTGAATCATTCCTCGTTACATCTTATATCACCCCAACAACATTATCAAATCAATCCTCTCTGGGAAACTGGTCCCATTATCCCCAATCGGAGCCATTATACCAAATGGAAAAGGAGTTGCTTTTAAGGTCTGGACCGGGTGGTTATCCCCCATGTTGTCGCAATGAATTTTGAGGCTTCAACATTTTGGTGCTAGAAGGAGGGCCTGACTATGAATGGCAAGAAAATCTAAATCAAAAATCCATTCTAAGAGTAAAACTCCCTCACCATCACCTCTGACTTCTCGGTCACATTCCAAATCCCCAAATCCTAGACATGAAGTTGCGAAGAAATCTTTACAATCCACTAGTGTTTTTCCAAGGAAATCAAATCAACCTTCTTATATAGAAACTCCTGAATTTCAATCTTTAATTCACAAATTACAAGGGATTTCTCTATCTCAAGAAGAATCTGAATTATCTCAAGCTAGTGTTTCTTCACATTTTCCTTCCTCTCAAAGGTTAACCAAATCACAGAGTGAAAAAATTGGAATCCCTCCATTTGAATTTCCTCTACCTCACCCTCGAAGGAAAACTAAGAAATCAGACTCTGAAAATCATAGTGAGATTCTTTCATCATCACCAGAAACACCCTCATTCATTTCATCATCTTCATCACAAACTCAATCATCCACCTCACCATCTCAGATCATGATTTACACTGGTACAGGAGCACAATCCTCCTCTACCCAATCGCCTTCAGCTACTAGTATATCTTCCTCTACATAGATACCCAAAATGGCTCAAATACCATGGAAAAATCTAGGAGGCATTCAAATGGCAGGACCATTAAATCGATTACCTGCACATCCAAAAAAATGGTTTCCAAAATTCAACCCTAATGATGGTCTTCCTGCCGAAGAACACATAAATAACTTCATGTTGTCCATAAATCTAAATGGAGTTGTAGAAGAAGACACAGTTGTAAGATTATTCCCTTATACTTTACAAGGATCAGTAGGATCCTGGTATTTTTCATTACCATCTGGTTCCATTAATAGTTGGGATGCATTTCAAGAGCAGTTCCTAACCAAGTTTGGAGATGACCGCTCAACAACTACTCTTCTCAATGATCTCTCCAACTTGAAAGCTGAACCTAGAGAACCAATTAAGGACTTCAATTCATGTTTTAATAAGTTATTGAACAAAATCCCAACGGAATCCAAGCCAAGTACTAAAGTTCAAAATGAATGGTACATTTCTTCTCTTCCCTCGAATGCAACTATTTTTGTCGATAGGGCTGCCAAACCAACTTTGGCAGAAAACATGAAAGAAGCCATAACTGTGGAAAAATACATTTTAGCTTTAGAAAAGAAGAATGAATTAGAAGAAAGAAAATCCAAGAAGGTCACTTTCAGGGACGAATCCAAGAAGAAAGCACCTAAAGATCCTTTCGATCTTGAAGGTCTGCAAAAGGTACTTAAAACCATGTCCAATGAAATGGTCAACATTAAAAAGCTGGTAGTTGAGAATTCTTCAAGGAAATCTTTTCAACCTTCCAAAATAAACCCTTCCTTTAATCCTAAACCTCCAAATACAATATCAAATGTTGAATCATATGTGGAGGAAGAAGAAGTGTCAACAACTGAAGAACAAACCGATGACGAAGAGATAGTTGAATTATAAGGAATGTGGGATTTCCTTCTTCCTTTGTCAGATAATGAAGAATCACAAGAAGAATTACCTGTCACTACTAGAAGCAAGAGCACTTTTGATTCGCCACCAAAAAAAAAAATCATCAATTCCTACTCTCAAAGATAAAGCAATAGGTAAGAAATCTTCTCTCAAATCCACTCAAACGACTCCTCCTCAATCCAATTCTTCACCTCCAGCAAAAACCTTGCTAGTATCTGATGGGATGGAATACAACATCATCGAAGACATGAAGAATACTAGAGATAATATCATGTTCCATGAGCTTAGGAAGCTAAAACATCAACATAAGCTATTGCTCAAAGAATTAAAATTAGTCCCCACTTCTCCTCTTCCCACTCCTATAATTTTTCAGGCTACTCAAGAAATGGTTAGGCCTCCAAGTACTTCATCGGACAAAATAAGTTCAACTGATGTTTATTTAATAGGTGGTAGATCTAAATCCCATATACCTATGTTTATTTTGACTTTTGAAGTCTTCAATAAGAATTTGCACAATTTTTTAGTACATTCTGGAGCCTCATCCAACATTTTACCAAAAACTATTTGGGAAAAATTGAATGTTGAACCCCAGAAATCTGTTGTTCACATTGTACAGTTAGATCGATCTCAAGTCAAAGTCATAGGATAAATCAATTAGGTTACCATTAGACTCTCATCAAACCTGAAAGTATGTCAAGTGATTGACGTTCTTGTGGTTGATATCCCTGAATTCTACAATTTGATCCTTAGTAGAGATTGGTCTAAAAAGCTTCATGGCTATTTCGCAACAGACTGGTCTCATATGTGGCTTCCTTATAATGGTAAGCCGAATGAAATAAGGGTCGACCGTGAGAAACATTTAAAGTATATCATCACAGAACTGGAGGGAGAAAATGAGCCCGTCGCAAACAATAGTAATATCATTAGAAATTATTCAGTCAAATCATTTGATGAGCCTCATCATTGGGTAATCATATTGGCCTTAATTCACCTCCTAGCTTAGTCAAACCAACTTTTATCATAACTTATTACATGTTTTTTATTATATTTTATTTATGAGGTGAGTTAGAGTTGGATACTATGCTTTGTGGTCTAATATGCATTGAATGCAGGATTAAAGGAGAAAATCAAGGAATTTTGGCAAATACTAAGGTCAAAACTCGAATGGGATAAGGGAGAGAGATTTTAGGAGGTAAATCCTCCTCATTTACTACTCCTCCATTCGAATATTCCTCCATTCATTTACTACGCGCTTTTCCTTGCGTGAAAGTGCGTGTATACACATACGCGCTTTTGTAACGTATAACACGCATGTATACGCGTCTTCGTCTAGGTGAACCTGCGTATATATCTTTTCCTTCATTCTGAAAGCCTGAACTGAGATCTGTCACCAAAGTGAGTTTCCATCAAGGACAACACCTGTGCCATAATGCCAACATCTTTCTAACCGAGCATGGGTATGCCCACCTCGAGGATGTTATCAACATGTATGATACTTCAGAATTTGGATTATTTCGATCTAGTTTCTTGGCTTTGTCTCCTTCCTTCCATTTTGACCTCTGAGATTTATTTTAATGCATTTTGGCCATTAATTACTCTTCTAATATCATGCATTAGGGGGGCATCTTTTATCATCCTATTTTAATCCCTATAGTTAGTATTGATGAGTTCTTCTACTAGTTGACTTTTTATGGGCCTTTACTCCTTTTTTGACCTATTTTAAGCCATATTCGTTGGGACTTAATGCCTCACAGAGTGGATGAAGGTCTTCAACTGCAGGGAGAATCCCTCTTCCTAGCAGCCATAGCTGGAATTTCTCATTTTAGTCCCTGCAACCCTGACTTGTGTTCTAGAGACTTGCTTTCCACGAGATATCAATTTGAAGCCACAAGTTATCCTATCTCTTTGAGTTGGCTTGAGTGAATTATTAGAGAAGGTTCTTAACCTATATTTATCCTAAAGTATCCATATTCATCCTCCTTGGGAGCTCTTTGAGTCTTTATATATTGGTCCATCCTTGAGAGTCGGGTTAGAAAGAGAAAATGAGAGAGTTATAGAGGATTATAGGGTCATGCTATCTTGATTCTGATTCAGAGATTGTGAGTTATCTTGTCTTAAGGTCCTATTTATCAGAGAGGGGGAAACTCTACCTGAATATGCAGAGGAGGTCCTATGCATGAAGGTATACTTGTTGTATTATTTCATTTTATTCTCAATAAAAGTGAATGTTCCCTTCTTGTGAATCAAAATTTATAATCAATTGTTCATGTCTATCTTTGTTTATTTAAGGTGATGGTCCTCTATGGAAGGCCATTTGTGCTCCCTGTTTGGTGGTTCTTGTGTGTAGGTTATAGATTTATTGTCGAGGATGAGATCGCCTAGTTGGAGCAAGGAATCTCTGCATCGAACCCAACATCTGTCACCGACCTACGAGGATCACAGGCTTCAGCTCAAACCTTAGCTAGGAAGGTGTATGCATGAATGATTGGATTGGATCATATGTTTTGGGATCCATTTGTTTGATTGATTTTGGTCATATACTCCTCGATATGGTAGTCTTGTCAGGGCCATAAGACTACGGAGAAATAACTCCTAATAGTTGTGTGTAATCTTCCATAACAATGGTGGTTATGGGTTACTTTCTTCTTCCTTTAGGGATAATCCCTGTTTTTTCAAGCCAATTTATTGTTTAAAAAATGGATGAAATTCCAACTTTGAAGATTAAGTAGTGGAAGGTAACTGAGTTCATTTTATAATTTAAATTTATGGTAGTAATATGTAGGTTTAGTGGATTTTGGTCATGATAGGAAATTTTACATAAACAGATATATCCTAACTAGACTAAGAACCATGATATCCTTTTGTGCTATAAAGTATTTTTTCTTGTACAATTTTATATTCATGATGGTTACCATAGAATATTCTAGGATTGTATCGAAAATGTTAGTTTGATCCAAGATCTCTAATACACCTATTTCTTTGATTCCATCAGTTTTTAATGATATTTAAAACACTTTGGCCATATTTTCAAAGTATGATGTAAAGGATTCATTATGAATTGTTTATGTATTATGCAAAAATGTAAAAGTCTTCCAAACTAAATGATGTTAAAACATGAAAATTTTAAATAAATTTAATGTTTGGATAGTGAAAAACTATTTTTAATAATTAACATTATCATTATCATTAAATAGGTCACCACTTATAAGATATCTTAATGTTATACATCATCCTAGAAAATAAAAAAATTATTTTAAAACTAAAAATTGACAACCACATGATCTTCATTTTTGGAATGTTAGTGTTATATATATATATATATATATATATATATTATAGATTTTTCCCTTTTAAACTTTAGAAAAACAATAAAGAAAAAATGATGACACAACATAGACAATAGAGACGTTTGTAGAGAAATAAATGTGGAAGATTCGTTGTAAAATTTAGTCCCGAGTAATGCTCTCGCATATAAAATTTCTAATTTTAATAAGAAAAAAGTATTCTTTTTTAAAATTCAAAATTGCATAATAAGTTATATCCTCTACATCGATTTATAGTAATAAAAAAACAAAACAATAAAAAAATCTTAAAAGAAGAACACACACATATATTCAACATTAAATTATATTTAGATATTTATAAATCATTTAATAACATTTATACATATTTAAAAAATAAATTATTATTATTATTATCATATTTTATAAATAACAAATTATATATATATATATATATGAAGGAAGGATCTCTCTTATAAGCAAACAAAATAAAATATGTTATTTAAAGAAAAGTCACACTTTCCTATAAATAAATTAGGATCTTCTTTAGTTCATCTATGGAGTGTGATTAACTAAGGTATAAAGGGGAAGCAACACCTACCTCGACCTTCCCAGGTGAAGGCACATGACGACCGTTATGCATCGAACTCCTCACTCAACGACGTAAGGACAATATCAATTGTAAGACATATTACAGGATAGGTTCAAGCTGCATCGATTTTTGGTCATAAACAATTTTATAACCAACACTAATGTTTGTCAATGTAAACAGAGACAAACCGGTGGGTTCGAAAAGCCACGTTAGCACATTTAAAGAATCTACAATCGAGATAAGGGTTGCCAACTTTACTAGATAAAAAACCCCAACCTCTTCTTGGGAAGATACACTATTGAATGATGTGGGGTAGAAGGAGTGAGATGGGCCTCACGTTGTTGCTAAGAACTTGGAGGAATGGATGACATAATGTTGAGAGCTTAGGAATGTAACCTTTTGGAGTTTGATTCACGACTCTTCGAAACATTTGACATAAGAGGTTATTATTGGATGCCATCTATGCCCCAAAAAAATATTGAATGACCAACATGGAAAGATTTGTGAATGGAGGAAATAAATTCCTCATCTAATGGGAAGATATCTACCAAAGAGAGTGATTCCTCTCCATAGTCAAGATCATCTTGCTACATGATGAAAAGAGCATTGGCATCTAAGGTGAAGGAGGCAAGTGGAATGCTACTGATGTGGATTGTCGACATTATGCTCTCACATCGCTTTTAGAAGAGACATAAGGACCAAACACTAGTCTGTCAAAAAACCCGAGGAAAACCTCACCGTGGGGCCCTCCATAATTTAAATAATTGAATAATGAGTATTTTATGTCAATGTGTAAAAATATCAACATAGTAACAAAATTTGAAATTATATCAAATTATTTGAATTTAATTGTGTTAACACTAAGTCCACAATTATACTCACTTAAAAGTATTTCTTGTTTTGGTACTAGGCCAATCCACAGTTATACTCACTTAAAAATTATTTTGTCATGCTCCAAGCCATTACAACAATAATCATCAAAGCTCATCATGTCACTAGTGAAAACAATAATAATCATTTTTCCCTGACCAATCAAAATAATTTCAATTTAACTTATTAATATATATCTAATATATAACATTTTCTTTATGAAAAAAATATGTGATGGTTATAATATAGTACAAATCAAAATATTCCAATTTGACAGTGATGGTGATCAATATAGTACAAATCAATGCATTCAAATTTGGGACATCAAAATCTAATGCTTCCAAGTTGGGGACACCAAAATCTAAGACACCTAAGTGTTCCTTATAAAAATAGGGAATGGTGTTGGAATGGAATGGACAAGTCGAAAAATCTCTCTTATGTTCATACATTTTCAACATAAACCTCATACTAAAATAAGGTCCGGACAGTCTGGACAAAATAATGCGACGCTCTGAAGTGCTGTCACAAAGCGGACTTGTTACCCAACCGGATTATTCAAAAGGCATTCATATAAAATCTACTTAAAAAGGAAAAATAAGGAATTTGATGATTTTTAAAAAATTATGTGACGTGAAGTATCTCGATTCTGCTTGATTCTGCTGGTCTTTTATCGCCGTTTCTGTGATCTATGTTGGATCTTTTTATGAACTTTTCTTCTTTGTTAGACTGATTTTGGTCTCATGTGAATCTATGTTGCTCTCTTAGAATGTATTGGTACTGATCTCATCAGCATTAATCCTGTCTCTTTTTGGCCACTGTCGACCAGCACGATTTGGCTTTATATGTATCTGCTCATTATATTCCCTTAATATAATATCATGATGTTCTTCTCTCTAAAAAAGAAATATCTATACTATATAACTTTAATCATGTGAAAATTCTGACTATCACCCGAATTCTATGAAAATTATAACATATTTTATACCTTTAAAGGGAATACTTAGTCATAGTGATCCTTATCTCACTCACATTAAAACCATTTCTGGTAACGTGTTCCTGGTCCGGCATTTAGGGGCAGATGCATTGGAGATGTCATTGTCCCAGGTCACCATGACGTCATTGGGCCTCTTGGAGGCAAGTTGTATGAGCAGAGCGTTTGAAGCGGCGTTGTCTATGGAGGCATTAAATTGGGCTGTACAGTTAAAAATAGTTTTGGAATTGAGTAAAAAAAAATATAAATTAATAAATTAATAGTAAGAGTGTTTGAATTATATTTTAACAGATGAATAGTAAGAGTGTTTGAATTTATTTTAACAGATTAATAGTAAGAGTGTTTGAATTATATTTTAATGATAAAAATAAATTTAACACTATTAAAAATTCAAAACATTCAAAATTTAATAATTATAAATTAAATAAAAAAATTCTATCGAATTTTATCAAAATAATATTAAAATTCTATTATTCCCGGATGCGGATGCAACTGCAACGTGCTAATGGCATGAGTCATCACGTGGGCAAGTGGCAGGCCCGCGGTGTCCAAGGGTACCACGTTAAGCGGATTATCAATATGCATAAACTCAAACAGAGGAAGGCATTAATGCCTGTCATCTCGGCTCGAGGGAGGGGGCTGCAGATCGATGCAATGGAGCGTTTTAAGGAAGGAATGTGCAGGGTTCAGGGGAATATGGGTGAGCATTGCGCAGGTGCCTTGCTTCGCTCAGAAGGCAAAGAGCATAGGAATTTGAGAGGCGTCACGCTGGTTTTTGAGCCAGGAGAACACGCACCCTGCAACGGTGCTGAGACTGTGTTGGTTTTTATTGTGGGAGGAGCTCGGGGTGATTGGGTAAAGCCGCATTCTGCAATGCCGAGGGAGAGGCCGCGGATGGGCAGCCGAAGAGGGGGAACCAGAGGCAGGGCCCTCTCGCAGCAGCAAAATTTCAATTCGCCCTCCTCCTCCATCGAAGTAACTTCAATGCCGCGGAGGTACCAAGGCAGCAATGAGGAGGACAATGGTTTTAATGGAAGAAATCCAAGTTCAGAGGAGGGTCAGCAAGAGCTCCCTATGCTCAGGTATCGACCCCCCTGCCCTCAAGCTAATTCCACTCTGATAGTTTCTATTTCGGTTGAGCCGGGCATCTCTCAGAACATGGAGGCAGAGCCTCTCCCAGAATGGCCTCGCTCCAGCAGAGAGGAATCTCCGGTCGCTTGCCTTCCGGTTGGGGTAGGCACCCGTGGGTTGGCCCCGGGACGTGTGCTCGGTCCTGAACTTGTGCGCCCAGCCTCTAATTGTGAACATGATGCTGGCCCTTCAACGCGGGCTGGTCCAAGCAAGCCCGCACCAGAAGGGAGCCCGGACGCGGTCATCCCGCTCTCCGACTCTGAAGATACGCTCTGTTTCGGCTGCCGGATTGAAGAAGCGCCCCAGACTACCGATGATGAATAAACTCGCTCCGGTAACCTCTGCTGTTTTTCTTGGGTTCTCAATGTATGACTCTGCCAAGCGTTATCCACATCTCTGTCAATGTGTCGGCTTTAATTGTTCAAGTGTCGAATGTAATTGTTCAAGTGTCCGCTGTAATAGTCCAGGTGTCTGTCGGTCTTTGTATGGGTCAGTCCATGGCCATGGTGTCTGTTATGTTACTATGTGTTCTGTCAATATGTCTTCAGTGGTCAAGCAACAAATTCCAATTTTGAAATCTGCTCAATTTTGGAAATGAAAGCAGGGCAAGGAAAGGGCTGATAGGCAAAACTTCAAAGCCTTGCCCATTGTAATCTTTATTTATCTCTATTTTGTATAATAATAGATTAGTCACATTCAGAAAAAAAAAAATACTAAAATTCTATTATTTATTTTATCAAAATAATACTAAAATTTCTATTATTTTTCAAGCAACTTTGACGCTAGTTAGACTACGGCTTTGCAGGTGCCGCGGCTCGCGAAATTCATACCGAGGACACCGCAAATCATGGATGTTACCTGGTTGGATTTACTATAGACGCGGGGTTTGGTTTATCGGAATTAAGATAATCCTTTTGTAGATGGATGTTATAAAATATAAATTGGATAATATAATATCGTATATTAATTTTTAATTAAAATTTAATTTAAAATAAAACTATGTTGATAATAAGGGTTCAAATCATGGTAATTACACATCATTTTAATATACAATTAATTTGTTTAATATGTAACCATATTAAAATATTTGAAATGACGACCTCTACATGATGGAACATCAAATTCAATTAAGTTGGCGTTAAACTTCAATATGTAAAATGAATTTTACATTAATAAATTTATAAGAATTTATACATGTATTTCTACTAAATTAATAGTAAAAAATACATAATTATATTTCTATAAATATTTTTATTAAATTTCTTTGAACATCCTTTCTATAAATTTAGTTGATGTTTATTCTTTTTTTAAATATAATTTTAAGTTACACAAGTTTTGGATATTATATTATCATCTATCGATTGGAGTGTTTAAGAGGTTTTCTAGACTGCTGAATCTATTTACGTAGTCAAAAAATGCATTTCAAACAACAAAAAATTACATTTTTTCTTGAAATTGATTTGTCGAATTCTGGTGAAAAAGTCTATTTCATTTATTAGTCAGACTGCACCACGCAATCTAAATTATAGACGAAAATTTAACCAAAATCCTGTAGAGGTTTATAAAAACTTGAGTTTAAGTTGTCTAATTAATAGAATTCGAATGCCCTAGGGGGTTTTCCAGGGTGTTGAATCCATTTATGGAGTCAAAAATGCATTTCAAACGACAAAAAATGACATCCTTTCTTGAAATTGATTTGTCGTGAAAAAATCTATTTTACACTGCACCTTTTTTATATAACTTTTAGTTTTAATGATTACAATAATATTATATTTATATATTATATTTTTATATATCTTAAATTAAATTATATTACTTCTTAATATAGTTATGTATATTATTTTTTATTTTTTATTATGATTTTATTAATAAATAATTTATATGGTTATGTATATTACTTTTTTATTTTTTATTATGTTTTTATTAATAAATAATTAAATTGTAAAATAATGATAATCATTTATTTAAAAATTAATTCTCTATTATTATGATATTTTATTAATTAATAATTAGTTTATAAAAATATAATAATTATCTATTTAAAAAATAAAATAAAATATTTATAAAAAAATTATATAACATTTTAAAGAAATTTATTTTTATATATACAAAATAGCTATATTTATAATTAAATTAAAAATTAAAAAAATTATAATCAATTAAAAAATATATTAGTTACTTATTTAAAAATATTTCTTTTCTTTTTTTAATAGGTAAGCACCAGTGACTTATCATAAAGAATGCTTTAATAGTACACCCATTCACTGTTAATTCAAAGCCCATGGACTTACTTAAAAATATTTCAAAAACTTGATATATAATAATTTAATTATTATAGTGTAATTAATTATGCTATATTTATTAGTATCAAAACATTTGGCATATGTTATATGTTATTTTGGTTATCACTTGATTCGTTAATGATTGCACTCTTCCTATAAAATATACCATAAATCGCTAGCAATGCCCATACAAATTTTGAAATATATCATCTACTTTTATACGGAGTGGTAATGGAGGATCTATTCACATATGTATCCACTATCAAATATAAAATTGTTCATAATACATTGTTACTAATTTCACCAAAAACCTTTGGAGTCAATTATTGGTCCAATAATGTTATCGACGTGGAAAGGATATGCACGAACGCCAACGGCGGCTCCATGAGTGTGTTGTGTTTTGTTGATTTCATTTCAGGAGTCAAGTGGGAATGGTAGTGTTGTTGAAAATGATAAACATTGTACTTGTATTGTGGGCCTCACTAACCCTCCTCGGAGTATGATGATGGTTACTAGGACCACAACTTCTTGTTTGGAGATTACCACCAATTGATGTAAGGTGCAATATATGTATTATTTAAGATGATTGGATGGAATTTTATAAATCTCAAGAAAATATAGAATTCTAGGTAATAAAATTTAGCATAATTTATATAAATTTCTTCCAAATTCAATGCCTACAACTTTGGAGAAAACCTTATCAAATAGTTTCAAGTGGACATATATCTTACATTATCACATGAAACTTCAAGATATTTATGCAAATTTAGAAATAAAGAAATAGTTTCTAAAGAAATTTAACGAACCATTTGCTACTTTTATATCCATATAAAAATATATCCATATAAAAATAAGTAGAGTTATAGATATTAGATTGGATAAAATGTGAAATCAGCATAAAAAGGTTTACTTGACTTACCTAATTGAATTGTGGGTCAAACCACGTGTTAAGTGGTGCACGCACTTCATAGGTATGATTTAGGTAGTTGTCTATAACGCGTTTTTTTGAAAGCTTTTCTGGCAGGTTTTTCTGGTCGAAATCCGGCAGGAATTTATTGGAATCGCAAGTTTGATAGCTAGTTTCTGCACAATGAAAGCGTCCCAGGGGTTTTTCAGGGTGCTGAATCCAAATATGCAGTTAAAAAACCATTTTAACTGCAACAAATCAAGATTTAACCTCAATTTCTTCCGCCGGATTCCGTCACCAAAATCTCCAAAAAGTCGCATTATAAACAACTCCATGATTTAGTTCGGTGGTTGTTCAAATTAAAAAGTTTAAATTGTATTTAGTTTGATTTGATTAGTGGCCATTGAATTTGAGGTGTGAAATTATTAATGTAGTGGGTTCCACCACGGCGTTTAACAATATGTGGCAAGACAGAGGTGGAATTTTAGCCCTTTCGACCTCGTGTGTTGGTCCTTTTACATTAATACTCCGAGAATGCAGGACAACGATTTGATGGCAATACTTTTAAAGTCAAAGTCAATGCTCATTTTGCTCATATAGCTCTCGTTGGTGATGGATTCTTAATAATGACTATTTCATTATTGCGTAACTTTTACATTAAAGATTATTTATTTTAATTTATAAAAATGACGCAACATTAAATATTTTTTTATTCGTGTGTATTTTTATTCGTGTGTATATATATATATTAATGATAAGATTTTTTTTGGAAATTAATTTAACTAAAATTTATTTTTAAATCTGTATTTATTATTAAGTTTTAAATTTATTTTTAAAATTTGTATTTATTATTAAGTTTTAGATTTATTGTTGAATTGAGGTTTCTGTGATTCATATCAGGTTTACGAGAGATTTTTTGGCGTAAATCACAAGATATATTATTTGTTGACACATTTTAAATTTATTATTAAATTAATGTTTTAAATATATTTTGGATTTGTGTTTATTATTAATTTTATTTTAGTTTTTATTATTATGGTTTATTGTCTCGAAAAATAATTTATAATATAAGAAATTGCTAATGTTTGATAAAGTTAAATATTTTTTTTAAATGAAAATCAAATTTTAAAATTGAACCCATCATAAAAAAAGATACAATGAATCTTAATGATATATGGAGCTTTGCAAGAGATGAAGTACAACTAGGCTCTGAAAACTTGCAAAAACCCTGACAATACTGGAGGCGCTGCTAGGAACGAACGACATATGATAGAAGGAAGAGACATGCAAGCCTTAGTCGGGGGGAGAGATCCCCCCCCTACTGGAATGTAACACCCGACGAATCAAGCAGAAAAGTCAGAAATCAGTCAAGCTCCCCGGAAGCTACAGGCCCTAATACTGGCCCTATCCTTGGAACAATGTGGCAGGCAAGAAGTAAATGGAAATCTCTGCCATGCGCAGCAGAGAAACCCAGATTTGTAATACCCTTGAACAAATTGGAGAAATATCGCAGCTATATGAAGGATCATGCGATGATATGCAAATTCATTGGCGTCTGACCGACGGAGAAGGACCTGATAAAGTGGATCCAGCAGAAATGGTAGCCAAAAGGCCATGTAGAACTCAAGCTGGGAGCCAGAGGATTCTTCACGGTAATATTCTCAAACCTGCAAGATAAGGAAAGAGTCTTTGAAAATGGTCCATATTTTCATTACAATGCAAGATTGTTCATGAGATATTGGGAAGAATGTTATAACCCAGATAAGGAGCAATTTCTGGCAGCCCCTGTCTAGGTTCGACTCTTTGGTCTCCCAATGGATTTCTGGGACCCAAAAATTCTGGAAGGAATAGGTAATTCAATAGGAAGATTTGTCAAAATAGCAGAAACCACACGTAGGGGCTGATACACTTCATATGCTAGGATTTGTGTGTATATGAATATTTCGGAGCCCATCCCTAAATCAATAGAATTGGAATATCAAGACGAAATCTAGCAAGAGACATTGGATTATGAACATATTTTGTTCCATTGTCGTCGGTGTCATGAGTATGGCCACTTATTCAAAGAATCTTTGTTGAACCAAGAAGACCAGTCGGATCTAAAGGAGCACCAAAAGAATCCCCCACAAGAGGCAAACGAGGGGTTCAAAGAGGTCGTGCATAAGAGGAAGACCTCAAGAGTGCAACAAAATCCAGGAAACAATAACCAAAATAAAAAAAATCCAATAAAAATAGATATGAGGTGCTGCGAGAAGAAGCAGAAGCAGAAAATGAGGCAGAAACAATGGAGAATCAGGACAAAGAAAATGAGAGCAGTCATGTTAAATCAAAGACCACCTCAAAGAGAAAAGCCCAAATAGATCTGACAGAAAAAGAAGAGCAGGAACTAGTAGATCTCACTGCAATGGAAGTTGATGCAGTGAGGGAGGAGTTGTGCATGGAAGAGGAAGTTTTGAAAATACTTTTAAATGAGTGGAGACATCTGGACGAAAGATTCATTCCATAGGATCAAAAGAAACTATACAAGGAAACGTTCCAGTAATACAAGGATAACCAAGGATAGAGACAATTTGACATAGCATAGCAACTTGGCATGCAACAAGAAAAATCCCAGGAACAACATAACAGAAGTAAAGGGGGCAAGACAAGAGGGAGAAGAAATCTACAGAAGTCAATTCAAATAATGGGCAAGATGTTGGTAAACACGGGAAGGGTAGTATGGCTATCAGTGGTATTCCAACAACTTAATAAAGTTAACCAATGATAGTATATCATGGAATATAAGGGACCTTAACAGCTGCGGAAAGCAGAGGCACCTACAAGATGGTTTGAGGAAGGAAAAGCCTCAAATAGTTCTCCTACAGGAAACAAAGGTAACATGAGAAAAATTAGAGGAGATCCTACAGAAAATGAAACCAAGATATGAAGTAGTAGCACTAGATGCAAAAGGGAGTGCAGGGGTAATCGTCATAATATGGAACCCTACAAAAGCAATAGTAGATTATTTGATCAGAATGTCGTGAATCTTGACTGGTTGTTTTCGTAATATAGGGACTAAAGAGTGGATCATAATCTCAGAAGTATACGGGCCTCATACTCCTAAAGAAAAGGAAAACTTTATACAGAGGATTAGGAATCTAAGCCAAATGCATGCAGAAAAACTATGGTTAATAGTAGGGGATTTCAATCTGATAACCACACTAGAGGAAAAAAAAGGAGGGATAAGAAGGGAAGAACCTGAAATGGAGCAATTCAAGAACATGCAAGAAGAGCTCCATCTAGTAAATATTCCCACCAATAATGAAACTTATACCTGGAACAACCAAAGAGGAGGAACCCGCCAAATCGCATCAAGGTTAGATCGGTTCTTGGCAACAGAGAATTTAATAAGTAGAGATGTATATTATGAAGCGTCAATCTTGCCATGCATGGGATCTGACCACTGGCCAATTAGGTTGGAAGTAGACATGAAACAAGGGCAGAACAAGAGGCCATTCCGGTTTGAAGCCTTCTGGCTTCGTGACCCTGCCTTCTTAGAAAAAATGAAGGAATGGTGGAGATCAAGTATAGAACAAGGGAGGAATAAAATGCATACATTCCAGCTACGTCTCAAAGAACTCAAGGGTAAAATAAAGAAATGGAATAAAGAATAATTTGGTAATATTCAACAAGATCAGGAACTGCTATAGGCTAGGATGAAAAGAGTGCAACAACAGATGATAACAAATGGCCGCTTAGAATCCCTAGTGGAGGAAGAAGGAAAAATTTTGACTAGGATTGAGGAAAGGAGGAAGCAAGAAGAGATCTTGTGGAAACAAAAATCGAGAGTCCAGTGGCTCCGGGAGGGAGAAAGGAACACTAGATTCTTCCACAAAGCAATGATTCAACATAGATAGTATAACAGAATATTTTCACTACTCGACCAGGAAGGAAACCGGCTAGTGCAAAATGATGAGATGGAAATTTTTTTGGTGAATCATTTCCAAACTATTATGACAGAATCGACTCCTGACAGGGCAGAAGAAATAAACAGGATAACTAGGCATATCCCCCAGTTAGTCAGCAGGGACCAGAACCTAGCACTAATGAGGGCTATTACCTTGGAAGAAGTGGAGGAGGTAGTCAAAGGACTAGCAAAGAATAAAGCATCGAGTCTGAATGCCTTCACGAAAGAGTTTTTTCGGGAAACAAGGCTGATTCTAGGAGAAGACATCCTAGAAGTAGTGGAAGAGTCTATAAGAACAAAAAAATTACATCCTGCTCTAAACTCAACTTTTATAATTCTTATTCTAAAAATTGACCACTTTGAAGAGCCACAGGGGTTTAGACCTATGGCTTTATGCAATGTAATCTATAAAATACTCTCAACCATAATGGTAAATTGGCTCAAACCGATCCTCTCGGCACTAATCTCCTAAGGGAAAACTGGTTTTTTCAAAGGAAGGCAAATCATGGATGGGATAGTAACTTCTTAAGAGGAAATCCACTCCCTAAAGAACCTCAAATCCAAAGGAATAATGATCGATCTAGACCTATCAAAATCATACAATTGTTTAAGCTGGATCTACCTCCAAAGTATCCTGAAAGCCTTTAGCTTTGACCCCTGATGGATAAATTGGATCTATTCCTTCATATCGACCCCTGTGTTCTCAATCCTCTGAATGGAGCACCGCCCAAGGCCTTTAATGCAATAAGGGGGTTAAGGCAAGGAGACTTGATCTCCCCATTTTTGATCATTTTCGTAGCTGAAGGGCTAGGAAGATATGTTAAAGCAAAGGTGCAAGTAGGAAAATTTAAAGGTCTGCACATGTGGGGAAATGACTTTCCTTTAACTCATCAATAGTTCATAGATGACATCATGATGTTCTGTCAAGCTACTCTCAAGGAAGCAAGGTCCCTCCTAGCCATTTTGCAAGATTTCATGAATGCCTCAGGAACTCAGATCAACAAAGATAAGTCTGATATCTTTTTATTTAACACAACAACTCAATCTCAAGCCTTCTTGGCAAGAATAATGGGCTTTCGAATAGGAACCCTACCATCAAAATATCTGGGGATTCCGTTAAGTATTAACCCGCTCAAGGTGGAAAACTAGAAGGTTCTTTTGGATAAGATTCAAGGTTGCCTTCAAAATTAGACCTTTCGGTCACTTAACATGGCGAGTAGAATAATCCTAATAAAGGCGATGTTGCAATCAATACCTATATACGACAAATATCTTCAAGAAATTCTTGTGGAAAGGGCCACAAACAACAAAGAAATTGGCTCTACTATCCTGGAACTCGCTTATTAAGCCAAGAAAAGCAGGGGGTTGAGCCTTGCGACCCGTACAATATGAACCAGGTTATGGGAGCCAAGCTATGGTGGAGATGGATATAGGGGGGAATAGACCTATGGAAAGAAATATGGGGAAGAAAGTATGGGATGCCTAGGTCGACAAAAGGAAGACTGAGAACCTAAGAAAATATAAAGGGATCGACTATATGGAACCTAGTAGCAAAAAATAGAGAATTTATAAGGAACCATAACTTCTAGGAGATCAGGGGAGGAGACAAGGCTAATTTCTTGCAAGATGCCTGGTAGCAGAGAGAAAAATTATTCAACAGGCAGGACCTAGAGGAAATATTCTTAAATACAAATCACCCAACAAATCAGATGGTGAATGACTTTTGGGAAGTGGAGACAGGATTAATATGGAGAAAATGGAAGAGGAGACAACAATGGAGAGAGGCACTAGATTCTCTCCAATGGGAAACATACGATAAAGAGGTAAACTCTGGAAAAATAGCGATAGTGGAAGGAACATATATAATAAGGTGGGGATATAGAATAAAAGGAATGTTTACTATTCAAGAAGGTTACTACTTGAAAGAAGATCACCAACAACAACAAGGGTTACCCATATGGGAACGAATATGGAAGGATCAACTATGGCTGAAAGTAGCCTTCTTCCTATGGGTGGTCCTCCATGGCCACACCCTAACATGGGACCAATTACAGATAAGAGGGATGCAGGGACCATCGGTTTGCTGCACCTGCGAAGGACAAATGGAAATGATGGAACACCTTCTGAATGCCTGTAGATATAGCAATGTCCTATGGAAGAATCATGAAATTCTCTTTGGACATACAGACAGGGATTACTCAAGCACAAAAACAACAATGGAAAAATGGAGAAAGAAAATCTACCAGAGTCCTATTTTAAACCGAGCCTGGAACATCTCCTTAGGATTTCTCTGGTGGGCGGTGTGGAAAGAGAGAAATCAGAGAATATTTAAAGGGGAAAAAAGATAGCAACGAAGGTATGGAAGCTGATAGTACAAAATATCCGTGAAACTATTCTGGCTGAGAGATGGCACCTAGAAGACTGGGAAACCACACCATAGGAGGGCCAAATCATGGAAATGTTAAATCTAAATCTGCGAATACTAATGCCTAACTCCTGGAAACTGAAACCTACACCCCGATAATCCTTAGTGTACTTTGCGATTCCTCCTAAGGATTTTATAAAACTAAACTTTGACGGTGAAACCAAAGGAAATCTGGCAAAGCAGGACTAGGAGGAGTGCTCAGAGACCACCAGGGCCAAACAATCCGGTTGTTTGCAATGGATTGAGGAATATCGAGCAATAACGAAGCGAAACTCAATGTGCTTAAACAAGGATTAGAAATTGCTCGAAGGGAAAATTTTCAGAAGATGGTGGTGGAAGGGGATTCCACTTTCATGATTGAAACAGTGAAAAAATTGCAGCAGGGAACCCAATGGGAAAAGATAAGCAAAAGTTGGAGAATGGTGAGACTAGTTCAGGAAATAGGAATCTGGATACAAGGGATAGACTACCTCATTCCGACACATGTATGCCAATCAAGGAACGTGGCAGTGGACTTCTTAGCAAACTAAGGATGTGGCAAACCGGGAAGCAACTTGGACATTTCGGGTGAAGAGATAAATCAAACAGAAGGAATGAACAACCTTAAGGAAATTATGGGAAAAGAGAGGGAAGCAGGACAAAACCCCCATTCGGGGTGCGAAGGGACATTGGAGCCAGACGGAATATGGGAAGGATAGATGGATGGTGGCCAGGATAGCTGGATAATGGATAGGGAAGACAGGTTATGGTTAGGGCAGCTAGAAAACATAAGGTTATGACAGAAAACATAAAGAGGAAGGGAAGTGTGTGACTCTTTCAAGGTCCTCACATGAAGGAAGGGGAGGAGGATAGGAAAAGGCGGTAAGTGGAGGACACCTCGGGGATGAAAATGGGTAGGTGGGAGAGAATCTGGGAAAGAAAGGTGGCGAGGAAGTTGGGGTAATGCATGCAAAGGGCAGAAGGAGAACGAGCGACATAAGTTGTGGGTGAACACAGAGAGAAGATCTGGAGAAGGGGCAATGGCCGACATTTTGACTTCACCTACAACAACCTAGAATGAAACTGGTATGTGAACAAAGCCCCCCTCAGAGTAGATTTGGCAACAATGTCGTGAAATTGGAGGAGAGTCTGGCAAATAAGGAGAGAGGTGTTGAAAGAAATAGGAAAATGTTGGTCCTGTTTTAAGAAGATAATGTCTGGTTTCTTAATCGTGGAAAGAAATGAAAAATTTTGTGAATTCGAGTTTAATTATCTATTGATTATGTTTGAGTATGAATTGAATATATGCTATGAAGGGCGGGGGGGCTGGGGGGGAATGAGACCTGTGAAGGGTCTGGAGGGCAGCTAGAACCTGGGGGGAAGAAAATGCTACCTGCCATAGGGAAATGCTGCAGACCAGAGCCGAGAAAAGGCTATGATGCCTCTGTTAGCTCTTGGGGGCCCTGTTGCCTCCAAAAACAGTGGGGGGAGAGAGGAGGGAATGGGAATTGGCCGATAGGCCTTGCTAGGATAGTCTAGCTTTTGGGGGGATACTTACACCAATGGGGAAGGAAAAAGGTTCAGTGTATTAGGAAGGGGAAAATTCCATATCAGAGGAGCTTTGCATGGCCAGGGGGCAATCAAACCTCTATGACTCTGTGTAGTGATGGACTAGAAAGGATGGCTAAGTATCGAAAAGCCAAGGGGGGGGGGGGGGTGTGGTGTGTAGCATGCTGAGAGGGTATGTCCCTATGGCATAACTGCAGCAAAAACCCAGCTCCCCTGTAGTAGGAAAGCTAATTCCTTGTCGGCATGATCACAAGAGAGGTGGGGGACCTCTGTGGGGACCCCGGGGGATGGGAACCAGGGGAGGTATAGAGCTGAAGGGAGAATCAAAAACTGAGAGGTTGAGAGCTGGGGGAAATTGGATTGCCGAGAAGAAAACTAGAAGTTATAATGTTGAAAAACAGATTAAAAAGGAATGGTAGAATGTTATGGAAAAATTTAGTACTGGTTTTAATGAATATATTCATGTTAACATTACAGGTAGTATTAATTTCGGTATTATTCTGTCTCCAGAGATCCGGTAGCATAAACAGATGAGGATGCGGGAGAGGAGGGGACAGAATAAATTGTTGCAGGAAAAGATGGTGAAAGCAAGAGGGCAACAGGGAATAAAAGAAGGCAGACGAGTAGGTAAGAAGGAAGATCAGAAAATGAAGGGCTTGGAGGCATCAGCGAGCAAAACACAGAGAAAAAGGGGAAGAAGAACTAGAGAGAAAAGCATGCAAAATTTAATGTATGCTTACCATGCAGGCACCCCAACACAAGTAAACGTAGTAATAGCAACATGGGAAGCAGAGTTAAACACCAATGTGACAAATGAAGAACTCCAATGGAAGACTGTGAGCCACTACTTAACGACCCAAGCCATACTAGAGGCCGCCAAACTCTATTCAACGAGACCATACAATAGTACTGGGTAATGAAAAATCTATTGGCCAGGGCAATGATAACATACAGGGACAGAGAAGAACCAGAGCGAGACAAGCAAGAGGAACCAAGTTTAAAGGACATTCAGAAGGAAATACAAGTGGTGCAAGTGCAGCAATATCACCAGAACCTTCGTTTTGGGAGGATGGAAAAGCAGATCCAAACTTTGTTGTAGAGCGAAGTGCCCGGGTCAAGTGCTAAAGACCCAGCCCCAATTGAATCATCTGATGACTGAAGCAGAGAGACAGAAAGTTATTTTTTGTTATTATGACAGATAGCATTTATTTTACAAGCATTAAGTATATAGTAGATATAGCAACAAACTTAGCATGGATGATAAGGATCAAACTGTTTAAATTTTGGACAACCTTTGATGCGGATCGGTGGCCAACAGACCTGGTTTCCTTTGGGCAGTTTGAGGCTACCAGACATATTTTGTTACCTACTTATAGATAATTAATAGAAAAGGGAAGTACTATCAAGCTTACACAATAAAAAATATCTTTTTTACCCAACATAATAATTCCATGTTTTAAATGTCTTGTCCCTTAGTCATAAATATTTCATATAATTTAACTCAAAATCAATTAAATATATTATTTTTAAATATAAATTAAACGTTTAAAAATTAAATTAAATATGAATATGTAAAAACAATTTTTTTTATAGAAAAATTGCAATTACTACATATTTTTTTTAGAATTTTAACCAAAATGATAATGAAGAAACTCCACTAAAATAAATAAAAAGTGGGTTGAAGCTCTCGTTGTGTGATACATCTCCCATCCATGTTACATGTGCTTTACAAACCACTATTGGGGTATGTTGCCACGTAGAATGGGCATGTGGCTTGGGGGATGGTGATAGCCTGTCCCCACCCTCTCGCGCGTGTCACTCCATTTGGAGATATAATGTTATTTATTATATTAATTAAAATCATTTAATAAACGAAATTTAAATATAATTAAGTATAATAAACGAAATTTAAATATAATTAAGTATAATATTTTTTAAGAAGTTGACATTTTTATATATTTTAAAATGATTTAATTAAAAAAATTAAAATTTTTGCTATCAAAATTTATATATATGTGATGTATTTTCCCACAACCCGTGCTTAGTAGCCGAGTGAGATTTGAACACAAAACACAAGTCGTTTTGCTAAAAAAAAAATTTATCAACCAGTTGTGCTACTAATACTTAACCAAGACTTATTTAGACATTAATAATATTTCAAAAATTTTAAAATTTTATATATCTTATATTAATGTATATTAATTCTTAATATAGTTATCTATATTACTTTTTTATTTTTTATTATGATTTTATTAATTGATAATTATTTTATAAAAATATAATAATTATCCATTTAAAAAATAAAATAAAATATTTATAAAAAATTTTATATAACATTTTAAAGAAATTTATTTCTATATATACAAAATAGCTATATTTATAATTAAATTTAAAATTAAAAAAATTATAATCAATTAAAAAACATATTAATTACTTACTTAAAAACATTTCAAAAACTTGATATATAATCATTTAATTAGTCCGATAGACTAATTTGGTCTTAGTGGACGTTAACCACTATCATCATCATGATGTAATTAATTATGCTAATTATGCTATATTTATTAGTATCAAAACATTTGATATATTGTGAGAGATTTTTCAGCAAAAATCACATGGAGTACCATTTGTCGACGCGTTTCGAACCAACTAGTGTGGTTCATCGTTAGGACAAGCTGAAGAAACAGATCCAGCGTAGCATGCTAAATAGTCTGAGTGGAGCCTCCAACAGCTAATTAGACCAACGGCTAGTTTGACAATAGGACCGGGGTCAAAATTATTATATTAGTTTAATTAGTAAGATTAAGGACCAGTATCTATAAAAATAAATAAAATATTATCGAGGGTATTCAAGAAATATTAATAAAAATATAAGTTAGTTAGAATTTAGATAAATACATGACCTTATAATATATGAAAAAAAAATTTAAATGTCTAAATAAAAATATATAAAGCAATTATATTTAAAAGTATTATTAAAAATTAAAAATTAATTAATAATTAAAAGGAAAATTAGGTGCATAAAGGACCTTATAATAACAAAATAAAATAAAGAATATCAAAAGATGTTACGCTAGTTAGAAAAATTAGTTAAAAATAATTAGATTAGAATTTAAATGGAAGATTAGTTATATAAAGGACCTTAAGGTCATAAAAGATATATATAAAATTAATTGAAATGAGAGCTAATTTCTAAGTATTATCAAAGTTAAAAGCTAATTGGTAAAAAATAATAAAACTAATAAATAAACACAATAAAAGGGAAAAATTAATTAAATAAAATAAAAATAAATAATATTAAATAAATAAATAAATAATAAATAAATTAAAAAAAAATAAATAAATAAATAAATAAAAAAAAATAAAAAAATAATAATAATAATAATAGTAATAAAATAATAATAATAATAATAATAAAATTAAAAAAAAAAAATAAAAAAAAAATAAAATAAAATAAAATAAAATAAAATATAATAAAATAAATAATAAAAATAATAATAATAATAAAAATAAAATAACATAAAATAATAAATAAATAAAGAAATATAAATAATAAATAAATAAATAAAAATAAAATAATAATAATTAAAAATAAAGATAAAAGAAAAAACTTAAAGAGGAAGGCGGAAGAACGACTAGGACGAAAGAGCAGGGACCCAACACCTACTGACTTTCCAGCCATCCTCTCTATTGAGATTGCTTGGTCTCTTTTCAATCTCAAGCGCTTCTCTAAATTTTCGATGATGGAAATGCGAGACCTTAGCAATAACACTAGCCTCCTCAATACAAACATGATGATTGGTTTTCTCAGCATGTTCAGCTAAGGCGGAAGACTTAGCTCTCCTATGCCTAAGATCTGCTGCGTGCTCGCTAATCCTTTGATTAATGGAGCGACCAGTCTCCCCAATATAGGGGGTCCCACCGGAACAAGGGATCAGATAAACGCCCTTCATATCCTTAGGGTCGATCGGATCCTTCACTGATCTGAGGGACATACGAATGGTGTTCAGGGGCCTAAAGGACACAGGGATACTATGCTTCCTGAGAATCCTTCCAATTCTATCGGTGGTCCCCTGAACATACGGAATATGGACACCTGGAATTCGCTCTTTCGGTTCTCTTTTAGACCGAGAATTCTCGGAAGCTTTAAGGAAAGCCCTCTGACCCATGTATCTACTATAACCATTCTCAACAAAGACATCAAGTAAATGGGATTTTTCTTTCTCAAAGCTATTCTTGTCCGAGATCCTTTACAAGCGGTGGAAAGAATACCCAGTTAGTTGTGCTTAGACTTCAAACAGTTCAGCTTTAACCATTCTAGTGGTCCTCCCTCATTGGTTGTTATAAACTAAGAGTTCATTTCCCAATCAATTACGAAATGCTATAGTTCTTCGCTATTCCCCATTCGGAAGTAATTCGTTGAGATTATGCACTTTTCTATCTCCAAAGTGCAGCTGGTTGGGCCCAGCCATATTATTCGAATATACAACTCGCACACACTCCCTTTCCAAAATAGATCAGTACACTAAGCACCACACTTGAATTTATTATATTTGTTTCTAAAATATTGGTATTATGTTATTTTGGTTATCACTTGATTCGTTAATGATTGCACTCTTCCTATAAAATATAGCAATGCCCATACAAATTTTGAAATATATCATCTACCTTTATACGAAGTGGTAATGGAGGATCTATTCACATATGTATCCACTCTCAAATATAAAATTGTTCATAACACATTGTTACTAATTTCACCAAAAACCTTTGGAGTTAATTATTGCTCCAATAATGTTGTCGACGTGGAAAGGATATGCATGAACGCCACCGGCGGCTCCATGAGTGTGTTGTGTTTTGTTGATTTCATTTCGGGAGTCAAGGTGGGAATGGTAGTGTTGTTGAAAATGATAAACATTGTACTTGTATTGTGGGCCTCACTAACCCTCCTCGGAGTATGATGATGGTCACTAGGACCCCAACTTCTTGTTGGGAGATTATCACCCATTGATGTGAGGTGCAATATATGTATTATTTAAGATGATTGGATGGAATTTTATAAAGAAATTAATCTCAAGAAAATATAGAATTCTAGGTAACAAAATTTAGCATAATTTATATAAATTTCTTCCAAATTCAATGCCTACAACTTTGGAGAAAACCTTATTAAATAGTTTCAAGTGAACATATATCTTACATTATCACATGAAACTTCAAGATATTTATGCAAAGTTAGAAATAAAGAAATAGTTTCTAAAGAAATTTAACGAACCATTTGCTACTTTTATATCCATATAAAAATAATTAGAGTTATAGATATTAGATTGGATAAAATGTGAAATAAGCATAAAAAGGTTTACTTGACTTACCTAATTGAATTGTGGGTCAAACCACATGTTAAGTGGTGCACGCACTTCATTACGCCCTTGAAAAAATCTTTCTATTCTTGTTTTTTTGTACGTAAATTTGGTTCATTTAGTGAATTAATAGGTATGATTTAGTTCGGTGGTTGTTCAAATTAAAAAGTTTGAATTGTATTTAGTTTGATTTGATTCGTGGCCATTGAATTTGAGGTGTGAGATTATTAATGTAGTGGGTTCCACCACGGCCAAGACATAGGTGGAATTTTAGCCTTTTCGACCTCGTGTGTTGGTCCGTTTACATTAATACTCCGAGAATGCAGGACAACGATTTGATGGCAATACTTTTAAAGTCAATGTCAATGCTCATTTTGCTTATATAGCTCTCGTTGGTGATGCATATTTTATAATGACTATTTCATTATTGTGTAACTTTTACATTTAGATTATTTATTTTAATTTATAAAAATGACACAACATTAAATATTTTCTTATTCGTATGTTTATATATATTTTAACGATGAACATGAATTTGATTTTTTTGGGAATTTAATTTAACTAAGACTTATTTTTAAAATCTGTATTTATTATTAAGTTTTAAATTTATTTTTAAAATTTGTATTTATTATTAAGTTTTAAATTTATTATTAAATTAATATTTTAAATATATTTTGGATTTGTGTTTATTATTAATTTTATTTTAGTTTTTATTATTATTATTTATTATATGAAAAAATAATTTATAATATAAGAAATCGCTAATGTTTGATAAAGTTAAATATTTTTTTAAATGAAAATCAAATTTTAAAATTGTACAAAGTATATTTAAATATCTTTTTTACCCATCATAAAAAAATACACAGTGAATCTTAATGATATATGGAGCTTTGCAAGAGATAAAGTACAACTAGGTTCTGAAAACATGCAAAAACCCTGACAATACTGGAGGCGCTGCCAAGAACGAATGACATCCGATAGAAGGAAGAGACATGCAAGCCTCAGCCGGGGGAGAGATCCCCCCTATTGGAATGTAACAACCGACGAATCAAGCAGAAAAGCCAGAAACCAACCAAGCTCCCCGGAAGCTGCAGGCCCTAATACTGGCCTTGTCCTTGGAACAATGTGGCAGGCAAGAAGTAGAGGGCAATGTCTGCCATCCACAGTAGAGAAACCCAAACTTGTAATACCCCTTAACAAATTGGAGAAATATCGCAGCTATATGAAGGATCATGCAATGATATGCAAATTCATTGGCGTCTCTCCGACTGAGAAGGCCTGATAAAGTGGATCCAGTGGAAATGGTAGCGAAAAGGCCATGTAGAACTCAAGCTGGGAGCCAGAGGATTCTTCACGATAATATTCTCAAACCTGCAATATAGGGAAAAAAGTCTTTGAAAATGGTCCATATTTTCATTACAATACAAGATTGTTCATGAGATAGGGGAAGAATGCTATAACCAAGATAAGGAGCAATTTCTGGTAGCCCCTATCTGGGTTTGACTCTTTGGTCTCCCAATGGATTTCTGGGACCCAAAAATTCTGGAATGAATAGGTAATTCAATAGGAAGATTTGTCAAAATAGCAGAAACCACACGTAGGGGCCAATACACTTCATATGCTAGGATCTATGTGTATATGAATATTTCGGAGCTTGTCCCTGAAACAATAGAACTAGAATATCAAGACGAAATCTAGCAAGAGACCTTGGATTATGAGCATATTTCGTTCCGTTGTCGCCGGTGTCATGAGTATGGCCACTTATTCAAAGAATGCCCGTTGAACCAGGAAGACTAATCGGATCTAAAGGAGCACCAAAAGAATCCCCCACAAGAGGCAAATGAGGGGTTCAAAGAGGTCATGCATAAGAGGAAGACCTTGAGAGTGCAACAAAATCCAGGAAACAATAACCAAAAGAAAAAAGCCAATAAAAATAGATATGAGGTGCTGTAAGAAGAAGAAGAAGCAGAAAATGAGGCAGAAACAATGGAGAATCAGGACAAAGAAAATGAGAGCAGTCATGTTAAATCAAAGACCACCCCAAAGAGAAAAGCCCAAATAGATCTGACAGAAAAAAAAGAGCAGGAACTAATAGATCTCACTGCAATGGAAGTTGATGCAGTCAAGGAGGAGTTGAGCATGGAAGAGGAAGTTTTGAAAAGACTTTTAAATGAGTGGAGACATCTGGACGAAAGATTCATTCCAGAGGATCAAAAGAAACTGTACAAGGAAACCTTCTAGCAATACAAGGCTAACCAAGGACAGAGACAAGTTGACATAGCAGAGCAACTTGGCATGCAACAAGAAAATTCCCAGGAACAACATAACAGAAGTAAAGGAGGCAAGAAAAGAGGGAGAAGAAATCTATAGGAGTCAATTCAAATAATGGGTGAGATGCTGGTAAACATGGGAAGGGTAGTACCACTATCAGTGGTATTCCAACAACTTAATAAAGTTAACCAATGATAGTAATATCATGGAATATAAGGGGCCTTAACAGTTGCGGAAAGCAGAGGTACCTACAAGATCATTTGAGGAAGGAAAAGCCTCAAATAGTTCTCCTACAAGAAACAAAGGTAACAGGAGAAAAATTAGAGGAAATCCTATGGAAAACGAAACCAAGATATGAAGTAGTAGCACTAGATGCAAAAGGGAGCGCAGGGGGAATCGTCATATCATGGAGCCCTGCAAAACTAATGGTAGATTATTTGATCGAAATTCCACAAATCCTGACTGGCCATTTTCGTAATACAAAGACTAAAGAATGGATCATAATCTCAGCAGTATATGGGCCTCATACTCCTAGAGAAAAGGAAAACTTTATACAGAGCATTAGGAATCTAAGCCAAATGCATGCAGAAAAACTATGGTTAATAGCAGGGGATTTCAATCTGATAACCACACTAGAGGAAAAAAAAAGGAGGGATAAGAAGGGAAGAACCTGAAATGGAGCAGTTTAGGGACATGCAAGAAGAGCTCCATCTAGTAGATATTCCCACCAATAATGGAACTTATACCTGGAACAACCGAAGAGGAGGAACCCGCCAAATCGCATCAAGGTTAGATCGGTTCTTGGCAACGGAGAATTTAATAAGTAGAGATGTATATTATGAAGTGTCAATCTTGCCATGCATGGGATCATCCCGCTAGCCAATTAGGTTGGAAGTAGACATGAAACAAGGGTAGAACAAGAGGCCATTCTGGTTTGAAGCCTTCTGGCTTTGTGACCCTGCCTTCTTAGAAAAAATGAAGGAATGGTGGAGATCAAGTACAGAACAAGGGAGGAATAAAATGCATACATTCCAACTACGTCTGAAAGAACTCAAGGGCAAAATAAAGAAATGGAATAAAGAAGAATTTGGTAATATTCAACAAGATCAGGAACTGCTATAGGCTAGGATGAAAAGAGTGCAACAACAAATGATAACAAATGGTCGCTCAGAATCCCTAGTGGAGGAAGAAGGAAAACTTCTGACTAGGATTGAGGAAAGGAGGAAGCAAGAAGAGATCTTGTGGAAACAAAAATCGAGAGTCCAGTGGCTCTGGGAGGGAGAAAGGAACACTAGATTCTTCCACAAAGCAATGATTCAACATAGACAGTATAACAGAATATTTTCACTACTCGACCAGGAAGGAAACCGGCTAGTGCAAAATGATGAGATGGAAAATTTGTTGGTGAATCATTTCCAAAATATTATGACAGAATTGAATCCTGACAGGGCAGAAGAAATAAACATGATAACTAGGCATATCCCCCAATTAGTCAACAGGGACCAAAACCTAGCACTAATGAGGGCTATTACCTTGGAAGAAGTGGAGGAGGTAGTCAAAGGACTAGCAAAGAATAAATCATCGAGTCTGAATGCCTTCATGACAAAGTTTTTTAAGGAAACAAGGCTGATTCTAGGAGAAGACATCCTAGAAGTAGTGGAAGAGTCTATAAGAACAAAAAAAGTACATCCTGCTCTAAACTCAACTTTTATAGCTCTTATTCCAAAAATTGACCACTTTGAAGAGCCACAGGGGTTTAGACCTATAGCTTTATGCAATGTAATCTATAAAATACTCTCAACCATAATGGTAAATTGGCTCAAACCGATCCTCTCAGCACTAATCTCCTAAGAGAAAACTGGTTTTGTCAAAGGAAGGAAAATCATGGATGGGATAGTAACTTCTTAAGAGGAAATCCACTCCCTAAAGAACCTCAAAGCCAAAGGAATAATGATCGATTTAGACCTATCGAAATCATACAATTGTTTAAGCTGGATCTACCTCCAAAGTATCCTGAAAGCCTTTGGCTTTGACCCCTGATGGATAAATTGGATCTATTCCTTCATATCGACCCCTGTGTTCTCAATCCTATGAATGGAGCACCGTCCGAGGCCTTCAATGCAATAAGGGGGTTAAGACAAGGAGATCCGATCTCCCCCTTTTTGATAATTTTAGCAACTGTATGGCTAGGAAGATATGTTAAAGCAAAGGTGCATGTAGGAAAATTTAAAGGTCTGCACATGTGGGGAAATGACTTTCCTTTAACTCATCAACAGTTCATAGACGACATCATGATGTTCTGTCAAGCTACTCTCAAGGAAGAAAGTTCCCTCCTAGCGATTTTGCAAGATTTCATGAATGCCTCAGGAACTCAGACCAACAAAGATAAGTCTGCTATATTTTTCTTTAACACAACAGCTCAATCTCAAGCCTTCCTGGTAAGAATAATGGTCTTTCGAATAGGAACCCTACCATCAAAATATCTGAGGATTCTGTTAATTCTTAACCCGCTCAGAGTGGCAAAATGGAAGTTTCTTTTGGATAAGATTCAAGGTTGCCTTCAAAGCTAGACATTTTAGGCACTTAACATGGTGAGTAAAGTCATCCTAATAAAGGCGGTACCTATATACCATCTCTCAAGCTTAGAAGTACCCAAAACTATTTGTAATGATATGACAAATATCTTCAAGAAATTCCTATGGAAAGGGCCACAAACAACAAAGAAATGGGCTTTACTATCCTGGAACTGGCTAATTAAGCCAAGAAAAGTAGGGGGTTGGGCCTTCGCGACCCGTACAATCTGAACCAGGTTATGGGAGCCAAGTTATGGTGGAGATGGATACAGGGGGGAACAGACCTATGGAAAGAAATATGGGGAAGAAAGTATGGGATGCCTAGGTCGACAGAAGGAAGACTGAGAACCTAGGAAAATATAAAGGGATCAACTATATGGAACCTAGCAGCAAAAAATAGAGAATTGATAAGGAACCATAGCTTCTGGGAGATCAGAGGAGGAGATAAGGCTAGGTTCTAGCAAGATGCCTGGCAGCAGAGAGAAAAATTATTCAGCAGGCAGGACCTAGTGGAAATATTCTTAAATACAAATCGCCCAACAAATCAGACGGTGAATAACTTTTGGGAAGCAGAGATAGGATTAATATGGAGAAAATGGAAGAGGAGACAACACTGGTGAGAGGCACCAGATTCTCTCTAATGGGCAGCATACAATAAAGACGTAGACTCCAAAAGAATAGTGATAGTGGAAGGAACATATATAATAAGGTGGGGATATAGAATAAAAGGAATGTTTACTATTCAAGAAGGTTACTACCTGAAAGAAGATCACCAACAACAACAAAGGTTACCCATATGGGAACGAATATGGAAGAAACTATGGATGAAAGTAGCCTTCTTCCTATGGGTGGTCCTCCATGGCCACACCCTAACATGGAACCAATTACAGATAAGAGGGATCTAGGGACCATCAGTTTGCTGCACCTGAAAAGGACAAATGGAAACGATGGAACACCTTCTAAATGCTTGCAGATATAACAATGTCCTATGGAAGAATCATGGAATTCTCTTTGGACATATGTACAGGGATTACTCAAGCACAAAAACAACAATGGAAAAATGGAGAAATAAAATCTATGAGAGTCCTATCTTAAACCAAGCCTGGAATATCTCCTTAGGATTTATCCTGTGGGCGGTGTGGAAGAGAGAAATTGGAGAATATTTAAAGGTGAAAAAAAGACAGCAATGGAGGTATGGAAGCTGATAGTACAAAATATCCATGAAACTATTCTAGCTGAGAGATAGCACCCAGAAGACTGGGAAACCACACCACAGGAGGGCCAAATCATGGAAATGTTAAATCTAAATCCGTGAATACTGATGCCTAACTCCTGGAAACTGAAACCTACACCCCAACAATCCTTAGCCTACTTTGCGTTTCCTCCGGAGGATTTTATAAAACTAAACTTTGACGGTGCAGCCAAAGGAAATCTAGGCAAAGCAGGACTAGGAGGAGTGTTCAGAGACCACCAGGGCCAAACAATCTGGCTATTTGAAATGGACTGGGGAATAGCGAGAAACAACGAAGTGGAACTCAATGCGCTCAAATAAGGATTAGAAATTGCTCGAAGGGAAAATTTTCAGAAGATGGTGGTGGAAGGGGATTCCACTTTGGTGATTGACACAGTGAAAAAACTATAGCAGGGAACCCAATGGGAAAAGATAAGCAAAAGCTGGAGAATGGTGAGACTAGTTCAGGAAATAGGAATCCTGGTACAAGGGATAGACTACCTCATCCCGACACATGTCTGCCGATCAGGGAACATGGCAGTGGACTTCTTAGCAAACTGGGGAGCTAGCAAATCGGGAAGAAACTTGGACATTCCGGGTGAAGAGATAAATCAAACAGAAGGAATGAACAACCTTAAGGAAATTCTAGGAAAAGAGAGGGAAGCAGGACAAAACCCCTGATCAGGGTACGAAGGGACATTGGAGCCAGACGGAATATGGGAAGGATAGGTGGATGGTGGCCAAGATAGCCGGATAATGGATAGGGAAGACAAGTTATGGTTAGGACAGCCAGGAAACATAAGGTTATGACAGATGACATAAAGAGGAGGGGAAGTGGGCGACTCTTTCGAGGTCCTCACATGAAGGAAGGGGAGGAGGATAGGAAAAGGCAGCAAGTGGAGGATGCCTCGGGAATGAAAATGGGAAGGTGGGAGAGCATCCAGGAAAGAAAGGTGGCAAGGGAGTTGGGGGAATGCATGCAGAGGGCAGAAGGAGAATGAGCGACAGGAGCTGCGAGTGAACGCGGAGAGAAGAGATGGAGAGGGGCCAATGGCCAACATCTAGACTTCGCCTGCAGCAACTTGGAATGAAACTGGTATGTGAACAAAGCCCCCCTCTGAGTAGATTTGGCAACAATGTCGCAAAATTGGAGGAGAGTTTGGCAAATAAGGAGAGAGGTGTTGAAGGAAATAGGAAATTATTGGTCCTATTTTAAGAAGATAATGTCTAGTTTCTTAACCGTGGAAAGAAATGAAAAATTTTGTGAATTCGAGTTTAATTATCTATTGATAATGTCTGGGTATGAATTGACTGTATACTATGAAGGGTGGGGAGGGGGAATGAGACCTGTGAAGGGTCTGGAGGGCAGCTAGAACCTGGGGGAAAGAAAATGCTACCTACCATAGGGAAATGCTGCAGACCGGAGCCGAGAAAAGGCTATGACGCCTCTGTTAGCTCTCGGGGGCCCTGTTGCCTCCAGAAATAGTGGGGGGGGGGAGGAGGGAATGGGAATTGGCCGATAAGCCTTTCTAGGATAGTCTGGCTTCTGGGGGGATGCTTACACCAATGGGGAAGGAAAAAGGTTCAGTGGATTAGGAAGGGGAAAATTCCAGACCAGAGGGGCTTTGCATGGCTAGGGGGTAATCAAACCTCTATGACTCTGTGTAGTGATGGACTACAAAGGAAGGCTAAGTCTCGAAAAGCCAAGAGGGGGGGCTGGTGCGTAGCATGCTGAGAGGGTCTGTCTCTATGGCATAATTGCAGCAAAAACCTAGCTCCCTCGTAGTAGGAAAGCTAATTCCTTGTCGGCATGATCATAAGAGAGGTGGGGGACCTCTGTGGGGACCCCGGGGGATGGGAACCAGGGGAGGTATAGAGTTGAAGGGAGAATCGAAAATTGAGTGGCTACGAACTGGGGGAAATTGATTGCCGAGAAGAAAATTGGAAGTGCTAATGCTGAAAAACACATTAAAAAGGAATGGTAGAATGTTATGGAAAAACATAGGACTGGTTTTAATGAATATATTCATGTTAACATTACAAGTAGTATTAATTTTGGTATTATTCCGTCTCCAAAGATCCGGTACCAGTAACATGCGAGGACGCAGGAGGGGAGGGGATGGAAGAAATTGTTGCAGGAAAAGATGGTGAAAGCAGGAGGGCAATAGGGAAGAAAAGAAGGCAGACGAGCAGGTAAGAAGGAAGACTAGAAAATGAAGGGCTTGGAGGCATCAGCGAGCAAAACACAGAGAAAAAGGGGAAGAAGAACGGGAGAGGAAAGCATGCAAAATTTAATGCATTCTTACCATGCAGGCACCCCAGCACAAGTAAAGGCAGTAATAACAACATGGGAAGCAGAGCTAAATGCCAACATGGCAAATGAAGAACTCCCAATGGAAGACTGGGAGCCACTACTTAACGACCCGGGCCATACTAGAGGTTGCCAAACTCTATTCAGGCAGACCATACAACAGTACTGGGTAATGAAAAATCTATTGGCTAGGGCAATGATAACATACAGGGATAGAGAAGAACCAGAGAGGGACAAGCAAGAGGAACCACGTTTAAAGGACATTCAGAAGGAAATACAAGTGGTGCAAGTGTAGCGATATCACCAGAACCTTTGTTTTGGGAGGATGGAAAAGCAGATCCAAACTTTTTTGTAGAGGGAATTGCCCGGGTCAAGTGCTAAAGACTTGACCCCAATTGAATCATCTAATGACTGAAGCATAGAGACATAAAGTTATTTTTTGTTATTATGACAGATAACGTTTATTTTACAAGCATTAAGTATATAGTAGATATAGCAACAAACTTAGCATGGATGATAAGGATCAAACTATTTAAATTTTGGACAACTTTTGATGCTGATCAGTGGCCAACAGACCTGGTTTCCTTCGGTTAGGTTGAGGCTACCAGACATATTTTGTTATCTGCTTATAGACAATTAATAGAAAAAGGAAGTACTACCAAGCTTACACAATTTTTTTTTTTATCTTTTTTACCCACCATAATAGTACCATGTTTTAAATGTCTTGTCCCTTATTCATAATTATTTCATATAATTTAACTCAAAATCAATTAAATATATTATTTTTAAATATAAATTAAACATTTAAAAAATTCAATTAAATATGAATACGTAAAAACAATTTTTTTTATAAAAGAATTGCTATTATTAATACATGTTTTTTTTAGAATTTTGACCAAAATGATAATGAAGAAACTCCACTAAAATAAATAAATAAAAAAATAGTTTAGACTTTAAGAAGATTATAATGGATCACAGAAGCCTCAATTCAACAAAAGATTATATATTACTTGGAATTCTATACTCAAAAATATACTCAAAACATATTGTCAAGATAACCATAGTTTTGTTAAGTTAAAAGTTCAAGAAGGTTGGTAGTGTGGCAGATATTTGAATTTAGAGATAATTTGAGTATGTGATGGACAATTTTAGAGAAAGTGATTTTCATTTTCAACTCTCTTATCACAAACTCTTTTGTCCTATGAGGCTTTTTGGGAATTGCCCAATACCCAATTCTTTGGTTTAATTATCTCCTTGTTAAGGTCGATAAGAGTATCAATTTAAGGCTTCAAGAAATTTAATTTAACTATCAATAATTATTAGGTGAATGGTAGAGATTTAACATCCATGAAATATTCTAGAATATTCATAGTAGTATACATAGATGAAGTGTTGAGATTTATCTCCAAAGCAATTAATTTATTTTCCCCTTTTAATTAAATTGATTAATTAAAAAAATGTCATATGAACAAGTGTCATATGAAGTGAGTTATGGTTTTTTTGGGCATGTGGTATTGAGAAGCCATGGTATTGCCCCATGGTATTCTAACAAAGCCTATTTCACAAATGGAGAATCTCAATGGTAAAGTGGAGGTAAATCTCCATGTCATGTTCCATGTATTTTTAAATATATATAAGTTTAACTTATTTATTAATTTTTAAAATTATTGATTAATAATAATTAAGTCAATAGGAGTGTCTATTTAATAGTCCTTCAACACTTTTAATTTAATTATCAATAATTATTAGGTGGATGGTAGATATATAACCTCCATGGAATATGCTAGAATATTAATAGTAGTATTAACAGATCAATAGTTAATATTTATCTCCAAGTTGTTTATGCTCTTTTAATTCTTTTATCTCAAATTAATTAATTATAGAAAATGGCATATGAACACATTGTTGAGAAGTCAAGATGTTTGTAGATTAAGGTGATTTATCTTATTTGATAATTACTTTTGAATGGTTATTGGCTTCTTATTTAATTTTTTGTGTTCTTCTTCATCAAACAGTTACCAAAAATACAAAATATGAATATCATAAGAGACAAATAACATAGAAAATTGGGATCCAAGCCCGGAAAAACCCCACAAGGGGGAAAACCCAAGAAAATCCTCTTCTTATAGGATTAGATCAAAGTGAGATATCTAAGACCGAAGACCAAGACCAAGGTTGTCATAATGAACCCAAAATAATCCCTCGTCCAAGTCTTATTACCAAGTCAAAGTAACACTAGTCAAATACATTCTAGTAATCTCCTAAAAATTCAGCCCCTGAAATCCTGACCCTGTAACAACACCTGAAAAATTGCAGGAACTTTGCATGTGTGGATAGAATTAGGTAAAAAATAGTTCACTTTCTCTTTCCATTTACCTCCTCATTCCTTTGACTTCGTTGGTCTCTTCTTCTTCTTCTTCTTCTTCTTGGCATATAATTCAATGCTACATATCTGAGCTTCTTTTTCAGTAGAGAACCTATTATTAAATGTCAAAATCTGGAGCACAGGTGAAAATATATAGTTGTTCAACCATATGAAGAGACACGACTTATGGGCTGGACGACTTTTCCATCTAGAGGGTTGACTTGGTCTTGTGAAGGCACTTTGACTCAAAAATAAATTTATTTTCTTTTCTTTCAAAAAGTCCAAATGGGACTTTGACTTAATGATTTATAATAAAGTTTCTTTTGACTCAAATAACCCTACAAGCATGAAGAATATGCTTTGACTAAGGAAAACAACAATAATTTGTTTTTCCTTTTTTTCTTTTACATGAAATACATATTGATACAAGTACAATGATAATTATGAAGACCGAACCTAGTTACATTTTCAACACTCCCTCTTAACTAGGGAGGTATTCATAATGATACAACAGGATACCCGGATACTCTCAAATTGAAATATTCTCATAAGAAGAGTTCAAATTGATAAGCATCATCATCATCATAACCAACATTATCAAACATAACAAGACACTTTCTAACAAGCTCTATCTCTCCACTAGATCAAAGCACAATGTTAGGAGGTGTAAATTTGGACACCAGGACTGCCTCTCTCCAGGCACATACGCCATATGGATGTTCACCAGTTATGTCATCACAAGACTATTCTTATCTTGGATACCATATCCTTAAAGAATATCAGTCCTCAAGATTACTCTTATGTTGGATACCATATCCTCAAAGAGTATTAGTCCTCGGGATTGCTCCTATCTTGGAATTCATTCCTCAAGGAGTATCGGTCCCATATACTTATTTAATCCTCCACTCTCCCTACCATCTCCTTCACTAAGCTTACAACTATTAGTCTTAGCCATAATGCATGAAACATGTAGAATATGGTGTCCACTATCACTCCCTCTCAACGAGGGAGGAAATCCTCACTCCCTCTTACACAGGGAGAAATGACCACAAGGCTAAGCTTGTCTAAAAAATAATCATCAAAACGTCAACTACATGTTCTTCCATGGAGATCATGTTGTAGTTGTTGGGATCATATTTGCATCACATCATAATGGGTTTCGACCTTCTTGGATCTTTTTTAACCTTCACATAGCTTCAACATATCATTAAGTAGTTTTTCATTGTAGAAATTAGGTTGTAGTTTTGCCGTTGCTCATAAAGTTTTAATCAAAATCACAAGACACAAACCTACTTTACTGCTTCGCGGGCATTGATTCACCATTTAGAACAAAAATATCAAACATGCAAGAAGAAATAACACACATGTGTTATAGACATATTTGGGCACTGCAACCCCAATCACATATTTCCATAAACCAAGGGCTTCTAAACCCCTAAAAGTGTTGTTTCACACCCTAAAGGAACAAGGTTAGTTGATTACATCACTTCCCAGAAGTTCTCCCTGAAAACCTGCTCAGAACTGGTCAAAATTGGACCATACAGATTGCTCCATGCTAAGGGTGCGATGCATCTCACCTATTACACACAGGGGGTGCGATGCATACTGAAAATCCCTTCTGTAGGGTGCGATGAGCGAGAGCAGACAAATGACAGAAGCAGTTTGCTAGGTGGAAACTCAAAGAATCTTCTAGAAACTGCTCATATGACACTTGCCTCTCTGAATTCGCCCAGGGATGAGTAAGAGATCATGAAATCTCCAAGTGGAACCAAGAACTATCAGTGAAATGACACTAATCAAAATCCCAGAAGCTGACTCACTCTCTTGCAAACATCTATATATGGATCCCTCACCCTAGAGATCCAGAGGCTGGAATTTTGTAATCTATAAGGAAGTGTTGTTAGTTTCTCTTTGAGACATTTTATTGTTGGGTGATCTTGCTTTGTATGAGGTGAAGAGGGATTTCATGCTGGGAGGATGATGCTGGATCAGATAGCTTGGTTGTAATCCTCTCTTCTACTACTTCTATCAATAAAGCTATTTGAGTTTTCCTCCATATGCTTGTATATCTCTGAATCTTGTATTTGTATATGAATTTATATGGTTAATGTACATCTGATCCTACATTGTTTATGGTTATATATCTCTATGCTTTGATGGTATTTTGTTGCCTTGACTCTACAGGTGTTCTTTGAAGTGGGACAAGTGAGAAAGGAGTGGCGAAAGCTCTATCAAGGGAGAGAGGAAACGAGCAAGGAGACTAGCGAAAGACTGAGGTTGGTACTCTCTGCTTCTCTCTCATCTATCTCTCATAAAGGAAAACACAAGTAATTTTAGTTTGTTTGTTTCTAAGATAGCTAACCGTCTTAGTGGGACTAGCAATGACGAATGGACACTAGTTTTCCCGATAACAAAATGGCGACTCCACTGGGGAGCGAATAGTTTGTTTGTTTTGTTACTATTGTTCGCTTTACAAACCACAGATGGAGCCTGAAGTTAAGCCAGCTAGCCTTCGAAATTATTTTGCTATGCAACTGCAAAGTAGATCAACGCTGCTTCAGTTAATCTCCGGGTTGGTTTATGATTTTAAAATCTAACTTGCAAACATCCTAAGTGCCCTGGTGGTAGCTCAAATAACCTCATTAGATCAGCCCCTATACTTTGTGTTTACTGACAATCATTATCTCAGCCTAAATCCTTGAACTTCGCTGCAAACTGTGAGTGAAAACCAAGCTCAGTCTCGTCCCTGGACCATCGCACTGTCTCTCATTGGAAATCTGGATGCATCGCACCTCCCATGTGTTGTAGGTGAGATGCATCCCTATTTACCTGTGTTACAGGTGCGATGATTGACTAAGACTGTTTCTGCCTCCAAATTTTGGTTTTTCTTCATTGTCTTCAGCGTTACTCAGTAGTTTTGCTGTTTATGATCAGTATATCACTGTTGAAACCTTCTTACTTTGCATTATTTCAACCTCCATTAGAAGGAATTGTGAATTTTTTTTATGTATTTTTCATCATTTACACTTCTCCTTAGCAAATAGTAGCTTAATCGAACTATCGTCTTTTGATTTGAAAGTGTCACAAGTGTCGTTTTCAGTCAAGAAAAAGAGTGTCGTAAAGCATTCCTATTTTAGATCATCGATTACACTTTTGCCATCGTATTTGATTTGAATTAATATTATTTCAAGTGTTGAAAGCAATTTTAAATTCGAAATCGCAAAGTGTCGTCTTGGTATTCCTTTTGTTTTTTTAATTCGAAATCGTAAAGTATCGTCTTAGTCTTCCATTCATTTTTTGAATTCGAAATCACAAAGTGTCGTCTTAGCCTTTCTTTCATTTTTTGAAGAGAAAATTGTTAGTACTGTCGCTTTGAAAGAAGATAGTTCAGATCTATACTTAGTTTTCTTTTGTCATTCTCACATTAAGGAAACTAAAAAACAATACATGCATGTGCATTTGCATTTAGACTACATGCTGAAATTGATTTAGGAAAAGTGCATCTAGTGTGTGCTCTCTGCTCTATGTTGAAAGAATTTCATTCCTCTTTCCTTAGTAGCTAGGATTTTCATTGCTAAAAGAAAGTAAACGACTGTTTATCATCTTAGATTGCATGTTTAGGAATTGTATATCTACATCACGTGGTGAACCTTAAAGGCAAAGTTCTTAAGAAAGATCAACTGTAAAATAAGCCTCAATGAACATAAAAACTCTTTGGAACCTAACGCACAACATTTAGAAGTCTAGGCTAGAGACGTATTCTGGCGTTGTAAAGCCTGGTAACTATCGCTTTCATCGTAGGTTGGGTGATTCCTCCTCCTTGAGACGACAAGTGCCAGTACGGACTTATGCTCCCACGTACCGTCGAGTATATATTGGAAGACCACAATAGGACACATCCTTTATCCTTAGGAAGCCGTGTCTACCGCCCTATCGATCGCAATGCACTGAACACAGCATTCGGGAAGATTGACTACCGTACCGTAAAAAGTATTCTGCAATTTTGTGATTGGTTTGGTAATCCTTCTGTCTAGATTTCCAAAGTAGTCACTTTCATTCCTTTTCAGACTCCTTAAAAGAAAAGGTCCATCTGAGCACTTGTCACTTCAGGCTCATTAAAAATCGAAGGCGACTAGAGTCATCTTTAGCTTTTTCTCGACTCTTAAAAATTGAAAAATAAAGTTGTGTCAAAGCGTCATAAAATTTATTTTAATTGGAATAACATCACTGTTCCCTCGTTGGTCTTAGGTTGAGAAAATGGAGTCCACCAATCAAGGATTTCCCCTTGGGGGAAATCCTAGTCCTTTCTCTTCTTGGGGAGATGTTGGTGCTCCACATATGGCTACATTGTCCCTTCCAGGACTCACAATTGGCCTGCCGGTATGGCTTTTCTCGACCTCTGTCGTTCAAAACACCGTAATTCCTGAGCAATCAAAACAACAACCAGATGATACTAGAGTTACCCCCCAACCTTCTACTTCGTTTGTTTCTCCCTCTCCTTCTTCCTCTTCACTTGGTGAAGCTAGTAACCAAGTAACTGAGAAAAAGAAGAAGCTAATGGTGAAAGGGGGCAACCATGCATCGTCTGGAAAAAATACACACACTGCACCATCCAAGCCTAAATCTCCATGTGTCATTTGCAAGGGAGACCACTATCATCGAGATTGTCCCTGCATTCCACGGATCTTGAGGGACTGGTCTCCCCGCTTGCACAATCCGGTGTCTTCAACCTCTGACAATCATGTTGAGAGCACACCATCAACTAGTGAAAACGAAGCCAATGGACAAAAAGGAAGATCTAAATTTCCTTGTAGACTGTGTGAAGGCGATCATGCCCTCCACCGTTGTCCTTTCCTAGACGAAGCTAAAAGAGTCTTGGATAACCGTCCTGCTTCACCGCAGCGACTTCTTCCTAGATACAAGAAACTCTTTCCAAGTCCATCACTAGTTGAAAAATCTGACTAACACACCTCAGTTGTCGATCAAAGCACCTATCATTGAAGATAAACCCTTTGAGTCCACACCAGACCAAAGTCAACAGGTCGAGATGGTAGTCGACCGAGTCTTGTCTTCAGAAGGTCCACCTTTAGGTGATACTGTCACCAAAGAGGATGAGAACGACACCGTTCAAATTCTTTTCATCAACACATAATCTGATGAACATGGGGGCAATCTACCCGTTCCTTTACCATAGGAAGGAAGTTCGTCAGAGATTTATCCGGCCATTTATTCGGTCCCTCCTCCAAGTAATCTAGTCATTTCCTTCGATTGGAATCTTCTAGGGAGACCCCGCATACCATCTAATGTACCATTCCGAATCATATTACAAGCTTACAGAATGATCATGGTTGGTACTATCATAGATGAAGGGGATTCTGTGAGTATCCTTTCCTCAACTGCTTGGAAAGTGCTTGGTTCGCCATCGCTTCTGCCTGAGATTCGAAATCTGACAGGCTTCAACAAAGGAACCAGTCGATCGTTAGGGATCCTTCCAAATTTTCCTATAACTTTGAGAAGGAAAATTGTTCATCTAAACATGATGCTAGTCCAAGGACCTCTAGATTACAATCTACTCCTTGGGCGTGACTACATTTATAACGCGGGAGCTATTGTTTCCTCACTCTTTCGAGTGATGTGTTTCCCTTATGAAGGTAGAATGGTCCAGCTCGTAGACCAGCTTTCATTCCCCGGTTCAAACACAGCTACTAGTCAAATGCCATCCCTAACTAGTCTTTTTGCACAAGGAATGTCTCATCAATCTCCAATCTGTCCACTTGATGAGCGCGAGTGATTCGGTGATTGTGACTGAAACCCAGGAGGCATGCGCCCTGGTCTGCTTCAGCAGGAAAACCCTAGATATAAGGTAGGTTTCTGCGTAGGAATATGACTAGTCTGACAATCCTGTCCGTTTAGGAAAATGGATCAGACTGGAAAAGGATTCCCCCGTCAAAGGTTAGGTGATTGGAACTTGAATCACCTTCGTCCATTTCGATGGACAAAGCCGAGGAAGCGTTTTATCTGCTACGCAGATGGAACAATCTTGCTAATGCAAGAAATTTTGTATGGTAACCTGGAAGCTCTATTTCGTTATACCTGGGGGCATGCAAACCTTTTTGCATGCAAGTGAAAAGTGACCATTTTATTTTCTTAGTTTGTAGGCTCTCAACCCTTTAAACTAGTAGGTTGGTCATTCCTAGCTTGCATAACAAAAGGCTTCAGAGCAAAGTTTCGAATGGGGCAAGCTCCCTAAAATATGAACCTATCGATGAGACATCCTTATTATACGACTCGCACGAGCAGGTTTACGTTAAGTTCAAGCTCGTTAAAAACTAAACCTAGCAATGAGCACATGTTCCCCCAGAGTTCAAGCTCATTAAAAAATGAGCCCACCTTTAGTAAATAACCATTGTGATCGCATAATTATCAGCTTTTGAGCCTTGGTTGTGTTCTTACCATCACCTGCACTCTTTTTTAGCTGATCATGCGCCTCTATTTGATTGTTTACCCTTTTGAGGAACAACTACGACGAGTGATTCTATTAGCCACCTTCTTTACACTACCATGATTGAAAAGTTCCAAACCTTACCTGGAACCAGTTGCTATCCAAAAACATCACTCGTTCCTCAAAAAACGAGTCTCCTTTAAGCTCTTTTCACCCGACTCGTAAAATATGAAAATATTGCCGAGCAATTGGCCTCTCCAGCTCGTTAAAGTGATTGGAAGTGCCATCCCTCCTCTAGATTTTAATCTTTTTGGACTTGAGGGATAATTACACAAAAATATCGAGTGCTTGTCTTGTTCGGCTCATTAAAACTATCGAAAAGTCATCCCTTTCATATTATTTTACACTTTTTCGGATTTAAGGGATTAGCTTATGAAAAAGGACTACTGGAGTTGCCTTTACGTCTCTTTTTAGACTCTCTAAAATTGAAAAGGACCGAGTTATCTTTGTCGTTAAACTCGTTAAAACAATAGCAACAAACTTGTCCATGCAGACAAGAGCGAATTTCACTATCTCTAGGCTCGTTAAAACATAGCGACAGGTCTGCCCAAAGGGAAAATTATAGAACAAGCATATGTTATCCTCCTCAAGCTTGACAAAAATAAAGAGGTACTGGTTAGCAATGACTGGGGAATAAGGGAAGAAAACTTGAATAACTTCATTGGTAGCAGGTCGCTCTTGAACATGACACTTTCACTCCGTCACCATGATTGAGTCAGGTTGGGTTATTCCGTTCACCAGTCATATCACCATTGGTCCACCGTACCATCGATTTTGGGGTTAATGCTACCAATCCATTTCAGTGTCGCCGATATGTTCAAGAGAAGTTGCTCAGAGAGTTCACCAGCCTAGCTAACGCCTCATCCGCTGCAATACCTTCACTCTCCATTTTTCATGACCGCCACCCTGAACTTTGTATCATCAGATCGTTTTCACCTCCACAAAATCATTTGCTCCGTTCCGTGTCGTAGATGTGGGATTCATTAAGGCCCTCCTATGATGGTTCACTTCTTGTCGACATCAGCTCATTATCCAAGAAGTTGACTTAGGAACAACCCTTTTAGTACTTTGAAGCTTACATGCCTCAATGGCAAGTTTCTCACTTCCGGTGACAGGTTTACATTAATGGCCTTCGACCGAAAGATTTTGCGTGATGTTCAAAAAATCAACTCATGTATTCACACCACATGAATTGTATAGTAGTACCTTGAGGGTCATTATCATCATCGGTGATTCCTGTCGTGCTTGTTAACAGCTTACATCATTGGCTGGTAATCAGGCGATGTCTTCTCGTGTTCGACATCAGAACATCTTTTCACATGGATCGAATTGTACTTCGGGCGAAGATTGAATGAGTTTAAAGACCCCGGATCTAGTTTCATCCATCCGAGCTGCGATATATTCAGGAAAATAAAAACATCAAATGTACATCACAGCTGCACAGATAATCACCCAAACTAAGGGATGATGGCTCTATCGGAGTCATCATTCTGCCACACAAACGATTGTTTGTCTTATGTACATGAAAATGAATTTATAAAGCTGAGCATGGGAATGTCCGCCTCAGCTAGATCATGAAAATATTATGAAGATAATGTATTGTATTGTATCTTATTACAAGTCACCTTCCAGTTCGAAAAACCTCGGATCCTCATTATAAAGCATTTCACTGACATCAGAAGATTTACGACCTCATGCTTTAGGGGGCAACTGTTATAGACATATTTGGGCACTGCAACCCCAATCACATATGTCCATAAACCAAGGGCTTCTAAACCATAAAAGTTTTGTTTCATACCCTAAAGGAACAAGGTCAGCTGATTACATCATTTCCCAGAAGTTCTCCCTGAAAAACTGCTCAGAACTGGTCAAAACTGGACCATACAGACTACTCCATGCCAAGGGTGTGATGCATCTCACCTATTACACACGGGGGGTGCGATGCATACTGGAAATCCCTTCTGTAGGGTGTGACGAGTGAGAGCAGACAAATGACAGAAGCAGTTTGCTAGGTGGCAACTCAAAGAATCTTCTAGAAACTGCTCAAATGACACTCACCTCTCTGAATTCGCCCATGGATGAGTAAGAGATCATGAAATATCCAAGTGGAGCCAAGAACTATCAGTGAAATGACACTAATCAAAATCCCAGAAGCTGACTCACTCTCCTGCAAACATCTATATATGGATCCCTCACCCTAGAGATCCAGAGGCTGTAATTTTGTAATCTGTAAGGAAGTGTTGTTGGTTTCTCTTTGAGACATTGTATTGTTGGGTGATCTTGCTTTGTATGAGGTGAAGAGGGCTTTCATGCTGGGAGGATGATGCTGGATTAGACAGCTTGGTGTAATCCTTTCTTCTACTACTTCTATCAATAAAGCTATTTGAGTTTTCCTCCATATGCTTGTATATCTCTAAATCTTATATTTGTATATGCATTTATATGGTTAATGTACATCTGATCCTACATTGTTTATGGTTATAGATCTCTATGCTTTGATGGTATTTTGTTGCCTTGATTCTACAGGTGGTCTTTGAAGTGGGACAAGTGAGAAAGGAGTGGCGAAAGCTCTATCAAGGGAGAGAGGAAACGAGCAACGAGACTAGCGAAAGACTGAGGTTGGTACTCTCTGCTTCTCTCTCATCTATCTCTCATAAAGGAAAACACAAGTAACTTTAGTTTGTTTGTTTCTAAGATAGCTACCCATCTTAGTGGGACTAGCAGCTCCGAATGGACACTAGTTTTCCCGATAACAACATGCAACAAGTATTTTTATCTAGTGAAAGAAAACTTCTAAAAACCCCAATGCCTGCTTGCATTAATCAAATGAATGGAAATGTATTACAATTTCTTTGCTCAACTGAGCTCACCCTGCAAGTGCACAACCTATCTCTCTGCTCAATGAAGGTCTCTGACCTAGACTTAGTCAAATTTTTCCTCGACTTGGGATCTTATTTCCTCGTGTTGTTCCTTGAGGAATTAGCCCCTATTATTTAGGAAATTCGTCTGATTGATTTCATAATTCCTTAGGCTGATCATCTGGCTCATGCAACACTTCTACACTCAAGACTAGTTTATAACTGGTGTTACACTTCCTTGGAATCTCCACCTCAAATGGGTAACTCGAATTCTCTGCATGCACTAGCTATTTTGGGTTGATTGATTGGTTAACTGGATGAACACTGAGTTTGACTGAAGTCCCACTGCTTAACTGACCTTCCAATAATTCCTCCAAGAGTTGGAACTAGTTTAACTGAAAACAACCTTAGATAACTAACCTTGATTTCTACAAATTAGTAATCACACACGAAAAAATGAACTCTAACTCCTCCAACTTAAATTTACTGAGTAAATTGGGTGACACAAGCCATGTCACACAAGTTAATATCATCAAAGTTCTCTGCTGATGTGGAAATTCAATTTTTCTCAATTTAATCAAGGAAAAATCAAATTGAGAATTTATTGCTGCATTTTTCAACACTCCCTCTCGGCAAGAAAGGAATTATCAACCACCCCTATCCTGCACTTGTGGAACTCAAACTTCCCTACTGACAAGGTCTTTGTCAAAATGCCAGCATCTTGTTCCTCTGTTGGAATGTCCTGTAATAATATTATCTGCCTCTACACACAATCCCTTAAATGGTGATACCGAATATCTATATGCTTGGATCGATCGTGAAAAACAATATTTTTAGAGAGCTTGATGCAACTCTGATTATCACAATAGATCACAGTTGGATCCATCATCTGACCAAACAATCCAACAAGTATCTTTCTCATCCAAATCGCCTCACATGTTGCTTGACTGACAACCATGTATTCTCAGTGCCACAAATCTTTGCTTCATGTTGTACCAAGAAACCGTTGTAGACCCAACACTGAAAATTCCACCTGATGTACTCTTTCGATTTGATGGAATCCCCACCCAATCTGCATTTGTGAAGCCACATAGCTTCACTCCCTCTGTCTGTCTGTACCATAGTCCAAATTGGGTAATGCCTCTGAGGTACCGTAGAACATGCTTAGCTGCATTCCAAAATAATTTGGTTGGCGTAACTATAACTTGTCTCAGTTGGTTGACTACAAAGCACATATATGGTCGTGTTCACAAGATACATTAGTGAATCCAACAACTGTCGGTAAACAATAACATCCACTTCCTCACCTAATGTGGCATCCTCTTTCCTCTAGTTGGTCACTAGAGGTGTCTCCATGGGTTTGTAGTTGTCCATGTGGAACCTCTGAAGTATCTTGTTGGCATACTTTCCCTGGGAGACAAACATTTCTCCATCACCTTGTCATACTTCTAATCCAAAGAAATAGTGTATGAAACCCATGTCCTTCATTTCAAACTCTCTTGCAAGATCTGATGAGTTGTTCATCATCATTTAAAATCAAGTCATCAACATGTAAGAAAATAATCAACAATTTACCTTATATATAAATAACATTTTCTTTGCTTTCATATTTTATGAAAAAATATCCCAAATTGACCATGATGGTTATCAATATAGTAAAAATCAATGCATCCAAACTGGGGACATCAAAATCTAACGCATCCAAGTTGGGGACACCAAAATCTAATACACCTCAGTGTTCCGTATGAAAATAGGGAATAGTGTTGAAACGGAATGGACAAGTCGAAAAATCTCTCTTATGTTCATACATTTTCAACACAAACGTGATATTTAAGAGGTCCGGACAGTCTGGACAAAATAATGCGACGCTCAGAAGTCGTGTCACAAAGCGGACTTGTAACCCAAAGAGGCTTTCACACTGAAACAAAAAAAAAATGGAATTTGATGAATTTTTAAAAAATTATGTGACATGGAGTTTCTCTGCTCTAACTTTAATCATGTGAAAATTCTGACTATATGAAAATTATAACATATTTTATGCCGTAAAAGGGAATACTTAGTCATAGAGATCCTTATCTTACTCAGATTATAACCATTTCTGGTACTGTGTTCCTGGTCAAGCATTTAGGGGCAGGTGCACTGTACAAGGAGACTGATGTCATTGTCCAAGGTCACCATGACGTCATTGGGCTTCCAAAGAGGCAAGTTGTATGGGTAGTGCTTTGAAGCGGCGTTGTCTATGGAGGCATTAAAGTGGGCTGTATAGTTAAAAACAGTTGGGATTGAGAGAATTCAAATAAATTGATAGTTAGAGTGTTTGAATGATGTTTTAACGGTGGAAATAAATTCAACTTTATAAAAAATTCCTAACCTTTAAAATTTTGAAATTTAATAACTAAAAAACATATCAAATTTTTAATTATTTTTCAATCAAATTTCCATTATTTTTAAATAAACTTTGACGCTAGTTAGACTACGGCTTTGCAGGTGCCGCGACTCGCGAAATTCATACCGAGGACGCCGCAATTCATGGATGTTACCTGGTTGGATTTACTATAGACGCGGAGTTTGGTTAATCCTTTGGTAAATGGATGTTATAAATTTGATAATATAATATAAAATTGTATCCACTATCAAATATAAAATTGTTCATAATACATTGTTACTAATTTCACCCTCAACCTTTGGAGTTAATTATTGCTCCAATAATGTTGTCGACGTGGAAAGGATAAGCACGAACGCCACCGGCGGCTCCTTGAGTGTGTTGTGTTTTGTTGATTTCATTTCCAGAGTGAGGGTGGGAATGGTAGTGTTGTTGAAAATGATAAACATTGTACTCGTATTGTGGGCCTCACTAACCCTCCTCGTAGTATCATGATGGTCACTAGGACCACAACTTCTTGTTGGGAGATTATCTCAAAAAAAATATAGAATTCTAGGTAATAAAATTTAGCATAATTTATATAAGTTTCTACCAAATTCAATGCCTACGACTCTGGAGAAAACCTTATTAAATAGTTTCAAGTGGACATATATCTTACATTATCACATGAAACTTCAAGATATTTATGCAAATTTAGAAATAAAGAAATAGTTTCTAAAGAAATTTAACGAACCATGTGCTACTTTTATATCCATATAAAAATAATTGGAGGTATAGATATTAGATTGGATAAATTGTGAAATGAGTATAAAAAGGTTTACTCGACTTACCTAATTGAATTTCGGGTCAAATGGTGCACGCACTTCATTAAGCCCTTGAAAAAATCTTTCTATTCTTGTCTTTTTGTACGTAAATTTGGTTCGTTTAGTGAATTAATAGGTATGATCTAGTTCAGTGGTTTTTCTCTGAAAAAAAAATGATCTAGTTCAGTGGTTGTTCAAATTGAAAAGTTTGAATTGTATTTACTTTGATTTGATTCGTTGCCATTGAATTTGAGGCGTGAAATTATTAATGTAGTGGGTTCCACCACGGCCTTAGTGGCAAGAGGAAGCTTGTGCATATGAAGTACCATAGGTCGAATTTTAGCCTTCTCAACCTCATGTGTGGGTCCTTTTACATTAACAATCCGAGAATGCAGGACAATGATTTGATGGCAATACTTTTAAAGTCAATGTCAATGCTCATTTGGCTTATATAGCTCTCGTTGGTGATGGATTGTTTATAATGACTATTTCGTTATTGTGTAACTTTTACCTTATAGATTATTTATTTTAATTTATAAAAATAACACAATATTAAATATTTTTTATTCGTACGTTAATATATATATATAAAAGGAGGTCATCAACCTTACTCTGGAAGATTAAAAGTATCTCTTTGTTTTAACCAGCTCAAAGAAGAAAATTAATATAGCCAATATTAGAATGAACTCTCATGAGCTCCATAGTGAAATGGGTCATTGGGCAATCCCTAAAGCACCATGGATGGAAAGGTTCTGCTATATTTGTGAGAATACGAACATCGAGGATGAAAATCACTTCCTCTTAGAGTGCCCCGCGTACAACCACATTAGATCTCAGTTTCAAAATCTCTATTGCAGTACTGACCTTCCTAGCCTTTTACAGGGTAAATTCCTCAGACAGAACACCAAAGGACACCGCTCATAAACAGATCACAGATAAATACACCAGTATTGTTGACGTTGCTAAAACCCTCAAAGAGGGAAACAGTCCACGACCTTAGCCAATGCGGCCACTTCAGGCAATTTATTAATAAAAGAATGAAAATTTACATAAGCTTCTCTCATGAACGGTTACCCTACAAATGACCCTCCATGCTCTTTAAATAGAGATCATGGACCAACCAGGTGTTAAGCCACGGATCAAGTGTCGGTAATATCGAGGAGAGAATGAACTGTCGGATCACTACATATCGTGATCGTCGAATTGTAAGTTACAAAAGTACATAGTAAAGAAACACACTTTACCTAACTCCACACTAGACCAAGTTATACTTAACTATTTCCTATGTGTTGGAATATCCTAACATCCCCCCTTAAGAACAACTTGGGATAGGATTGAAGGATGTACAAATATGACACAATAGGAGAAGGAAGGAGGCATTAGAGCCTATCCCCCCTTAGTGACAACTTCCTGAACTCCAACCATAAAGCGAAGTTTAGTAAACTTCGCCTCTGTGAGAGCCTTTGGAAAGATGTCTGCAACTTGATCATCTGTTGAACAATATCGCACTTCAAGAACATGGTCATGAATGAGCTTTCTGATGAAGTGCATGTGTAGTTCAATGTGTTTGCTGCGCTGATGTTGGACTGGATCTTTGCATAGTTGAATGGCACTTTGATTATCACACCAAAGTGTAGTCGGATGCTGCTGCTGAAAGCCAAACTCTGATAGGATCTGACAAAGCCACAAGGCTTCCTTACTAGCTTCTACGGCACCACGATACTCTGCTTCTGCAAAAGAAAGAGAAATGGCACTTTGTTTCTTGCAAGACTATGTAATAGGTCATGAACCAAGAGTGAACACATAACCTGCAGCAGACTTCCGATCATCAGGGTCACCAGCCCAATCGGAATTAGTGAAACCAACCAATAAAGGAGATGCTTCGACACTGTAATGACTCCCAAACTGAACTGTACCTTGAACATAACGAAGTATTCTTTTAGCTGCTTTCCAATGACTTTCATGTGGGTTTTGCATAAATCGAGCAATAAGGCCAACAACAAAGGAAAGGTCAGGACGAGTATGGGTTAGATACAAAAGTTTTCCTACAAGTTGACGATATAAGGTAGCATCAACTTCAGGTGAAGTACAAGTGACTAAAAGTTTGGCTCCAAACTGAAAGGGAGAAGGGGCTAGCTTACATTATTCCATGTGAAAATGGCATAGAAGATCATAGGCATACTTGGATTGGGAAAGGGAAATACCTTCCTTGGATTGCAAGACTTGAAGACCAAGAAAATAATGCAAGTGTCTTAAGTCTGTCATTTCAAACTTCTTTTTAAGGCTGGACTTCACATGGTTTATAAGGTTGGGATCACTACTAGTAAGGATAAGATCATCAACATAAAGAACAAGAATGATAAGGGACTTTCCCACTTTCTTAGTGTAGACTATATTGTCAGAATGACACCTAGAAAAGCTAGTTTCTAAAAGAAAGCTATCCATTTTGGCATACCAAGCTCGAGGGGCTTGCTTGAGACCATAAAGGGATTTCTTAAGTCGACATACAAGGCTGGAGTCTATTTGTATAAAACCAATAGGTTGTTCCATATAGTTTTCTTCATGCAAGTCCCCATGCAAGAAGGCAGATTTAACATCCATTTGATGGAATTCCCATTTGAAAGAGGAAACAAGGGAAAGAACAAGGCAGATAGAGTTCATTTTGACAACAGGATAGAAGGTTTCAATATAGTCAATGCCTTCTACTTGTGAAAAACCCTTAGCAACAAGATGAGCTTTATGTTTATCAGCTTTTCCATATGGTCCATACTTGGTTCTGTAAACCCATTTGCATCTAACAAGTTTTCGTCCCTTTGGTAGAGGAACAAGATCCCATGTATCATTTGCCAATAATGAACGATATTTTTCATTCATAGCTGCGTCCCAATCTGGATGGCTTGAAGCTTCTGCAAAGGTGTCAAGATCATAATTAGTTGCAGCTTGAGCCAGTAAAGAAGAGGCTCTATCGAATTGAGAACGTGTACGTCACTAATCTGTAGGATCACCGGTAAGAGCACCTGCTACATCCCGAGTAGCACGGACCCATTTTGGAAGCTGAGGAGTTGAAGGAGGATCCTGAGAAGGTGGGGGAGGATTGTCATCCTCGCTGTCATTATCTGAAGAAGAAATATTTTCAGAAGTAGAAGGGATAGAGAGAGGTGGCACATCCGCCAAACTAGGCTTGTAGGCCGATATATTTTCAGAAAACTTTACATCTCTTCTAATGATAACATTTTTGGACTTAAGTGGAATAACTATGTATCCTTTGACATCTTCAGAATATCCAACAAAAATACATTTTTCACTCTTAGGTTCTAAAGCTTAATGTTTCTCATCTAGAATATGGGCCCATGCTTCACTTCCAAAAACACGAAAGTGACTTACATCTGGTTTAATTGAGCTCCATGCTTTTTCTACAGTGATATTCTTTAAAACCTTTGTAGGAGTGCGATTTATTATGTAATTTGCACAATTAATTGCTTCTGGCCAAAAATTAAGACTAGGTCCTTTAGGTTGAAGCATACAATTAACCATTTCCTTTAAGGTGCGATTCTTCCTTTCAGCTACACCATTTTGTTGTAGAGTATATGGAATAGTATGTTGCATTTGAATTCCATTCTCAGTGCAAAACTTGATGAATTTGTTGTTAACATATTCTCCGCCATTATCAGATCCTAGCTTAATAATTTGATGTCCAGATTGTTTTTCAACAAAGGCCTTACAGGCCAAGAACAAGTTAAAGACTTCACTCTTGAGTTTTAAGAAGTATACCCAAGTGCGTCTGGATAAATCATCAATGAAAGTTAAGAAATACTTGTAGCCAGAGAATGAAACAATTGGAAATGGACCACATAAATCACAATGCACAAGCTGTAAAGGGGCTGAGGCGTGCCAAGAGGCACGTTTTTCAAAACTATCCCGATGATGTTTTCCGAGTACACATCCGAAACACACACCATCTCTGCAAGATACCATTGGAAGTCCTGTCACCATATTTTCTTTACATAGATTCTGAAGGGAGAGATAGTTTAAGTGACTAAATCGCTCATGCCAAAGTTTGCTCACTTCATCATTATGAGCAACAAATATCCAGGGAAGATTTGATGACCCAAAGTTGTTAAACTTATACAACCTTGTAGAATCATCAACAACACCAATAGCTGAAATCTGTCTAGGATCTCTTAGGTCCTTAATTACAACATCGTGAGGTGAAAATTCAACGATTTTACCTTCAGTTGAATGAGTTATTTGATATATAGATAGAAGGTTGCAGGATAAGGTTGGAACACATAATACATCATTAAATTGACCATTGTCTATATGAACAGTTCCAGTCCCTATAACACTAAGAGATCTATCATCACCAACATATATATTTTTGGTGTTACAATCATTTAAAGAAGAAAACATGGCTTTGTTTTTGGCCATGTGATAAGAAGTTCCAGAATCAATGAACCACTCATGAGAATTAGAAGAAGAAGATAAATTTAGTGCATATCTAGACCGAGATGTTTGACAACCACATGCAAAAAGTGCTATTCCTGAAGATGAAGTTGAAGTTGAAGAGTGCTCCAAATGGATGTTATGCTTCTTCATTGCTGCTTCCAAGGTTTCCATCTTCTTAAAGCATTTGGATTCTAAGTGGCCATCTCGATTACAAAAGTGGCAATGTCTATCAGTCTTCTTCCCTTTGTTTTTATTTGCCTTATCATTTTGTTGAAATGATTTTTCATTTTGAGGCTGAAATTGCTTAGGACCCTTGTTTGGTTTAGGACAATTCTTTTTAGGATACGACTTCTTAGGATTATTTGAATTTGGTTGCTGCTGGGCAGCTAAGGCTTTCTTATCGCAGTTTCCAAGATTAAGAAGACCAAGGTGTAAGAGTTTTTCTTGTTCTCTTATTAAAGAATCACAAAAAGAATCAAAGGAATGAGACTTGTAGTCTTGTCCTTGAGAAATGAAGGCTTCTCTTGTAGAATGGAAGGCGGAAACAAACACAGAGTAGGTTGGTCCCAACTTAGTAAGAATGGAATAGATAAGGTTACCATCTTCTTTCTTAACCTTAACACCTTCCAAGAGAATTCTAAGGGTCTTGAACTTGGACAAAAAATCTTTAATGGAAGAAAAATTATTGGGGTCCAATGTAAGCAACTCATTTTTTAATTGATGGGCTCTAAGTTCATTTTTAATTCCAAAAATTTTAATGATTTGTTTCATTGCTTCATTAGGAGTATCAAGTTCTGCGATATGGAATCTAAGGTCTGGAGAAATAGACATCCCTATTAACCCACGTGCTTGATCTTGCCTATTTTCCCATTTGGCTGCCTTATCTCCATATTTTGGTTTGGTTTCTTGGCCTGAGGCTATTCTGTAAATACCTTTACTTCTAAGTAAATCCACAATGTAGGACCACCATTAGAAGTAGTTGGTGCTGTCAAGAATAACTTGGCATGGAATTTCCATTTTAACATAAAATGAAGCTATAGATGCTGAAACTAAGTGTTCCAATGGAAAGATCTTGAAAAATTAGGTTGATTAAAAAAAAACGGCTCTGAAAACGGCTTTCGGATGAAGAAATTATGGCTTTTTGAAGAAAAGTTGTTGAAGATGCAAACGAAGTGCGAGAATGTGCGGAAATGAATGATAATGTTATCCGCCCCCTTTCCAAACTTAATCTAATTAGCTCAACAAAGAGAAAGACTTGAACTCAGGACCCCTATTCTCATAAAGTAACTTTGGACCAAGTGAGCTAGTTTAAAAGGTTAGTAATTTTTGGAAAAAAGGAAGGGAATTTTTTTTTTTTTAGTCACCGAAGCTTTGGGGTGCGTGCTTACTTGAGAAAGATCTTTTTTTCTTGCAAAACAAAAACCACAAAACCCAAAACTGACATACAAAAAAAACATAAGGACCCGAAAACTAACAATTTTCCTCAATGTTTCTGATTTTCCGAGATCATACTAAGGCATGGCGGAAAAGAGCATACGCATGAGAAAAAAACTCCCTTTCTGTTTCTGATTTGCCCAGATCGTACAAAGTCATGGGGCAAAGAGCATACGCAGAAATGAAAGGAGTATATCTGGTAATAAAAAACAAATAGATAAATAAACCGAAATAAACAGAGAGAAAATAACTAGAAACTGCAAATAAACACTGTATACCTCCAGATCTTAAAAATGACGTAGCTAGGGCTACCAGAAACCTTTTCGCGTGAAACGAAAGGGGTTCCTCACTGGAACAGATGCCCATAACACAATAGAGCAATCCTCTTGGCCCGAAAGCAGTCAGAAATAGTAGATCTAGGAAACGGTAGTCGGATGCAGTTCTATCGACTTCAGATTTGGATCACCAATGGATGCGACCCTCAAATTGCTCTGATACCATGTAGGAATTTACAGGGTAAATTCCTTAGACAGAACACCAAAGGACACCGCTCACAAACAGATCACAGATCAATATACCAGTATTGTTGACGTGGTTAAAAGCCTCAAAGAAGGAAACAGTCCATGGCCTGAGCCAACACGACCACTTTAGGCAATTTATTAATAAAAGAATGAAAATTTACATAAGATTCTCTCATGAACGGTTATCCTACAAATGACCCTCCATGCTCCTTAAATAAAGATCATGGACCAATCAGGTGTTAAGCCACGAATCAAGTGTCGGTGATATCAAGGAGAGAATGAACCATCGGATCACTACATATCATGACCGTTGGATTGTAAGTTACAAAAATACATAGTAAAGAAACACACTTTACCTAACTCTACACTAGACCAAGTTATACTTAACAATTTCCTATGTGTCGGAATATCCTAACAAGCTCGAAAGGCTTCTCTCCAAGCTTTTTGAGCATAGAAATAAGATCTTAAATCAAATTAAATAATTCATTTCTTTAGATCCGATAGACCAAAGTTTGGTCTCCGTAGATGTTAACCATCATCATAATATATATATGATGAAACATTTTAATATGAATTTGATTTTTTTGAAATATAATTTAACTAAAACTTATTTTTAAAATTTGTATTTATTATTAAGTTTTAAATTTATTATTAAATTAATATTTTAAATATATTTTGGATTTGTGTTTATTATTAAGTTAATTTATTTTTTATTATTATGGTTTATTAGTTGAAAAAATAGTTTATAATATAAGAAATCACTAATGTTTGATAAAGTTAAATAATTTTTTCCACCGTATATTTTAAATATATTTTTTACCCACCATAAAAATTCCATGTTTTAAATGTCTTGTTAACTGATCATAAATATTTCATATAATTTGATTCAAAATCAATTAAATATATTCTTTTTAAATACAAAAATATATCTTTTTTACCCACCATAAAAATTCCATGTTTTAAAGGTCTTGTCCACCAATCATAAATATTTCATATAATTTAATTCAAAAATAATAAAATCTATTCTTTTTAAATATAAGTTAAACGTTTAAAAAATTAAATTAAATGTGAATATGTAAAAACAATTTTTTTTAATAGAAGAATGGCTATTATTAATACAGATAGAATTTGGACCAAAATGAAAATGAAGAAACTCCACTTAAAAAATATAGACGGTAAGAAGATTATATATTACTTTGGAATTTTATATTCAAAAAATATACTCAAAAAATATTATCAAGATAATCATAGTTTTGTTAAGTTAAAAAGTCAAGAACGCTGGTAGTATGACAAATATTTTGAATTCAGATATAATTTGAATATGTGATGGACAATTTTAGAGAAAGTGTTTTTCATTTTCAACTCTCTTATCACAAACTCTTTTGTCCTATAAGATTTTTTGCCAATTGCCCAATACCCAATTTCTTTGGTTTGATTATCTCCTTCTTAAGGTCTATAAGAGTATCAATTTAAGGCTTCAACAATTTTAATTTAACTATCAATAATTATTAGGTGAATGATAGATATTTAACCTCCATGAAGTATTCTAGAATATTCATAGTAGTATACACAGATCAAGTGTTGAGATTTATCTCTAAAGCAGTTAAGCCCTTTTCCCTTTTTAATTAAATTAATTAATTAAAAAATGTCATATGAACAAGTGTCATATGAAGTGAGTTATGATTTTTTTGGGCATGTGGTATTGATAAGCCATGGTATTGCCCCATGGTATTCTAACAAAGCCTATTTCACAAATTGAGAATCTCAATGGTAAAGTTGAGGTAAATCTCCATGTCATGTTCCGTGTTTTTTTAAATATATATAAGTTTAACTTATTTATTAATTTTTAAAATTGTTGATTAATAATAATTAAGTCGATAGGAGTGTCTATTTCAAAATAGTCCTTCCACACTTTTAATTTAATTATTAATAATTATTAGCTGGATGGTAGAGATATAACCTCCATCAAATATGCTAGAATATTAATAGTAGTATTAACAGATCAAGAGTTAAGATTTATCTCCAAATTATTTATGATTTTTTAATTAATTTATCTCAAATTAATTAATTATAGAAAATGGCATATGAACACATTGTTGAGAAATTACGATGTTTGTAGATTAAGGTGATTTATCTTACTTGATAATTACTTGTGAATGGTTGTTGGCTTCTTATTTAATTTATTATGTTCTTCTTCATCAAACAATTACCAAAAATACAAAATATGAAGATTATAAGAGACAAATAACATAGAAAATTAGGATCCAAGCCCAGGCAAAACCCCACAATGGGGTAAAACCCAAGAAAATCCCCTTCTTATAGAATTAGATTAAAGTGAGATATCCAAGACCGAAGACCAAGACCAAGGTTGTCACAATGAACCCAAAATAAGCCCTCCTTCAATTCTTCTTCACCAAGTCAAAGTCAACACTAGTCAAATATCTACATTCTAGTCATCTCTTGAAAATTCGGCCCCTGAAATTTTGAGCCCTGAAATCCTGACCCTATAACAACCCCTAAAAAATTGCAGGAAATTTGCATGTGTGGATAGAATTAGGTAAAAAATAGTTCATTTTCTCTTTCCATTGACCTCCCCCTTCCCTTGAATTCGTTGGTCTCTTCTTCTTCTTCTTGGCATATAATTTAATGCTACATATCTGAGCTTCTTTTCCCATAGAGAACCTATTATTAAATGCCAAAATGTGGAGCACGGGTGACAATATATAGTTGTTCAACCATATGAAGAGACACGACTTATGGGCTGGCCGACTTGTCCATCTAGAGGGTTGACTTGGTCTTGTGAAGACACTTTGACTCAAAAATAAATTTATTTTCTTTTCTTTCAAAAAGTCCAAATGGGACTTTGACTTAATGACTTATAATAAATTTTCTTTTGACTCAAATAACCCTACAAGCATGAAGAATATGCTTTGACTAAGGAAAACAACGATAATTTATTTTTCTTCTTTTTTTTTTCTTTTAGATGAAATACATATTGATACAAGTACAATGATAATTATGAAGACCGAACTTAGTTACATTTTTAACACTTCCTCTTAACTAGGGAGGTATTCATAATGATACAATAGGATACTCGGATACTCTCAAATTGAAATATTATCATAAGAAGAGTTTAGATTGATAAGCATCATCATCATCATAACCAACATTATCAAACATAACAAGACATTCTCTACCAAGCTCTATCTCTCCACTAGATCAAAGCACAATGCTAGGAGGCATAAATTTGGACACCACCACTGCCTCTCTCCAGGCACATACCCCATATGGATGTTCACCAGGTATGTCCTCACAAGACTATTCTTATCTTGGATACCATATCCTTAAAGAACATCAATCCTCAAGATTACTCTTATGTTGGATAACATATCCTCAAAGAGTATTAGTCCTTGAGACTACTCCTATCTTGGAAGCCATTCCTCAAGGAGTCTCGATCCCAGATACTTATTTAATCCTCCACTCTTCCTACCAGCTCCTTCACTATGCTTATGACTACTAGTCTTAGTCATAATCCATGACGCATGGAGAATATGGTGTCCACAATCACTCCCACTCAACTAGGGAGGAAATCCTCACTCCCTCTTACAGAGGGAGAAATGACCACAAGGCTAAGCTTGTCTCGAAAATAATCATCAAAACATCGACTACATGTTCTTCGATGGAGATCATGTTGTAGTTGTTGGGATCATATATGCATCACATCATAACAAGTTTTGACCTTCTTGGATCTTTGTTAACCTTCACATAACTTCAACATATCATTAAGTAGTTTTTCATTGTAGAAATTAGGTTGTATGTTTGTAGCTGCTCATGAAGTTTATATCAAAATCACAAGACGCAAACCTACTCTACTGCTTCATGGACATTAATTCACAATTTAGAACAAAAATCTCAAACATGCAAGAAGAAATAACACACATGCAACGAGTATTTTTATTTGGGGAAGCAATCTTTTGAAAACCCCAATGCATACTTGCATTAATCAAATGAATAGAGATGTATTACAATTTCTTTGCTCAACTGAGCTCACCCTATAAGTGCACAACCTATCTCTCTGCCCAATGAAGGCCTTTGACCTATACTTAGTCAAATTTTGCCTCGGCTTGAGATCTTATTTCCTCTCATTGTTACTTGAGGAATTATCCCCTATTATTTAGGAAGTTCCTCTTATTGATTGCACAAATCCTTAGGCTGATCATATGGCTGCATGTAACACCTGTACACTCAAGACTAGTTTGCAACTGATGTTACACTTCCTTGGAATCTCCACCTCAACTAGGTAACTTGAATTCTCTGCATGCAATAGATATTTTGGGTTGATTGATCGGTTAACTGGATGAACGCTGAGTTTGAAAGTCCCATTGCTTAACTAACCTTCCACTAGTTCCTCCAAATGTTGGAACTAGTTTAAATGAAAATAACGTTAGATAATTGACCTTAATTGCTACAAATTAGCAATCACACATGCATAAGTGAACTATAACTCCTCCAACTTGAATTTACTGAGTAAAATGGGTGACACAAGCCATGTCACACAAGTTAACATCATCCAAGTTGTCTCATGATGTGGAAATTCAAATTTTCTCAATTTAATCACAAATTGGGAATTTATTGTTGCATTTTTCAACACTCCCTCTCAGTAAGAAAGGATTATCAACCACCCCTATCCTGCACCTGTGGAGCTCGAACTTCCCTCTTGACAAGACCTTTGTCAAAATGCCAACATCTTGTTCCTCTATTGGAATGTACTGTAATAATATTATCCGTCTCTGCACACAATCCCTTAAATGGTGATACTGAATATCTATATGCTTGGATTGACCGTGAAAAACAGGATTTTCAGAGAGCTTGATGCAACTATGATTATCACAGTAGATCACAGTTGGATCCATTATCTAACAAAATAATCCAACAAGTATCTTTCTCATCCAAATCACTTCAAATGTTGCTTGATTGAAAACCATGTATTTTGAGTGCCACAAATCTTTGCTTCATGCTGTACCAAGAAACTGTTGCAGACCCAACACTGAAAATTCCACCTGATGTACTCTTTCGGTATGATGGAGTCCCCACCCAATTTGCATTTGTGAAGCCACATAGCTTCACTCCCTTTGTCCGTATGTACCATAGTCCAAACCGGGTAGTGCCACTTAGGTACCATAGAACATGCTTAGCTGCATTCGAAAATAATTTGGTTGGCTTAACCATAACTTGTCTTAGCTAGTTGATTGCATAGCATATATATGGTCATGTGTTCACAAGATACATTAGTGAAACTAACAACTGTCGGTAAATAATAACATCCACTTCCTAACCTAACGTGGCATCGTCTTTCCTCTAGTTGGTCACTAGAGGTGTCTCCATGGGTTTGCAACTGTCCATGTGGAACCTCTGAAGTATCTTGTTGGCATACTTTCCCTGAGAGACAAACATTTCTCCATCACCTTGCCATACTTATAATCCAAGGAAGTAGTGCATGAAACCCATGTCCTTCATTTCAAACTCTCTTATAAGGTCCTCCTTGTGAGATCTCATCAGATTCACATCAAGATTTAAAATGAAGTCATCAACATATAGTACAATAATCAATAATTTACCTTCTACCAAGATATGATAGAGTTTTGCATCCGCTTCACTTTTGGTGAAACCTAAATAGGTGATATAGCTATCCATCATGGTGTACTAATCACAAGGTGCTTGCTTGAGACCATACAATGCTCACTTGAGTCTGCACACATGTGACTCCTGATCAAAAGTCTTGAAGCCTTCTGGTTGCTCAATATACACCTCCTCCTCAATAACTCAAATGAGGAATGTTGTTTTCACATCCATCTGGTGGATCTTCCACCCCATCTGTGCAGCTAGAGCAAGAATTGATGTAATGGATGAGTACCTTACTACAGGAGCAAAGGTATCCTCATAGTCAATTCCCTCAACTTTAGAGTACCCCTTGGCCACAAATATGGCCTTATAATTTTCTATGCTTCCATCTACTGCATGATTTACCTTGAAGATCCATCTCGAACCCACAACTAATTTGTCTTTTGGTCTTGAGACCACTTCCCAAACACTGTTCTTGACAATGGATTCACATTCCTCCACCATTGCATCAACCCACACAAGTTGCTCTACTTATTCCTTGAAAGAAGATGGATCAGTAAGGACATCGGGATTAGTAGCTACAACAGGTTTTGCTTGCAGGTATCGAGTTTCATGTATGTTTTCCTCACTAGTTTTGGCATGCATGGCATATGCATGTGGGTTATAGGTCATGATCTTCCATTGGCATGGAGGATTTCTTGGATTGACAGTGGATTTGCTTAGCCTTGCCATTTACTAGATATCCATGGTGATTGCGGAGTTATTTCCTTGTTTTGTTTCGTTTGGTTCTCATTTTTCCTTTAGCTTGGGTTGAGTTACTAGTTCCTAGAAGCCCTGGGTAGACAAACGCTTTCGAAGCCCTGTAACAACTTAAGTTGAGTTACTAGAAACCTATAAGCCTTGGTTGGAAAAATGCTTTGGAGGCCCTAGGTGGGTAAGAGTTACTAGTCTTGGAAGCCCTGGTTGGACAAACGTTATGGAAGCCCGGAATAACTTGTGGGTTGAGTTACTAATCTTAGAAGCCTTGGTTGGAAAAAACACTCCAGAGCCTTAGAAGGCTTGGGTAGAGACCAATCTGATGATACAGCATCACACATCTCTTATGTAGAGTCTAGTCCTGGCAACGAAACCATGTCCTGGCTTGAGGGGGCCTGACCCAAGTTCAACGTTAATTAGTCAAAAAAATCCCTACACTACTGGCCCTTTCGGTATCAGACCACTGAGTGCGGACCGAAATATCACCCGAAACAGTATGGGGGGATACTGGAACCAAGTTTTTTCACCCTGAGATGGTTGTGATGTCATTTGATCTCTTCTATCCCTGCCTTCATGCAGGTGATCACACTCTAGGGCTTGTAAGACAAACCCTTTATTCTGGCTTTCAATACCTTCACGAAAGTATACGATTGACCTTCGCGCAACCCTAACCCGAGGCTCAGGTACTTTTGCGCTATTATGGCAGCGCGCTGTGCAGGTTCCTCAATTACCCTAAGTGATTTGCTTATTTTTCCGAATACTTAAAGTTATCACCATGTACTTAGATATTTGTAATTGCGTTTAACTATTCAGTGTAACTATTTCATTCGCGAATCATAGAAGCATAATAAAGGAAATTCATACAAAAAATATCCAAACACATCAACAGAACAAATACACAGAAATTGCAAAATAACTCCTTCTATTAATATCTTCCAAGTGTTACAAACTTTGTTCACCCTGCGCACATAGCTGCAGTGGTCCGCGCACTCAGCTGCGGACTTCTACCCTAGGCCTCTGCACACTCAGCTGCAGAGCCTCTACCTATGCTACAACCCAAGACTTAGACTTCTTTCTCTAAAGATACGACTCTCTTTCTTGTTTTTTTCTTTTCCCTTAACTACTTAGAGTTTAGCTCTTTTTATACAATTCCATGGTCTGCGGACCATGGGTAGATCTCTTACAGCCAACTTTACTTTACAAATCTAAGGGCGAACTACCCTTTGTGACACATAACACCTTCATGCTCCGTGACCACAAAATACAGATTCTTTACAATAATATTACAAAAATTTGACTTAAACATGGGCTTTCAGCCCCAAAACTATCCTTGGGGGATCCCACTCCCAACACCTTGTCATGAGAGCATCCAGAGCCTCCTGGACATTGTCAGGCCCATAGCATGGGAACGTCCAGAGGTCAAGAGGTCTAAAACCTTAGTGGGACCTAGGGGTTGGTTACCAGAAGTGTTGGGATGGTTCTCAGGGGTCTTGTAGCTGATGTGGAAGGTTTATATGATGTGTTTCTGTCGCTTGCATTTCCTTAAGGTCACCTATGAGGTCGAATCCAATCATAGTAGACTCTCATCACATGTTTACCTCGGTTGGCTGGTTACATGGATAAATGTGGGAGGAGGGTGTTACATGTTTGCCCCACAACTTCTTTAGTTTCCTCCTTTGGAGCTACAAGCTCCTCTCCTGGTGGGATTTGAGGCTCCCTCTCAAGTGAGAAACACATCGCTTTATCTTCATAAAATTTTACATCCTTTCGCACAAATGTCATTTTGAGGGATGGAAAGTACACAATGTAGTTGTGGGGAGTTTCTATGTAACCCACAAATATCCCCAATTTGGCATTCGACTCTAGCTTCTTCCTTGATTCTTTGGAGACATGACAATAAACCTAGGTTCCAAAAATCTTGAAGTGTAACACATTTGGATTTCTCCCTGAGAAAGCCTCCTCCAGTGTAATCATGTCAATAATGCAATGAGGACTTCGATTCTGTAAATAGATTGTTGTGTTTCATGCCTCAACCCACAAATACAGAGGTAGGCCTTGATCATGAAACACTGCCCTCGCTGCTCTCACAATGCTACAATCCTTTCTCTCAACCACCCCATTCCACTGTGGGTTGTGGGGTGATGTCAACTCTCGTTTAATTCCTTATTTTGCACATAAATTTTTAAATTAATTCGACACATACTCTCCTCCATTATCACTCCTGAGTGCCTTCACCTTCTTTCCCATTTCTTTCTCAACTAGTGCCTTGAATTCTACGAACTTGGCGAATGTCTCATCCCTCTTTCACATGAAGAAGATCCAACACTTCCGTGAGAATTCATCAATAAAGGTCCACAAACATCAAAGTGTATCCTTTCAAGGACTACATGTGATTTGTTGTCCTGATCATGGAATGTGGATTTTATGTACTTCCCTAAAGTACATCCTTTGCATACATCTTTTTACTCAAGTACTCCTTTGGGGAGGCCTATGGTTATCTATTGCATGATATTCAAAGCACCATGTTGAAAATGGCCAAGTATTCTATGCCAAAGTTCACCGACATAGTGGCTCTGCACCTTCGCCACCTCTGTGATCAATGCAACACAATCCTCCACATCTAGCTTGTACAAGTTCTTCACACGAACCATGATATACTTCAACTGTCCTATGGCTATGTGTCTTAGGAATTCCTTTTCTTTGCTAGAGATCACATCATAACCACGACCTTCCAACACTGCAAAAGAGACGAGATTTTTCTTTAGGCTCGGAACGAACATGACATCCTTGAGTTTGAGAGGGGAGCCTGGCTCCCTCTGAAAGGTGACTGTACTAATCCCAGTCATGTTATACCTTCCTTTGTTCCCCATCTTGATGTGCATCTGCAAATATTTCTCCTCCAGGTCACTGAAAAATTCTCTATTCCCCATCATGTGAAATGATGCACCTGAGTTCAAGTACCACATGCTCCCCATCACTGTGTTGCTCATGGATGTAATGAGGGTCAAGTCAAGATTGAAGTGTGAAGCCAAAGATTCACCTGCTACTCGTCTTGAGGTCTTCTCTCTTTCCTTCTTGTGTGGACACTTCGTGGCATAATGCCCGAATTTGGAAGCATTCAATTTTTGACAAAACTTTCTTCTTGCCCCCTTGACTAGATCATTCTAGTTTGGATTGGGATTTCTTTCCTTTTCCCTTCTTTTCCTTTCTAGCCAATGTAATTTTTTCTTCATCCTCACCCTTGGATGAAGTCCCATCTCTAGTATTCTGCCTTATTTCCTCCTGTACCAAATCATACCATAAGCGCTCCCAACTCAGTAGTTTCTCCCTCCCATTCAATGAATCTTGATAGTTATGCGAGCTCTTGGGAAGGCCCGAAAGGGCTAGGGTTGCCAAGTCTTCTTCAGGGACATTAACACAAACCTCGCCAAGTTCATCATGACACTGTGTAAACTTTTCTCAGATACTACGATATTGTGTCATTCTTTTGCATCGTATACTTAAAAGTTTATGCTTGAGCAACAACTTCCTGTGGTCACTACTATTCTCGAACAATTCTGTCAATGCTTTCCACATCGTGAACGGAGTTTCTTTTCCATGGAGATTTGAGACAATATGATCCCGTACTCCCTCCAAGATTATTCTCCTCACCTTGACTACATTTTTATTCCACTGAGCAAGGTTTCGGGCATCAGATGGTTGTGGTTATGCAACATCCGCCTTGATGTATTTTAGCAATCGATTTTCATCCAATACGTCCTCCATGCGGTCCTTCCATGCAACAAAATTATATGTGCCTTCCAAGGCATACTCTAGCCTTATTCTATTGAAGGCCATCTTCTCAGCTCTGAAGAAATCTTGTTACACTAATCTTCAAATTCGAACCTATGAGAAACAACTTCAAATTTCCTGCTCTAATGTCAATCTTGCGCTGATACCATGTAGAAATTAGGTTGTAGATTTGTAGTTGCTCATGAAGTTTTAATCAAAATCACAACACACAAACCTAATTTATTGCGTTACTTACATTAATTCACAATTTAGAACATAATCCTTAGACATGCAAGAAGAAAGAACACACATGGAACAAGTATTTTTATCTCGGGAAAGAAATCTGCTGAAAACCCCAATTCTTGCTTGCATTAATCAAAGTATTAGAGATGTATTGCAATTTCTTTTTTCAACTAAGCTCACCCTACAAGTGCACAACCTATCTCTCTTCTCACTAAAGCTCTCTGACCCATACTTAGTTAAATTTTGCCTCGGATTGAGCTCCTATTTCCTTGCATTGTTCCTTGAGGAATTAGCCCCTATTATTTAGAAAATTCCTCTAATTGAATTGTGCAATTCCTTAAGCTGATCATCTGACTGCATGCAACACGTGTACACTTGGGAATAGTATACAAATGATCTTACAGTGCCTTGGAATCTCAACCTCAATTTGGTAGCTCAAATTCTCTGCATGCACTAGATATTTTGGGATGATTGATCAGTTAACTGAATGATCATTGAGTTTAACTGAAGTCCCGATGCTTGTTTTACCTTCCACTAGTTCCTCCAAAAAATGGAACTAGTTTAATTGAAAACAACCTTAGATAACTAACCTTGATTGCTAATTTGCATGAAAAACTGAACTTTAACTCCTCCAACTCAAATTTACTAAGTAAACACGGTGACACAAGCCATGTATCAGAATTTAACACCATCCAAGTTTTTTTTTGGTGTGGAAATTCAAATTTTCTCAATTTAATCAAGGCAAAATCAAATTAAGAATTTATTGTTGCATTTTTTCAATAACCATCTTATGGAGCCAAACTTATTCATAACTTATTGCACAAGTCTTCATATCTTCTTCCTTCATAACAAGATTACACTTTCACGTTTTTCCAAGAAATTATACCAACTTCCAATTATCAGTAGCATCTTTATCAACATCATTATTGTTAATCCTAGATCGAACCAATGAGTTACTGATAAAACAATATCAGAAAAAACTTCAACTTCTTGCTAACAAATATTTCCCTAGAATTGTCATCGTTTGGTGCTCACAAGCTTCTTTAGATTTGCTTGCCAAACTTTAAGTAGCAATGTATCCATCCAAGATCTAACTTCTCCTTTTTTTTTGAGGTAAGTGAACTTCTTATTTTTGTGCTTCCATTTAATCAACTTGTTCTTCCTCCTTAATCTTCATGCTTTTCCATGTTCTTCTAATTCTTCTAACTGTTAGTCAATCTTAGATAATTTTTCTTTTGACTTGCAAGTTATGTTAGAAGACATTGAAAGAACAAAAAGGAAAAATATAAATACAATAGTATTAGTTGTAATCAAGGAGATGTAGAGTACTTATCTTTTGAGGAAGGTTAGCTCCCTCTTAATCTAGGACCTGTTCACCAACCTTATTCTCACATTAAAGTCATCATCATAATCAAGTGTTAGATTTACCTCTTATAACGGAAATTATTGGTTAGGGTTTAATTCCTAGGTTTTTCTTAATTCAAACTTTGTTGGGTTTTACAAACCCTGGATGCCAAAGACTTTTAGCTTGCAAATTGCAAATTCTACATATATACAAATCCTAGAGATGTCGTTAGCAAGATTTCTATATTTATTTCATTTTATAATCACAAAACCTAGTCTTTAACATATCAACAATCTCTTATATATCTATACATACCACTATTTCAATACCTCTCAAGATATTTTTATTTTAACCATTGACCTAAAATACTTCATATTGTATGTACTATCATTAATTGCAAATATTATGCGTACCTCTTATAATGCTACTTTTCCACCCTTGTATTTCTTCTGTTACAGGTATCTGGTCCAGTTATTGTTTGATTTTGTATCATTTTCCTTCAACAAAGGTACCTTCAACCTTTGGTCATCCAAATAGAATACAAACCACATAATTTCTTTTGGGCTGCTATCATAGTCATTTTCATTGGTTCCTTTCATACTTCATAGAAAAATCAGCTTCATGATGTAACTCATCCTTCTTTCAAGTATAAGTATAGTTGCTTCATATACTAGTGTCACAAAGATAAATTTTATGATGTCTGGTCATAGTTTTTCCACAAATCTTATCAAAGTCTTCAAAGATGATTTATATAGATTTGACCTTTTTCATTGATTGAATAAAATTCCACAAAGATGAGTTTCTTCTTATCAAAAGTTTGATCATCAGTTTTCATAATTCTTTTGTCGTAGTTACACACTCTTCAATGATGCTCGGTCTTCAACCTTGAATAGTCCTGTAATTTGACCTATTACTCAGATCATCATTATGTATCAATATCATAGAGATACCATTGGACTTGGTTCTACAATAAAAGAAGATTCATCTTTTTCTTCTTTAACTTGGATTGTGCAATAAGATTTTCATAGCTATGTTCCCACAATATGTTGTAGGAAGGTGTTGCTATGGTGAGAAATGTTGTTATTGAGATGAAATCTATGTATATTTCTCTATGTTGTCACTAAATTGTAATTTTGGTAATTCAATTCTTTTTCCTCGTGATCAGAGGTAGACTCTTATAGTTCGGTCTCTTTTGATTCATTTCATTAGATACCTAGAATTTGTAAGGTCTTACTCATAGGTTGCCATAAATTTCGGATTTTCTTTTACATAGAAATTTATTACATGTAATTCTTAACTTGACTTCTCAAAACATTTCGAATGCCATGTATTGTTCAGATCAAGTGTTTTGTTGCTTGGTGTCATAGATATTCTAATATAGTAAAAACTTTAGATTTCTTTCCTATTGTGAAATAAATTTTTTTCCCTATTACTTCACACTTTCAAGAGTTTCACTATAAATATAGCTTTGTTTCCATATGTACATTACATTGTGGTTTTGAGATGCCTTGAATCTTGAAAAAATCATTGCTATAGTAGGCTTCAGATAATTATAGCTTGTCTTTCTTTTCCTTGTTAGAATACATAGTACAAAGATTCGTAGATATGTCACAAGGCTTTCATTATCATATAGTTTTGTTCCTTTTGTATGTTTTATACCTCAGAATCACCATTGAAACTTCATAAGTATCATAGAGAACATTTTTCTTGTATTCACATCATAGTAGATAGTTGTATTAAAATAAATTTTGCATCACAGGAAGCCTTATATCTATGTGGGTTATAATTAATAAAATCTTTGTATTCCACAAAGAGTTATTTCAGAGATCTGTCCTTCCTTATTTTCTAGAACGAGTGCATGTTATCTTACTTCTGAAACTTGATCTTGAACAAAATATCTATACAACTTGAGCAATAATATTGATTTTGAACTTTCCATAGAGTTAGAGTAGAGAGTACACTTACAGACCTTCTATAGTAGTCTTAGTTTCGAATTCTCCATAGAGTCTTCTTCTTTGGCCTGCTATAGTGACATCTTCAAGTGTAACTGTTGCAAATGGTGTCCTTCAATGAAGCTAATGTAAGAGTGTGATGATTGTTGTAGAAATGTCTTCAAATATTCCAATAGGATGTGAACATGAAGCTGGCCTTCCTTTACCTTAGCTTTGATACCATGTTGAGAAATCAAGATGCTTGTAGATTAGGGTGACTTATCTTACTTGATAATTACTTGTGAATGTTTTTTGGCTTCTTATTTAATTTATTATGTTCTTTTTCATCATGAAATTACCAAAAATACAAAATATGAATATCACAAGAGACAAAGAACACACGAAATTAGGCTCTGAGCTAGGGAAAAACCCCACAAGGGGGAACACCTAAGAAAAACCTCCTCTTAAAGAATCCTATCAAAGTAAGATAACCAAGACCCGAGACTAATACCATGAGTGTCACAATGAACCCAAGTTAACCCTCCTCTAATTCTTTTTCACCAAGTCAAAGTCAACAAAGTCAACACTGGTCAAATCTCAACATTCTGGTTATCTCTTGAAAATTTGGCCCCTGAAATTTGAGGCCATTAAATCTCGGACCTACAACAACCCTTGAAAATTGTAGGAACTTTGCATGTGTGGACATATTTAGGGCAAAAACGGTTCACTTTCTCTTTCCATTGACCTCCTTCTCCTTCCCTTGACTTCGATGGTCTCTTCTTCTTCTTCATGGCACAAAATTTAATTTTACATATCATAACTTCTTCTTCCACAAAGAACTTGAATTATATACCAAAATGTGGAGCACGTGTGCCAATATATAGTTGTTTGACCATATTAAGACACACGACTTATGGGCTAGCCGACTTGTCCATCTCGAGGGCTCACTTGGTCTTGTGAAGACACTTTGACTCAAAAATAAATTTCTTTTGTTTCAAAAAGTCCAAATGGGATTTTGACTTATTGAATCAATAATTTTTCTTTTGACTCAAATAACCCTACGATCATGAAGAACATGGTTTGACTAAAGCAAATAATAATAACAATATAAATATTTTTTTCTTCTTATTTCTTTTCATGAAATACATATTGATACAAGTACAATGATAATTATGAAGACTAAAGCTAGTTACATTTTCAACACACGTCATATTGGGCATGTGGTATTGATAAGCCATGGTTTTGTAAGAAGATCTATTTACAACTCAATAATTTCCTTGGTAAAGTGAGGGTAAATCTCCATGGTTAAGAATATTGTTACATGTTTATATATATATGTGTGTGTGTGTGTGTATGTTAATTCTTTTTATAATTAATAATAATAATAATAGTAATTATTATTATTATTTAAAATAAAGTTATAATTTAGTTAAATTTTATGATATTTTTTTATTTGAGAAATGAGAGATGTATAATTGGGTAAGCGTTTTGATGCTTATGGATGCGCTAGTAATAATCTAAAATAAAATTATAATCTCCTTAGTTTTTATGATTTTTTAAATTTTATCAATGTGAGATGTATAATGTAGTAAGTGTTTTGATATTTGTTATGGATTTATGGCTATGGGCATTTATAGACCATTAAGTTAATTTATATGGCTAGGTTAGTAATATCTTAATTCCTTTTTTCACTCTCAAACATTATCACTCCACAAATTTTCGTTAAACTTTAAAGTAATCATATTTCTAATTATTTTGTAAAATAATCTCTTTTCTATCTCTTAATAATGTGATTAAGATGGGGCATTCATATGTCATTCTAAAAAAATTTGTGAAAATCTTATCTCTCATTTTATTTAAGGAGTTGTCTTTATTGAGACTTTTTGGCAATTTTTCCAGTGGGTTTTTCCGGTCTATTTTCTCTAAAATATGGTAGGAATTTATTGAAATCACAAGCTTGATGGGTAACCCCTGCACAATTGAAGTGACCTATGAGTTTTTCAAGGTGCTAAATCCATATATAAAGTCAAAAAAATGTATTTAAATAACACAAATCAAAACAACTCCTTTATTTAATATATTTTTATACCTAAAATATCCAATAACATTATATATAATAATTATTATTATTTTTAATTAAATTTAATGTTACATGTTATTATTAATTATTTATTCATTACATGACTTCATTTATGTCAAAACTTTGTAAATCACTACTTGGACCAATCTAAAAGTTGTTTTGTTTACATTTAAATAATCCCTAATGGTGTCTTTATACATGTATAATTTTTATATAGTTTGCATCTTATTTTATCTTAAGAAAAAGTGTTTCTCTTGAACTCTTTGTAAACCTATGAGCTTATCCATTCACGCATATGTAAAATTTTAGCATAGTTGTGTCGGATACAACTAAGAATATATATTTTAGGTTTTACATGTAAACTTTATTGTAATCAACTTTTTCATTTTAAGAACAGCGCGACATTTAGATAGAGGAGAGGAATCGGAATTAAAATTAACATTCACATATTAATAAAACTGTCGTACATGCGTGTCGCTGTTTTTCTGGTTAACCTTTGTTGTAGTTTTCGAGACAAACCACTTGCATGTTCTGAGATAAAATATATATCTATATATATATTATATTGTATGGTAGTGGAACATGAACATGGGATATTTTAGCGGTAGAGTTGTCACCTGTCAGACAGAGTGACTTAATAAGTTGGTAAAATTAACTTCTGAAAATTAACTTTCATATTTTACAAAAGAATTGAAAATTAACATTCATATTTTGTAAAATTTACTTTCCTATTTTACAAAAGGAATTGTTTCGGTTTTGGCTTTAAAATTGAAGTACTACATGCTCATCAACACCAATGGTTTACAAGTTTTGCTATTGGGCTGATATATGTATTGCTGGTTCACTTTTGGCATTTTGCATGGCTTAGTGCCGTAGTTTTAGTTTTAGTGAAATTGGAGGATTGAAATTGTTTATGCTATAGTTTTTAGGTTTTAGGTAGTAGAGTAGGGTACTCTCATTTTGTTTATGGTTAGTCAAGCGCTGTTTTTAGTTATATTTAATTTTGGATATTTTGGTAGATAAAATTTTTCAAGACATTTTTTTTTGTATAAATGTTGAATAACTTTTACTATAATTTTTTTTTGATGTTAATAGAAATTTATCTAAAAATTTTACCAAAAGAAAAAGCCTCTTGTTGGACATTGGATAAACCAGCCTTTTCTATGCGTTTTTCCACATGGACTAAGTGCTTCTCGTGGATCCTTATCTTTGGCGATGCGATAGTTCACTAACACATGCAATTTTTGGTTTAATGGTAATTGTGATTACCAATATCTAGGAATGTGATCATTGGCTAACACATGCTAGTTTTGGTGTGTTGACAATTGTGATTATCAACAAGTAGTATTAGAGCGTAGGTCAGTGACTAACACATGCGTGTTTTAGTCTAATGGCAATTGTGATTATCAACAAGTAGTATTAAAGCATAGGTCCGATCGATACACACTCCTGTGACACCGCAGGAAATTATTTGACATTAGATAAACCTTCTTATATATTTAGCAACATGGCCTAACCACCTCTAACTATAATCAGTGTAAAAAGTTTCCATATTTTTTATAAAAATAGAGGATTGGTGTTGAAATAGAATGAAGAAGTGGAAGAATCTCCCCTGTATTCCAACATTTTCAACACAAAACAAACTTTAATTACAATAAGCTCTCGACAATGGAGAAAATAATGCGAAGCTGACTTGGTGTTGAGCAGTAACTCCTAGTCACAAAGCTGCCTAATTAGCCAACCGGATTATTCAAAAGGCTTTCACACGAATTTGGTGAAACAAAAGGTTGGAAGTTTCAATTTATTTTCGATGATTTTTTCAAAGATTGTGTAATAATCCTTGAAACATGAAGTAACTATACTCCAAAACCTTAATCATGTGAAAATTTTGACTATCGCTCGCATTATTTAAATTAGCGTAGAAAGGAGTACTTGCAGAGATTCTTATGACACGCAGGTTTCGTAATGTGTTGCTCGTCCAGGACTTGAGGCGGGAGATTCCATGGACAAGGACAGGGATGTCATCGTACAAGGTCATCATGACGTCATCTGGACTTCCAGGAAGCCAGGGTGTATCGAGCAGAGCATTTGGAGGTGCCGCGGGACACGGACCGACGTTTACTAGCGACGGAAGTTTTGGTTTATCGGGAGTCAGTTAATCTTTTTATTAATGGTTTTCTTTTGAAGTTATAAATTTGTTTACCTAACGTTATAAATTTTGTTGAGCTTCATCTTGGAGTTTGTTTATGGTAAAATGATGTTTTGGTAATTTTGTTCAATTCGATAAAGAGTCGATTATCTATACGTAGAAAAATATTTGAGAGATAGAGTGAGGACTCCGGCTTAGAGCGATAGGAATGGCCATAGAAAAGTCAAGGTAGGGCTCATCGATATATGTAAACTGGAGAGTAGAAAATGTAAGAGTGGGGCAGCTGCGTGCCTGCCAGAGTTGACCTAGGAAAACACTACATCCCAACACACATCATGCGGACCATTTGCTACCCAAGTGGCTATTTACGGTGGACCAGCGGAGAGACCATTGCTTCAAACACACTCCTTCTTGCTGGCCGTTTCTTCTGGAATAGCTTTTCAGTTTGTTCTCCCCATATCTTTACTTACCAATCTACTCATCCAGAGCTGCTTTGGATATATATATATATGTCAACTGACTATACGTTGTTCCGACAGTTCCATTCCTGATTTTTCATTCTTCCTGAATTTTGTTATTGCATCCCAGTCGTAGGGGCATTTCTCAATGCTAGAGAATATGTGCGGCAGCGGTGTGGCTGTGCCCGTGCAGGGGGCTCTTTGTAATTTGCTCAAGGTTAGTTAGTGTGATATACTCATTGTGTATGTAAGTGTGATATACTCATTGTGTATGTATTTGGTTCGAGCCACATGCTGTGGTTGGGATTGATGGGTTACTGGGTATATAATTTTAAGTCGACTGTGTTTGGGCGAGGCTCTGGGATTGAAGCGTGATTATGATTGGATTGAAATTGGAGCTAGCAAGTTCAATATTGGTCATAATAGGTTGTTGTTTGCTTGTTTAACGGGTTTTGAGATCTACTTGGTCTTTTTCTTCCTACAGATCCGAATTTCATCAAATTTGTTTTTTGATTGAAATCGAACCATCTTTATTGAGAATTAGAACTGTAAATATTTGTGTATGGATTGAGCTGCCAGTTGTCATAACATTGAAGTTGGGTGTATATTGCAGGCAGTCCGCAATGACAGTTGCGATATGGGTTTAAGATTGGGCAGATGCTACAGTCCCATGAAGGACGAGAGCTCCAGTAATTCAAGCGAGCAGGAATCTGCTTGGACAGCGGTCTGCAGAAAGAAGGCGATGGCAGGTGATTCGACGGGAACAGACAACGAGGAGGCCGGGAGTGTGATCGAGGACGACTCGAACTCGTTACCTGCGCTTGCGGGCAACTCAGTCTGCTCTAATTTTTCTTCCTTTGCGGGTCAGACAGGACTGGAAAGAATGGGGAGTGGAATCAGCGCCGTCTCCTCCGAGAACACCAATATTCCATCGGTGCAGAGTCAGGAGATTTCGTGCAAGAAGCTGCCGTCGTCACAGTACAAGGGCGTAGTGCCGCAGCCCAACGGGCGGTGGGGCGCGCAGATATATGAGAAGCACCAGCGCGTCTGGCTAGGGACCTTCAACAACGAAGAAGACGCCGCCAGGGCCTACGACAGGGCTGCCATAAAGTTTCGAGGCCCCGACGCCATCACCAATTTCAACTTCACGGACACCCATCCAGAGACGGTGTTTCTGCGCGGGCACTCCAAGTACGAGATCGTTGACATGCTTAGAAAGCACACCTACGACGAAGAATTGGACCAAAATAAGAACACTTCCCACATAGATCCTGAGGTTGCGCGCTCGAATCCCTTGGAGCCCCACGAACACCTGTTCGACAAGACCGTGACGCCCAGCGACGTCGGTAAGCTGAACCGCCTTGTCATCCCGAAGCAGCACGCCGAGAAATATTTCCCGCTCGACGTGGCCTCAGCCAGGAGCAAGGGTAAAGGGGTGCTGCTAAGTTTCGAGGACGGCACCGACAAAACATGGCGGTTCCGCTATTCTTACTGGAACAGCAGCCAGAGTTACGTGCTCACCAAGGGCTGGAGCCGCTACGTCAAAGAAAAACGCCTCCAAGCCGGCGACATCGTTACCTTCGAGCGGAGCACCAGTTCGCGCCACCTCTTCATTACCTTTCGCCGCCGCCCGTGCAGTTTCCTTCCTCCGGCCGCCCAGCCGCCGGTGCCCAAACGCTGTCCGCAGTCCGTTGACCCCTTCGCCGTTGCCGCGTATCCGCACTGGGCGCAGCTTTTCTACGCGGCGCCGCCGGTAATCAACGCCGTTGCTGCCCACCGTTCGATTCCGGGCCGCGCCAGCCACGATTTTCTCTACTTCCATGATTCGAAGGCGCTCGAGCCGACTGCGTCAGATGACGGAAATCCGTCGTCGCTGGTCTTCGGGAATCTCGACAGGGCATCTCCGTCCACGGACGGCGATTCTCTTTCTTCTTCTTCCGTCCGGCTGTTTGGAGTAAACCTCCAGCCGTCGCCGTTAAATCTTTTCCCGGGCAGTGGAGTCAAGGAAGACGGCACTGGAAATACAAAGAAGCGGAAGGCGGCGGCGGCAGCAATGCCGGAGTAATTTCTCGGCCGGAAAATACCGTGTGACGGCCAGGGTTTTGTTGTATTAATTAAAAATTGTAATATTACAAGGGTGGGAATGTATTCACCCGGGATGAAATTCTCAGGAAATGTTCAGTTTGTGGTGATTAAATGAATTTCCATTTTTATTTGTGAGAATTTATTAAATCCAAAATCGAGAATTAAAAAATGTGGCCACATTTTTCACTATTGGTGTGATATAAACTTCAATAAAGAAGCAACTCTCTGTTCTTTATGACGTTCTTATTTATTATTTTCAACCTCTTTGCACGGAGTCAGTTTCTGTAAAAAGTTTTAAATACATTTTAAATTGATTTTAATTGCAATTTTAAACGCATCCCATATTTTGGGATTCCATGTATCGTTAAAATTCCAGAAAACAAAAAAAATTCGTTGCTGCACAATCTTCTTCAATGAAATTAACAAATTTCTTTGAAAGATGCTATTGAATTCACAATCTTTGAAAGATGCTATTGAATTCACAAAGTTCTATGGCAGACACTATTGAATTTAGACAACATCGAGGGAAAATGTTATGAACAAAGTTTTATGAATTTCATTATACAAATTTAAGAGATTATTATAAATTTCATTATATAAAATTTAAGAGATTATATATTTTTTTGCTAAGTTAGGTTAGACGAGTTTTGAGATGATTGATATGTCTAAATTTGTGGCTCAAGTAGTTTTGACCTATAAGTATTTAAGTTATCAATATTAGCTTTTAACATGGTTGGATTTTTGTCAATAAAATTTCAAACCAGTAACTTGCATATCACAAAGTACCTTATCAAAACAATTTGTCACCATCTACTCTACCTAATAAGAAATTGTAAACTTTTAATATATATACTTTAGTAATAAGTGCTTTCTTTTTAACTAATTGATCCCAGAGAGATCTATGTATTACTTTGCGAGGAGTTTAGACAAATAAACAAAGTGTTCATTCTAAGAATGCTTCAAGCTTCATATAGATTGGTCCATTCAATGTGTTTGGCAATAATTACATTGAGATGCTATTGAACTAAGCAAATAAAGGTGTGGTTTGTAAGTAATCAACTATTGATATGGACATAAAGGTGTGGTTTGTAAGTAATCAATTATTGATATGGACACACCTTTATAATAATTAATACTAATTAATACATGATTTTTTGTTTAGGAGTGAATAGCATATAAGCTAATAATTTATGAATAAAATAAGCTATAATTAAAATTAATGATCAAAACAATTAATAACAAGATACATAATTTTTTTAATAAGTTTAGCAAAATTTTTTCATTCATCTTCAAAAAAATAGGTTATAATCAGAATTTTCAGCTTCAACTTGCTTAGAGGGAAACTAAGTTTGTTGGCCATTGAACAACATTATATGATATCCAAAAAAGTTTGAGTCTCTTTAAGAGTGCCTTATATGACTAAATGTCTTGAAAACTTCTAAGATCTAAGTAACTGAAGCATAATAATCTAACTTGAAGCTTTACCATATAGAGTTAAACAAAATTTGAAAACAAACAAAGCAAACATATTGTTATTCATCATAGGAATAAAACTCAAACAATATCACATAATTTTGAATTACAGGATTGCTCTATCGTAGCATGCCATTGCACATTGTTTAACCAATGAAGCCATAGCTAATGACTAGATGTTTAACTAATACCATCAACACATACACCAACTTGATTTTATTATAACAATTTATTTAACATAACTAAAACAATAAGAGGAGAAGAAAACATCCCACAATGTAAGGTGTTCAATCACATGTATAATAGCCCAAACAAAAAATCTATATATATATACATATTGTGGATTTTATTATGTATATGAAATTTATTACAAAGCATGAGCTATGAATTTAAGCTAGCTGTACTCTTCAAACTCTCACCTTTATTATTTCGGATTTTATTATGTTTAGGAAATGTATTACAAAACATGAGCTATGAATTTAAGCAAGTTGTACTCTTCAAACTCCATCTTTATTATTGTCTTTTGAAATTCTCAAATTTTCTTTAATTATAATATTAATCATTTCTTCATTATAACATTTATTTTCAATGAATTGTCTTATAAACTTAAGTTATCAACAATGACAAAAGTATTTTTAATTTGATTTCAGATTTTAGAAATATTTTGAAATCTAATGATCTTAAATTTTATGAATATTTTAGAATCTACTGAACACCAACCAAATTAAATAATTAACCTCACTCATATTCATCAAATTTTAAAATATTCTCAAAATCTATAATCAAATTAAATTCAAATTACTTAAATAAATATTCAATAACTTTCAAGATGCTTGACTTCACCATGAGTAAGGTATGTATTCATTCTAGTCTTTAAGCCAAATAGATAATTTTTATAATGATTTCCAGGGTTTTAGTGATTCACTTTATAATGTATTGAAATGATTCTTGTGCAAATTTTTTTAAACTTCATGTCAATAATCATTTTGCAATTTTTTTTCAAACCTTAGGTCAATAATCATTATGCAAAGTTTTTTCAAACTTTATGTCAATATTTAGATGTGCATGAACCTCATACTTGTTCATGTGCGTTAATCCATGCGCACCGCTCTTGTATCTATAATGAATCCATGAATGGATTACAAACCGAGACACATTTTAAATTATAAAGTTAACTTCTTTTTGTCGTGTTAGTGTTAGTGTTATACAAACAAATTTATTTCTTCTCCCAAGCTTTTAGCTGTCAATGGTAGAAGCTTCTCAACAATTAATTAAAAAACTGTTGTACTTTAATATTCCAATTTGACCACATGCGTTATAGATGGTACATGGTATTCCGCCGTGGTTTTGTCTATATCAATTTCATAATGTTTGCTACAGTGATTTAAAAATCCAAGTGTCAAGTGGATAATATTTATGAAGTTATATATTTACTTAAATAAATATAATATCCTAAAATTATTGAAATATAAGTATAAATAAAATAAAATATTTTAAAATTTTAATAATGAAAAATAAAATATTCTTACACATATATAAAAGAATAAGAAATTCCATATGTATTATAAATATAAAATAAACATATATTCTTAAAAGAATAAGAAATGCCATATGTATTATAAATATAACATAAACATATATTCTTAAAATGAATAAGAAATGCCATATGTATTATAAATATAACATAAACATATATTCTTAAAATGTAAATATAAATGTTTTAAATATATTTATATTTGCGTGATTTATAAATTTTGAATTTTATTGAGTTAAATTATAATTATTTTAGTTTCATTTTAAATAATTTTTTTTTATATTTTTACTAGGAAAAATGATATTTATAATTTATAAATTTAAAATTAATGTATATTTAAAATAATATAATAAAAAATAATTAAAAATGATAAATTAAAATGCATCATAATTTTTTTTAACTAGAAATAACATTTTATTTGTTTAAAATACAATCTATGACAATTATTTTGTTAAAATGAGTTATTACTATTACAAGGGAGTGATTTGCTTGTTTAGTGTTATTATTTTAAGAAAAACATTATCAAATCCACTATAGGGTGTTGAGTTATATGTGTACTAAAGAAACTTGTGTCATGGTAAGCAAGTCAATTCATAAGATACTTGGGAGGAATAATTTGGGGCTTGTGAATGCTATGATTTCAGAGAGTGTGGAAGATAAAAGAAGGAAGTAAAGTAGTGTGGAAGATATGAGAAGGGTAGAACAACGTGGAAGGAAGTGGTTGACTTGACGTATAACTGTATGTGTTGATTGTATATTAGGCATTTAAGAAGTTTAATCAAGAGCATGTACTACTACTATGACGTTATACTTGTTAATTATAGATGTGAGATTTACCTATGATGGCCATACCAATAATTCTCGGCCCCCTATCCCCTGGTCCTCCCACAATAGTATTAGTTATCTAGGCTCATATTGTGTGATGGTTGTGCATATCATATAATACCTTGCATAAGAGAAAGTAAATACAATGCAACTTCATGGCGAAATTTCCTAAAATGGGGTGTGTAATGCCTTATCCCTAGTCACATACATACATTTTACTTAATGCATATTGAAATAATTAAAGCTACTATAAAATAAGAAAAATGATTAAAATCACGTTAACTAATTAAGGCTTAATTAAAGAAAGGGGATTGGTGCATACAAGATTCTTTGCATGGATGCTAAGTGGAGTCATCCAACAATTGTGATGGGTATGCTTGAAGGAGATTAAGGGAGCTGGTAAGGAGATTGTATGTTGTTTCTTACAAGGGAATAAGCTAAGAGAGGTGACTAATACTTTTACTAATTATGAATGTATCCCATTTGGTTGTTGAGGTTTTGACCTAGTTTAGGGAAGACTAAGAGAGAGGAAGGAAGAGTGGCATAATATTATTGATTGAGGGCTTAAAGGCTTTCAATTTCACACTAAAGGTTAAGTTGCGAGGAGAGTTTTCCTTTAATTCTTAGTTTCCCATTGTTATAGTGTTGCTGTCTCTAACTACGCGGCAAGGGGATTCTTATATATACCGAGTCTTCATCTTCTATATAACTCCAATTTCAGATTGTTTAATTCCATAGAATTCTCACAATGCTCCTTTTAATTCCTTGAGTACTCATTTATCTAAGTAACTTGAATATATTTATGATTATTATTATCTTTGTCATTGGACATATGATTATTGAATTAACATTTACTAAATTTAGCTTTAAATAATACATATTATTAGATGTATTAATTTATATTTACGTTTTGAAGGTTATTCAAATTTTATTTTAATTTTAAATTTATAAAAAATAATTTAATATTTAGATTGAAAAATAAAATTTTAAATTTATAAAAAAGAATTTAATATTTAGATTGAAAATTAGCTTAACTAATTGTTATGGATGAAACCACTTAAATTATTATTAAAACTCAACACTGAGCATACATTTTAGTGTATGTTAGAAAAACAATAAATGTATTTAAATGTTTAATCCTCACATTTAAATTCTAAATGGAATAAATAATTAAAAACCTTATATAATTGAAATTAACACTAATGGATGCTCCCACCTTTAGTGTTATGTTGATGTACCTTAACTATCGGATCTCGTAGTATGGTGCTACTTTTATGAAGTGTGACATTAATAAAGTGTAACAAATTTTGACTATATAATTCCCATACATACAAAGAGGGAAGGGAATAAGGTGGCAAATCAAATGGTGAACTAGGGAAGCCAATAGAACCACGTGTATATTGATGGGTTTTGGACGGAGTTGGAGAAGAGAAGCGATTTTCAATGGGTTAGGTAAATAGTGGAGCAAGATAAGTTAAACGCCAAAGCCTATATCTTTGATTGGGGTGTTTTCCCAACAATCCCTTTCTGGTGAGGAGCATAACTGGTTTCAACTATGCATCACACAACCTGACGACATGAACATCAAACCACTGAGTTACAAGTGTGCTATGGGAACGAGTAGAGTTTTGGTGGTCCTCGAGGTTGGAAACATGTTCCACAACACCTCTTGCATGTCATGCATGCAACACAACCATGGTCTTGTAGGCAAGTTCATCTGTCATGGCCATGGGAGATTAAATGCCCTCAACCTCAGTTTAGGGATTTCTTATGTCCCGATATCTCAAGCAAGATCATTCCTTTGGTCGACCTAGATATGGAGAAGCTTTGTAATGACGGATTGGTTCCTTGGTTTGATCGTTCTGACATGAGATTTATGCTCATTTATGAGTGTAAAGGAAAATTAAGACCAAGGTTGTGCGATACATATTCCAAGATGAATGTTGGGAAAAAACATAGTGATGGGGATCACTTCTGATTAATAAATGGCTATGGAAATTAGCAAAGGCAATGGCGAAGGCGAAGTGGTGTTAATTGGAATTTTTATTTATGAAATAATGGAAAATAGGAGAAAAGGAAGGTGAAAGGTCACATAATTGCATACGAGGAAAATTGAAGGAAAAATAGAGGAAAATGAAGAAAATAAAGGCCTCAATAATAAAAAGGCTTATGAGGATCAATTTACAACTTTTTTTCAATGCTAGATTGGAGCTCTTTTCTATTCTCTCTCTCTGATACTCTCAGACACTTAGATTTTTCTTGGAGCACTCTCGAAGGAATTTGGCATACCTTGGATTTGGAGAAAGAATACAAAGGAAAAACAATAAATTGCAAGTGGACAACGAGATCAACAACTACAACAGGTTAGCTTTGTAGGTGTCGAGTTGCATGTATGATTTCCTTACTGGTTTTGGCATGCATGGCATATGCATGTGGTTATTTGGTTGTTAGTGTGAAATTTATTGGAAGGTGTACGAAAAACACTTCACTTAAGTCGCTAGGTGATAAGTGACCCTAACAACAAGTTGATGGATGCTTGCGATTCGGATTTGCAATAAAAATGGAAAACTTGCAACAAAAAGTATAGATGATCCAAAACAGAAAGCATTAGTAAAAATATCCAATGCAAAAACCCAAATGGAAAGAACTTAATTGAACAAATCTTTTATTAAAAACACCTGGTGAAGGAAATCTACAGATGAGTCTGTTTAGTCTCCCTCCATGGGATGGGTCCTTTGATGTCCTTGATTCTTTAGAAAATTATCTTCTCTCTCAATATGTGAAAAACCCAGACAAAATGTAGAGAACTCAAATTGGAGCTCAAAAGAAAAAAGACAATAATGGTGACAATGATTATGATCATGTTGAAGAATGAATGAAAAACCCTCCTATTTATAACAAAGTATCGAGTTAATTTAAAAAATGGAGAATAATAAAATAATATTAACCAAATCAAGATCTAACTGATTTGAATACTTTATTATATTTATTGGACAGGGAAAAGACATTTAAAATGGCTAAATATCTTTACTTATAAATAATTAACAAGTAAAATGATTTATTAATTATTTCGCGAGATTTAAGAATGGTGTGAAATTGAAATAATTATTAAATAGTGATTTAACAATTATTCCAATAACAAAAATAAGGAAAATTAGATAAATAATGATTTATTTAATTATTCCTAATGGATTTAGTCAAATGTGACAAGAAATAATTATTTAATAATTATTCCTAGAAAAAATTAAATAAATAATGATTTATCTAATTATTCTCATGGGGTTTAAATTTAAATAAAAAAATAATTTAATAAAAGTGGTTTACTAAATTATTTTCCATAGTGAAAACGATTTTACTATGGTAAAATTAAATCTATATGGTGTATTTTGATCCACCTAGTTAGAAATGGCTAGGTGATCATTTTTTGGTGATAACATATTCCCCCACACGTATGAGTGTTAGGAGCAAATCGTATGACCGAAATACGTTGTAGGTTACACTTCCACGAGACACCAAAAGGGGAGTCAAAGAGAGAGGGAAAGAATTGAAGCAAGTCAAGGACATACAAATAATGGAGGGGGCAAGACCTACTAAACTGATAGAAGTCTCATTTTATGTGGGAGTACATGATCTCAAATGAGTTGGGGGAGGCATACCCATACCCATCATGATACTGCATACAAAGAATAAGGATGAGCCCAACAATGTGGGACTGGGCTACAAAGTACATGATACATGATACACTAGCATCAATGGGCCAAAAAATAATACAATGGATCCCATATAAATAATGGGCCTAGAAAAACGTAAGCCATGAATAAATACAATAACATCTGAGTACATGAGACATAATGCCCCTCAAACTGACATGGTGAGGGGGAATCATAACCAAAGAATCCTTGATAAACAGGATAGGGCCCTGAATAATTGAATTGATCATCTGAAGGAGACATGCGTGTTGTGGGTGCTGCAAATGACAAAAACCAAACCCATCAAATTTTGGGAACTGAATCTGAGGCTGTATCAACATATGTGGTCATCTAGGCAGGTGAGGGGCTACCTAAAGTGCCACCCCTTCATGAGGTATGTAACATCTGACACACACCCATGAATCACTGGGACAATCATCTGGATCACTGAACCGTTAAGTGTATGAACCTCAATCATGCGATAAAGAGATGATATTGAGCACGTGAAAAATAACCAAGTCAAAGGGCAATAATGAGTCCCTTTGCTTGATGTGAGGCACCAAACAAAGATGGAAGTTGGACCCAAGGTACACCACCCTCTAGATCACTCTTCCGGAATAAATATGCTGAGGTCAATAGAAGAAGGCCCGTCAGAGTTAAGGCAACAAGGAATCCTTAACAAAGGCACAAGGGAATATAGTAGAGTGTCCAATGGACTGACACCAGGGATGAATATAGGAGGAAAGAATATGGGTGGAGGACTGACGAATTCCCTTGCCAAAGCATAATAAGGATGGCTGACCTGGCACTGACTGACTCAATTCTTGAGGGGATGGTCAATGACTAAAATAGGGGTTTGGCAAAGACGGAGCAGTAGAGATGGAGGCCAAATATGAGTAAAATGGGAGGGATGTGACATGACAACGTATGAAACACTATAATGGGACACAAGGGGACTTGGAACAGACTCCATAAATACAAGGGTGACTCATCTCTGATGCTTTGAACAAGGGTGACTTGATGATACTACCACATGGGGGAGGCCTGGAGGAGATCATTAAAACGTGAGTAAATGATGGTTACTCATGATGAAAATCGATACGTGAGTCAACCAGTGCAAAGGTAAATTGGTACCAGAGTACGAGTGGCTCAAATGAAGAAATTTGGTTGTAAGAGATGACAAAGTGACACTTGATGGAAAAAATGGCTTCCTACTGAAGTGTCAAATTACCAAAAACAAATAGAGACCCATTATAGAATTCCATGAGATATTTCCAATGGTGTTTATAGTTTATCAAACAGAGCTACAGTTTGGTTGCCATGGGCAATAGAAAAACTAGGGTTTTTCCTATAAAAGGGATTTTTGCCTCCAAATCCAATTCATTTACATAGTGAGCTGTGGAGAATTTGGAGAGGAGGAGAAGGCCCTAAATATTTTGGATATCATAGTGGACAAACCAACTGTCGGAATTAGGATATGCAAGTTGGAGGTAGGTGGCCTAACCTTATTCATCATTTTTGGTGGATTAGATTTTCAGATTAGGGATTCAGCTCTCTGTGGGGGACCCCTGCTCATCCTCACGGTCACAACGCAATTTCGGGGTTTGATCTGCACTTTGGGGCGCAGGAATGGGGCCCACAAGTGTAACACCCTCCGGGGTAAATGTGCATATAAACAACATAATAGGAACAAAAATACAATAAACATATCAGTCATCACAATCCATATATACATCAATACATTTGCACATGAAAATCAAGGGAATGAATTTTTCATTAATAAATGCAATGAACCAACTGGTGATGGGACTCCCACGTTCCACTCGACCAAAGATTGGCTGAGACAAGTCTCTCTTCATCCAATCACCCCCGTGCCATATTCCAAGCATGAATGTGGGACTCATAGAACACATCAAAAACACTTAACAATGTCAATGCCACCAGAGTTATCCACCTACACTGTGAGGAATTTGAGTGCCTCTTAGTTTCTCAGGATTTACTATGCATCGACAGTCTGATCTAGGGATCACTAGGCCCTAAACTGAGACATACTCTCCAGGCTTTACCATGCATTCCATCCTGGAATCACTAGGCCCAACGAAGAGAAAATCCACCTCTTGGCTTTACCGTACATCTCGCCATTCACCGACAAGGATTCATAGGCCCACCAATGTTGTAATGTTTTCTTCTCAATGATGTATAGAAAGAACCCACTTAAGATTGTGGATGACAAACAATCTCAACAACATAAATGACTGTTAAACATTATAGATCTGCAGCAATTGATAGAAACACAATCTTCCGAAGTCTAGATCTATGCCACAATCATAGTTAAACAACAAAAAGAAAGAGTAATAACTCCAATCATCCAATGGAAATCAGATATACAAAGAATAGTTTTTATTATAACACCTGTGAAGGGAATAAATAAATGTTACCAGTCCCCCTCTATGGGATGGGTTCTTGTTTATCCTCAAACGTCTTCAGCTTGTGTAGAGTCTCTCTCCTCTATAATGTGTAAACCTAGCAAATAATGGTATGCGACAATGAAAATAATCAGAGTTACAACAGTGAGTGCAGCAATGAAAATAATCAAAAGTGAATAATGAATGGAAAACCCTTCTATTTGTAACAAAATATTGAGTCATCATCGAATAATGAGCAATAATAAAATATTATTGATCCCATTCTTGGAATAACCACCTAGAATATTTTATTATATTTGTTTAGGAGGGAAAAATAATTTAAACTTTTATTTAGAAATAATAAATAAATAAATGATTTATTTATCATCTCAAGGAATTAGTTAAGGAGTAATAAATAAATAAGGATTTATTTAATTATTCCTAAGGGATTTAGTCAAATTTGACAAAGAATAATAATTAATTAGTGATTAATTAATTATTCTTAGAGAAAAATAAGATAATTAATTATTTATCTATTTATTTTTCATAATTGGGTCAAATATGACAAGGAATAATAATTGAACAATGGTTTAATTAATTATTCTTAGAAGAAAATCAAATATATAGTGATTTATATAATTATTATTCATGAGTTTAACTATAAATTACTTAACAAAGGTGGTTTATTAAGTAATTTCTCACAGTGTAAGAAATTTTACTATGGTAAAATTGGCTTTGCATGGTGTAATTCGATCCATCTAGTAAATTAGGCTAGATGATCAATTTTTTGGTGATAACAGATTGCCCCCCAATGTACGAGTGTTAGGAGCAAAAAGTATGATTGAAGTACGTTGTAAAGACACAAAAGCTGAATTGAAAGAGGATAGGGATAGACGGGGCAAGACTAATGCAAGTCTTCTTTTATGTTGTGGTACCCGACCATAGGGGAGTCAGAGAGAGAGAGACCAATAAAGCTGAATTGAAAGAGGATAGGGATAGAGGGGGCAAGACTAATGCAAGTCTCCTTTTATGTTGTGGTACCAGACCTCAATGAGGTGAGGGAGGCATACCCATACCCACCGAGATAACTTAGTACAAAAATAATGGTTCGCCCAAAAATATAAAACTGAGCAATGAAGTACATGCTGAATGGTACATGACATGCTGGCATAACAGAGCCATAAAATAATACAATGTGTCCCATATACATAATGCACCTGGAAAAACATGAGCCAAGACTGAATACAATAATATCTGAGTACATGAGATACAAAGGCCCTTCCCTCAAAAAATGGGTGGGAGGGAGGGTAGAACAACCGGAGAAGCCTTGTTGAACAAGGAAGGGCTCTGCAAAACTGAATGGATCATCTGGAGGAGATGTGCATGATATGAACACTGCGATCTATAGTGATTGAACCCATCAACTCTGCAGAACTGCATCTTAGACTGTATCATAACAGGAATGCATCCTGGCATGTGGAGGGCTACCCCCTCATGAGGTATGAAACATTTCACACACACCCGGGAATCATTTGTACAGTCCGTTGCATCACTGGACCATCGATTGTATGAATCACGAACATGAAACAACCAAGTAAAAGAGAAATAATGAGTCCCTCTACTTGATCCAAGGCGCCGAACAAGAATGGGAGTTGGAACCAAGATACACTGCCCTTTAGGCTGTTCTTCTGGGATAAATGAGCTGATGTCGATGGAATAGGGCCCGCCATAGGTGAGGCAATGAGGATCCTCAACTAAAGAATGAGGGAAAATAGTAATGTGATTGATGGACTGAAACCAAGGATAAAGGGAAAGTGGGACTGAGGGACAATCGGGCGACTTCTCTTGTCAGAGCATAAAGTGCATGGTTGACCTGGCAGTGACTGACTCAACTCCAGAGGGGATGGGGAAAATATGACTGAAGGCCAAAATGGGCAACACAAGATGAATGATATGCAAATATGGATGGAATACCATGGCATGATATAATGGGGCATTAAATAGACTCCAAGAATGAAAGGGTGACTCATCGTAGATGCTTTGAACAAGGGTGACTCGATGATGCTGCCACACAGACTAGGCCTGGTGGGGACCATCAAAACATGAGTAAATTATGGTTACTCATGACGAAAATCAACATATGGTATGAAAAGTATTAAGAGGAGGTGGACCTCAAAGTACAAGTGTCGCTTTATGATGAAATTCGATTTTGAGAGGTGACGAAGTGACCCTTCTTGGAAAAAAGGCTTCCTGGTGAAGTGTCAAATCATCAAAAAATGAGGAAGACCCATTATAGAGCTTGATGAGAGCTTTCCAATGGTGTTGACGGTTCATCAAAATAAGCTATGGTTTGGTCGCAATGTGTGACAAAAAAACTATGGGTTTTCCTATAAAAGGGCATTTTCCCTCCAATTTGAGAGGAAGAGAAGGCCCTAAATCTTGTGGAGATCGTAGCTGTTATAGACATTTTTGTGCCTTACAACTCCAAGCATGAAATGTCCATAAACCAAGGGATCCTAAGTCCCTAAAAGTGTTTTTCTAACCCCTAAAGGAACAAGGTCAACAGATTACAACTTCTCCCAGAAGTTCTCCACCAGAAACTGCTCAGAATTGGTCAAAACAGGATCATTTCAGCTGCTCCACTGGCTAAGTGCGTTGCATTGCACCTAAATACACTGTGAGGGTGCGTTGCATTTCAAAACTCCCTTCTATAGGGTGCGATGGGCGAGAAATGACAAATGGCAGTGTCATTCCGCGAGGTGGAGAGGCAATGGAAGCTTCCAGAATCTTCTCCTGTGACACTTGCCTCACTGAATTCGACCAAAGATGAGTAAGAGGCCCTCAGTCTCCAAGTGGAAGCAAGAACTGACAGAGAGAAGACACTAATCAAATCATAAGCTGACTCATCCTCCTTACACATATCTATATATGGATCCCTCATCCCAGAGATCCAGAGGCTGGAATTTTGCATATTGTAAGGAATTGCTGTTGGTTTCTAGAGACATACATCAGATTGTTGGGTGATTTATGCTTTGTTTGAGGTGAAGAGGGCTTCTTTGCTGGGAGGTTGATGCTGGGTCGGAATCACTGGTTGTAACTCCTCCTGGATCTTTTCTTGCTTATCAATAAAAACTATTTGAGTTTTCCTCCATGCTTTTTGTATCAATGATGCTTGTTACATTTTGTGTGGTTAACTTAAATCTGATCCTAAGTTGTTTATGAATATAGATCTTTGTCTTTGTATATTTCTCTTCTTCTGTGATCTTACAGGTACTTTGTGAAGCCGGGCATGCAAGGGAGCAGGTAGCTAGAGACTATCCAAGAAGATAGGGATTGAATCAAAGGATTAGCGCAAGACACAGGTTGGTTCTTTCTATTCCCCTCTGTCTATAATTCATAAAGGAAATACAAAAGTAGTTTTTCTTTGTTTGTTTCTAAGGCAGCTGTCACACCTTAGTGGGATAGAGCAGTTCTAAATAGACACTTTTCCCTGTAACAAAATGGCGACTCCGCTGGGGAGGATGTCTAATTAGTTTGTTTGTGTATCATACTTTGTTGTTTGTTTCATAGACTTATAAGTAGCTCTCGAACTGCATTTGCCATAACAAATGCAAAGTAGATAACTGCTGCTTCAATCCATCCACTGGATCTGTTTATGATTTAAACAGCTGATGCTCAGACTATTTGATTGCCCTTGTGATAGCTCTTAGATCCTTCTTAGATCTACCCCTGATTGTTGCATTACTGATTGCTTTTTACTCGGCCAAAAACCAAGGACTGAACTGCAAACTGTGACCCAGAACCCGGACAGAGTCTCGTTTCTGGCCCAGCGCAGGTACTGTTCAGAGATCCTGAATTTCAGCGCACTTCCCGAAGGGGCAACCTGCGCTGCATTTCAGATTCTCTGTGTTACAGGTGCGCTGATCAGACTAGCTCTGTGCACCTGTGGTTCATGTGCTTCATTCTTTCCAGTTCTATGCCTGAATTTTGCTGCCTGTGATCAGTATATGCCTGTTTGAAGCCTCTTTTCCTTACTGTTATTCTGCCTCCTTTGTACAAAAGAACTGTAGATGTTTTTATGTGTTTGTTGAGTCGTTTACAGTTTTCCATTGCAAAAGTAGAATAGTCGTACTGTCGTCCTTTGATTTGAATCTGTCGTAAGTGTCGATTTCGATCATAGGAGAAAGTTTAGTTGCTGTTGATGGTCGATTATGCTATTACTATTGCTTTTGGTTTGAATTTGTGATTTTCTAGTGTCAAGAACAAGTGTTCATTTCAAAATCGTAAGGTGTCGTAATCATCTCTGTTTTTTGATTTCGAAAAAGAGCTTGTTTATATTTGTCGCTTGAAAAGAAATTCAGATTTGTACATCAAATTTCTTTTTAGCATCAATACTAAGAAAGTTGAAAAACAAATACATGCATGTGCATTTGCATATAGACAGTCTGTTTGGCTTGATTTAGGAAAGTGCATTTACGGTGTGCTCTTTGCTCTTTGCGAAAAGATTGTGTCTTTCTTTTCCCTTAGTAGCTAGGATTTTCATTGCACAAAAGAGATAAAAGTTTGTTTATCATCTTTAGATTGCATTTTAGGAATTAAATCTACATCTCGTGGTGAACCCGAAAGGCAAACTTCATAAACAAGATCAACTTAAAATAAATTCAATGAATCTAACAACGCTTTGAAACTTAACGCACAACATTTAGAGGTCTAGGCTAGAGACGTATTCCGGCGTCGTAAAGCCTGGTAACTGTTGTCCTCACTGATGGTTGGGTGATTCCTCCACTTTGAGACGATAAGTGCCAGTACGGACTTGTGCTCCCACGTACCGTCGAGTATATTTTGGGAGACCCCTATAGGCTTAAATCCTTTATCCTTAGGAAGCCATGTCTGCCGCCCTATCGATCGCAATGCACTGAACACAACATTCAGGAAGATTGACTGCCGTATCGTAAAAATTATTCTGCAGTTTTGCGACTGGTTTGGTACTCCCTCTACCTAGATCTCCAGAGTAGTCCCTTTCGTTCCTTTTTAGACTCCTTAACGGAAAAGGTCCATCTGAGCACTTGTCACTTCAGGCTCATTAAAAATCGAAGGCGACTAGAGTCATCTTTTGTTTTTTCTCGACTCTTAAAAACTGAAAAAACAAGTTGTGTCAAAGCGTCTAAAAATTTATTTTAAACGGAATATTCATTACCCCTTTCCTACGTTGATCTTGGGTTGAGAAAATGGAGTCCACCAACTAAGGAATTCCCCTTGGAGGAAATCCTAGTCCCTTCTCCTCTTGGGGAGATGTTGGTGCTGTTATCACCCAGGTTGTTCCCTATGACTCCCAAGGGAATACGGCCGGGGTAACCACTAACCAGGCTTTGGATTACAGTCTCTAGCCAAACTGTAGTCAGAGAGGGCTCTCTCTTTAAGATTTATCTCTGTTTTGTGAGGATTTTAGGCTAGTTATGAAGTGAGGGTTTGGTTTGAATTTTGGTTGAATGATATCTTTCAATACCTAAAATGTAGTGTTCAGACAGTTATAATTCATTGGGCGATGGAGTCTAGAGCTGTGAACTGTTTGAAATGCTTAAGTGGGAGGGTTCAGACTGCAGGGCCTATTGGGTATTCCAACAAACAAACTTAAAACTGTGGTGATGATGTATGATTAGCCAATGGAAAGCAATTAAGAATTTTCCACTAAGCTAGTGGTGAGAAAGTGAAGTATATTGCACAGGAGCAAACTTGAATTCCTAAAACAAGGGTCACTGTGAAAGATATATTCTGAAAGTGCAGCAATTAAGAATTATACTTATCAAGATTATAACTGAAGAAAACATTCATTAACAACATAGATTGAACTCAGGGTATTTCATGAATAAATCCTGAAGCTATTCTTTTTCTTTGCTGCTAAATACTAGAACTTAGAAACATGTATGGATTGTAAAAGACTGAAACACATAACGAAGAGAGTTACAGAAGACTTATTGTATTGTGAGATGCACAGGGATCCTGCAACTTTTGACAAACACCATGAATGCATTCAAATAGCTCAGAACTTGAGAAATTCCATCACTTTTTCATTAAACTCTGAATAAATTACAGCATAGGATCTCTTCAAGAGGAAATCAACAACCCCTGCAAGCTTATGCGAGGGGGAATTTATACAATCGATTCCAAAATATCTGAACCGCTGAGTTATCTGATAATTTAATATGTTACCAACTTTTACAAAATATCAGAAAAGCAGTTACTGCTGCTATTAATACAAAATGAATGCCCTTTATATCTGTCAGGAGATACTTTGACCCTTGGAGGCCACTTAGTCGGTCTGAAGGTTCTGCTTTAATGCTGGAAATGTGCCTTTATGGCTGTTGTGCTGTAGCTTTTCGGCCCTGCTGCCCGTTAGCTGTCAATCTTGCTTTTGTTGGCCGAATATGATCTGCTGAGTTGGCTCAGCCCATTCCTCTCTTATCCACTGTGTATGCATCACTTTTTCTGAAGGTGATGACTTATGTTTTTTGCTGAAAACTGTGCTGGAAGCCTTTAGATTTACAATATCTTCTATATCATGCTAGTCCACCATTCCTGTGTGGGCAGTTGATGTCTAAGAATTGCATCCAAAGTCTCATCTGCCTCTGTGTATTTATAGAAATTGGGAGGCACTTCAAACAGGTGTTTAATTTCATTCATTATTAAGAATAAATTCTCTACCCTGTTGTAGAGACTTTGTCCTGTAGCTGGCCCTGTTTCTTCTGAGGTGCTGGGCCTTTCAGTGATCTGATTTGTGGAAAATGTGTTAACCCTCTTGGCATACTGCTCATGTGTAAGTAGTCTTCCTGCGCTGTTCAGTAAGCCAGGGAGACCTCTGTTTTGCAATGCCACAAATTTGTCCATGAATCTGTTGACCTCTGTCTGCATGTCCTGGGTCCTTCTCTCTAATGTCTGCACCAGGTTTCTTAGTGTCAGGACCCTCTTTACTAACAAAATAGTCTCAGTCCTGTTGGGAATTCCCATAGTTGCTAACTGAGCACTTGTTCTATTATTGAGCACATTGATCATCCTGTTGGCAACTTCAGGCATATTGCCTAGAGAGGCCCTTGATCTCTGAATTTCCTTCTGTGCTTTTGCAATGAGCTCCATCTGCTCATGAATTGTCTCAATATATTGCCATTGGTGAGTGATGGATTGGCCAATATTGGCCCATAGCACTGTCTTGAGCTCAGCCACTACTTTATCCAGTTTGAGCTCCTTCTCCAGCTCCTTTATCCTGTCTTTGAGGGCTTTTATTTCCCTGCCCTTTTCTGCCACAGTCTGTTTTGATTTATCATATCTTTCATTGAGTTTAGCCAAATTCTCTTTGGCTTGATTCAGCTCTGTCATTTGGGCTTCCAAGGCCTGAATTTCATTCTTGAGTTTCTGCATATCAAGACTTTGAGCCTGCTCTGTTGTTGGTGCTGGTGCTGATGTAGATGGTGTTGTTTGTTCAGCAGGAGGAGCAGTAGTCTGAGGAGGCTCTTCTAGATTGATTATTTCTGGAGGAGGCTGAGAAGTTTGACCTCCTTCCTTTTGCTGTAATGATGCTTGCAATGCTGCATGTGCAGCCTCTGATTCACCCAGCGTTTCTTGAGTCTGGATTAGCTGTTTATATAAAGACACCAGCAAAGCTGTGGCATCTTGATCATGTCTCAACTGGGCAACTTCATCTATTTGAGGGTGAATTGTTGCTGGGATTTTGATCTTTCTCCTCAAAGCTGCCATGTCCGCATCCCTCAATTTCAATATTTCTTGTATGCCCTTGATGTCCTTGGGATCATGCCCAATCTCTATGATTATATCTTCCAAGGACCTGATCCTGTTGTCCTTTGCTTGAGAGGATGCTCTCTCCAACTCAAGTTGGGCAGCTGTATTATTTAGGCTATTTTCTAGCCTATAATTATCCAATGTCTTGTTTGCCAAGGAGGCATACACCATCTCACCCGTTTGCTTATGCAATTCGATTTTGTCCATTGGGTGGATGTCCTTGGCAAGGACCTCCAGGTTGGTCCTCAAGTAGTCTGAAGGGGACTGTGGTTGTAATGTAGTTGGCATGAAGTGACTCATGATCATTTTGCCTTCACTAACATCATATGCAGACATCAGTCTTTTCTGGTTAGTGGGAGCCATTTTCAACAAGTGATTATATAGTTGTATCTTTATTGGCTCATTCCTCCTCTTTATGTCAATGAACTGCTGTTTGATGCTCAGTTCACCTTCTCTCTGCTGGCTTGAGGAGCTGACTTCTCCTCCCATCATCCTCTCTTGTTCCTGCTGGAAGGAACTTGCTGAGGCCTCCAGACTTGGTGGGCCCATGCCCAAAGATTTCCCTATAGGCACTTCTTCCTCTGAGAAGGGGTTCAGTCTATGTCTTTTCTCCCCATAAGTTGTCGATGTTGTGAGGGGAGTTTCTCTGTCCCTCTTCCTGCTTATATCTTCTTTTTGTGGGGTTTGGAGGACTGAGGCCTCCACTATTGTCTCTTGCCTAGGAGGCACAATTTGTTGGGGCTGTTGCTCAGTGGATTTTGGGGCTTCCACTGTTTGCTTTTGCTGCACAGGCTGCTCCTGTCTTTGTTCTTCTTGCTGTTGGTGTTGTTGTTGTTGATGCACTTCCTGCTGCTGCACTTCTTCTTGCTGTTCCACCTCTTTTTCTGTTTGCTCTTCAGTCATGGGAGGTGGCTGTTCCTGTTCCACCTGTTTTTGTTTGCCTTTGCTGGATGTCTGTTGAGTGTCCATGGCAGCTTGCTGATGTGCTGTTGAAGATGAGGCAGCTGCTCCAAGTTGCCTTTGATATGAGAAGGAAACCTGTCCACAAGTTTCCAAGTCAGCCTCTTTTTGAATATTCCTAGCCTCTCTTTCTAGCATTTGCTCTCTAGTAATTGGCTCTTCTAGAGTGCCCTCTTTCCAGCTCAAAGAATTGGCATACTTTTCAACATGAGACAGCCTTACATGTGCATAGTTACCCAATTTGTATTTTATCCTCCTGAGGGAAATAAAATGATTAGGGTCATAAGGTGTCCATTTGAAGCTGGTTTGCAATTTGAAGCCCTCTAGGATCATATCTGCCTCCTTCCATCCCTCCTCTCTTTTGTTGTATAGAAAAGGGCCTAGCTGGTTCCTTACCTTCAGCTGCACCTTCTTGTTCTTACTTTGGAAATGGAAGCAGTCGACATTTCCAAACTGCCTGAAGTATTCTAAGGCAAAAAGTCTCATAGGGACATATCTTGGCAGCCTATAAGGGTTCAACTCACAGCCATATATTCTGATTACTGTGTGGTGTTGGTAAAAGTACCAATCACTAATGCTGTAGGCCTTGGAGAGATGGAGAACTCTTTGCATGTCATCAGTCAACCTTGGAGGAGGAACACCATACAGCAATGTCATAGCTGGGTGAATGAACAGGTCTATGAATTCACAATATGTGTATGGTGATTCAGAAGTATAATGAAAAACTGAAGTCCAAAACACAACTGACCTTGGATTTCCCTGGGCATTAAGTTTCTTGAGGGGAATGGAGAAACTGTCTGGTTGATAAAATAAGAACAGATGGTAGATGTATGAGGTGTATCTGAACACCCTTTCCCTTTGTAGATTCATTAGCTGTTCATGTATCTTTTCTGCAATATATGTGGCATAGTCATAGTGTACAGCAGGAGGCTTTCCAGGAGAAAATATGGATAGCATTGCCATTATGGTGTTATCAACATCCTCAACTCCCCTGTACCCCAGGACGTAGCTCATCAAATCCACCAGCATTTTGCCCAAGTCATTCAGGTACTGATATCCAATAGGAGGAGTTCTGGTAGTTTCAGAGCTTGGCTGTATGAATAACTGATTGATTTTGATGATCTGGGCACTTGACAAATTACTCCCCTTCTTTACTAAGACCAACATGGAGAGAGGGGTCAATGATCTTGCAGTGTGAAAATGCAGCATCTCATTTATGGTTTCTGGGGTGATATGGAACAAGACTGAGCCTGTAGGACTGAGAATAGCTCTCTGGCATGGATCATAGCACTCCTGGCATCTATGGATCAAGTCTGGAAGGGCATTGACTTGAGGGAGGTTGTAAATGGGCAAATTTGAGTCCCAAATCCCTAAAATATCAGCTCCACTAAGGTGTTGGGCTTTCAATTCATTTAGCATATGAATATTAAACTTAGAATTCATTGGGAACCAGTCTATCATCTGATAATCTAAATCTCCCAGGGCTTTCCATTCTAACTCCATTTGAGGGGCATTCAGAGGCTGAATATTCAGGGCTATTGGTGTTTCCATGGCTAATAAGGCTTCTGACTTGTATATGAACGGGTTTGAATGAGCAGAGCAACACAGAGGGGTTTCTTTGCAATGGAGAGGTGAGTTGTAAGGAACAGAGGATAAATTGTGAAAGCCGCAATTGGAATACTGCTCAGAGGACTGATGAAGCCAGTACCAGGACTGATAAGAGTGTTTCTACGGTGAATTTATGCAGTTGAGGTTTTTAGTTCACGACTGCGCGAACTACCTGTGAATTTAGGTGAATTTGCTAAATGCAGGCTCTGCAGAAGGTTTTTTGCCCCGCCAGTTTGGAAATGGATACAGGTCACTGGTTGTTTGCTGGTGAATTCAGTGCTTTACACTCTCTTAAGCCAGCTTTTTTGTACAAATATGGATAAAACCAGGTGCGGGGAATGATTTTGAGAAATACCTTGTGAATTGCCGGTAACAGTTGCCAATGCAGGTATGACGGATGCGCCCACGGTTTCTGAGTCGAGTTCTGCAGGTTGGCGCTGGTTTGGTCGTGAAATGCATGCAAGGAGAACAATAGTCGTTTTCGCAAAAAGTGGGAAAAACGCAATTTTTTGGCTAAATATGGATTTTTTGGACTATTGGCGCGTTTTTTGGATGACGTCAGCATGACGTCACCGGGTGATGTGGCAAGCTGTGAGTGGTCCACGGGGATGGTGAGGTGGCGGACAGATCAGAGCAGTGGCAGACAAGGGTGCTGACGCAGCGGCGAGGTAGCACTGACGTGGGCCTGACGTGGTGATGACGTAGGCATAGCAGGACCGGCGGTAAACCATAAGCGGTAATGGTTTTTCTCGGACCGCCTTAGATACGGTCGCTGTTTTGTCAGAGGGCAACTCGAGAAATTGTGAGGGCGACGCGTGGCAGAGGCCTGACGTCACCCTCTGACAGTTTCTCGGGTGCTATCTTACGGACGTCGGGCCCAACCCGATATGCATACAAGCCGTCCGATCAAAGGTGCCCGATCCGACGGTTGACGGATCGCTAAATTGTGCGGACTATACGGCAGCGGGTGGGATAATAAAATATTATTTTCTTTGAAAAACGCGCTCGGCGGGACTTTGGGTTTCGGCGGAGTTATATAGTTTTCATTGTATTTTTCCAATGAAAATATATATTGCGCCCATACTTTGGATAAGTCGGAAAAAGTGGGTTTTTTGGGTTTTTCTTTAGGAAAAAGAGGTTTAAAGTGGGTTTTAGCAGAGGAAAAGGGGTTTTGTATGGAAATTTTTGAACAGAGGGAAGGTGAGGGCTTAGGGGGAGGTTATCACTCCAACCAGAGGTTTAGAGCAATCCCATGACAGGGTTGACCATAGTCCCTGGTGGACTAATGTCTCCTTTTAGACAAACTTATTTAGCTATAGTGCTAAAAAGGGAGGATATTTATACAAAGCTAGGGATTTATACACCATGGTGTTATAATAGTAGGGAAAAGGTAAGATAGGGGATTTAGATAATAGAAGTAAGGGGTTAATATGGATGGAAAAGGTGAATGAGGAGTGAAATCACTAAGTTTATGTGCATATAACTTAGCTTAGGGAGTAGATCAAAGTAAAAAGGTTTTTAGACAAGAAATGTGGCTTTTAAAGGAATAAGAACCACCATAAAACCTCAAATTCTTCCCTGAATCTCAACTGATGAAGGGATGTTAGTAATAAATGTGAAAGGGGAAAATCTGAAGTTAGACATGCTCCTTTGCTTTGCTGCAACATGATGGAGAAGAAGACCTTCTCAATCCATTGATTTACCTTTGTGAATAGGTTAACACCCATTCAATTGTAAGGAATGACATTTCTGCAACCCCATCTGCCTACCCATCTATTTGCCTAGCATTTTTTGCTTCTTCTTGGAGGGTGCACTTGGACTTGCAAACCCATATGTGCCTTTTCTTTTCCATTGGCTTTTTCTTTTGATTGTCTATCTAGCACTACCCTTATTGCTTCCAAGGTCCCAGATTAAGCAGTTGGGAACCTTAATTCTCTACCTAAGCTACTGGTCTGCCAAGATTAAACAGTTTGGACAGACTTCTTTCTCTATTCTACAACAGAAAATTGAAACATGGCATGATCCAGATTAGACTGTTGGACCATCCATCAAAATTGAGTCAACATAAAGCTATATACACACATTGTTTTCTCATGGAAATATGGGATCTTTGTATCACCAAAGCAGAGCATATTTGGAACTTTCTTTGCCAATCATGAAATATGAAACCTATTGATATAGGTAGCTAACAGGTGCACCCCATATGGCCACATTGTCACTTCCAGGACTGAAAATTGGTTTGCCTGTATGGCTCTTCTCAACCTCTGTCATTCAGAACACCACTATTCCTGAACAATCGAATCAGCAATTAGACGAGTCCAGAGTTACCCACCAACCTTCTACTTCCTCTAATTCTTCCTCTCCTCCTCACTCTTCGCTTGATGGGGCTGGTAAAGCCAAAAGTCAAGTTCCTAAGGAGAAGAAGGAAAAGAAGAAGAAAGAGAAGAAGAAGAAGGAGCCGAAAGCGAATGGGGGCAAACGAGTGCCGTCTAACGAAAATCCACACACTGCACCGACCAGGCCTAAATCGCCATGTGTCATTTCCAAAGGAGATCAATTTCACAGAGATTTTCCTTGCATCCCTTGGCTCTTAAGGGACTGGTCTCCTCGTTTGCACAACCCGGTGTCGTCAACTTCTGATGATCATGTTGAAAACACACCGTCAACTAGTGAAAGTGAAGCCCCAGGACAAAAAGGAAAATATAGATTTCCTTGTAAACTGTGTGAAGGCGATCATATCGTTAACCGTTGTCCCTTCTTAGACGAAGCTAAAAGAGTTTTGGATGATCGTCCGGTTTCACCGTTACGACTTCCTCCTGGATATAAAAAACTCTTGCCGAGTCTGTCACTAGTTGAAAATCTGGCTGATTGATACTAATGGTTTCAAATTCATGCACCAGCAACTTAATTTGTAGATATTTTCTAAATAGGACTTGGTTATGCACATGATACACACCATTCAATTGCATGACAAGTAGTAAGGAATCTAAACGAACATGAAGATGAAGGATACGATGAGTAAGGACATCAACTAACAAACCTATCATTGCATCATATTCGGCCTGATTATTGGTGGAAGATCCAATGCACATGCCGTTTGAAAGGACTAATGTATGCAAGGGGTTAAAAATGGCCCAGGCTGTCGAGGCTAGATTCCGGGAGAAGCGACTTGCACCGTCGGCATGACCAATATATGGTGTGGATGATGGGTCCATCTGAAAGGTGCAAAAGACAATGGTTGAGATGATGCAATCTCCTAACTTCATGGTAGAAATAAAGGCACACAAATCAAAGGGATGTGTTATGGGTGAAATTTATTGAGGTAGAGCGCATTGGGAGAATTAGGAAGGAAATGGCCTTCAAAATCCTCTGAAGAAATGCCCCCTTGCTTAAGTGCAAGGGAAATCAGGGGTAGACTAGCTTCCTTGGTGTCCTCATGAGGCTGGGAGATGGGCAGATAGGAGGAAGATTGACCACATGATGCGGTGACATTACCTGGTGCTTCAACCTGAGAAATAAGGTTCATAAACGTATCATCTTGAATGGTAGATGGAGGATCTACGGATGTTGATACCTGGAATTCTATCGAAAGAGGTTCTATAGAAGCATGCACAAAAACCTCAGAAAGGTTTGATTGCGAGGAACTCAAGGATGACGATAGGTAAAGGATGTGGCATGTGGTGTCAGTCATCTCAACATCAGGGGGAAGGATCACGATGGTGGAACCATAGTCCCCCTGTTCTGGTTGACTAGTGGTACCAGAATCCACGGGTAGAGGAGTAGATGACCCACTACGAGTGGCCTCGTATTCACGAATCACCCCAAGGAAATCGCAAAATTCATCGAGACGAGGGCATCAATGGGAATAATGACCATGATAATCACACAGGGCACAAGGGTGATTTGTGCGCAATGTTTTGAGTTTCTTGGGTGGTCCCCGTAAATTAACATGGACTTCCAGGATATTCGACTCAAGGAACGCTTCATGAACCAAAGGTTTAAGTTGAGGAAGTTCAGGACAATTTTTGGTGGCGTGCCCAACAACTTTACACAAAGCGCACAGGGGGTGTCAACTTTGGGGCCTTAGGGGTTGGAGAAGCTTGGGGAGCTTTTTCCTTAGTTTCTTTCCTCTTAGCTTTGCCCCCCTGTCTGGATGCTTTCGCAACAGGAGCTCGTTCTTGTTGAGGTTGTGATGGAACTAAAGCTAGGGGCCATGGGGACCGGTTGAACCAGGGACAAAGAATGATAAGGTCTTAGCTGACCAGGTGGAATTATTGTAGGGGGATCGATGTACCATATTGGGATCCCCAAAGTCATGTTAGGAAGGATCAACGAAGCCATGAAAAGGACAAAAAATACTCCCGGAGGAGGGAATAACAAAGGTATCTAGCCTGCAGGGTAATGTCCTCACAGAATTGCTCCTGGATGGTTGAGGCTTGGAGGAATAGTTCCAGGTGGAAACATAGGAGAGGCACCCACAAACAGAGGAGGTCCTATGGGGCTGGGTCTAGAGAGTTCAGCTAGGATGGAAACTGTTGTACCTGTTTCCCGTATGAAGTCCTTGGCTGCAAAAACTACGCTAGGAAACCAACTCTACCGGCCTTTAGGTTCAAGCTGGACCTTGAACCAGAGGGGGTTCCCTCAGTTGTTACGAGGCTTTGTTTAATGTTGTTCACCTGTCACTGAAAAATAGCATTCGAAGCACAATGGCTAGATTTATGGTTTTAATTGGGGGTGGTTGGCAATCAATGACAATCCCTAATCATGATTAAAGGCCTCTCTCATAGGGTCCCTTATGAAAGTGTCAACTTCTAGCCTGACAGAATGACTTAGCTTTTTCAAGAATTATGGTAGAAGAATGTAAGGGGATTCCTAATAATTGAGCAGTCAAACTGACTACTTAACAACTAGGGAAATTTGGATGTGTGTAGAAGATTTCTACAGCCCAACAAAACATATTCAAAGTATTCAAGAAGGCCAAACTGAAACCAATTCTAAGAGGAGCTATTTCAGACAGATAGTCCAATAAGCTAATCTCTTTTAATGGCTGTCAGAAAGCACAAAACAAAACCAGTTAAAGAGGAGTTATGATGAACAAACAGTCCAATAAACCAAATCTCTTTCTAAAGATAATGATTTTGCAGACCTTCCTATAAACACTTTTATCATGTGTAGAAATAAGATATGAAAAATTGGAAAAACATACTCGAAGCACAAAATTCTGTCAAAACTAGAGCCAGAAGGCTTTCATTAGAAAAACTACAACAGAAGCCTTATTATAGAGTGAAGAGTCTTGGCATCAAAATCCAACCCATATTACTTCAATTGATGAAGTATTTATACAATTTCCTCACAAAATATCTTGATAAAAATATCAAGAGCTATTACAAATATCTGAAAACTGTATTACAAAAATAGAACACAAATAAATGTAACTAAAACTATTTGAAGAGTTCTTGTACTATCCTTGAGGATTTCTGTTGATAAAGAAGAGAAATTCAAATTTGATTGCAACTCATATTTGATGAGGTGGCCTCCAAGTCACTAACTCTCTTGAGCTTTTTCCTCCCGAAATCCTACAAAATAGGGTCCAATAATTCCTTTGTATATCTCAATCCGAGATAGTTATGTAAAAATTGAGAGAGGTTATTGTAGATGAATATGTTCTTGAGATAAACCTCTCTCCATTTCCAAAAATTCGGCTCCAATTGTTCACAATACTTTCTTCCAAAAGATGTCTAAAAAGGAATTTACACAGTCCGAAAAATAGGTTAAACATGATGAGAGTGTATATACTAACCCCTAATACTTGTGTGAGAAGTGGGATAGGTTTTTATATTTTGGAATCTTATGAACCAAAACCTCTTCCAGTTTCCAAATATTCATCTTTGTTTAGTCACACTATCCTCTGCAAAAAGGTGACTAAAACAGGAAATTTCTGGAAAACATTCCTTCAAAGATGCATTTGCATCTCCCAATCCATAATAGCTGTTACAAAACTAAGAGAGGTTTTTGTACATGAGGATGTTATAAACAAAACCTCTTTCATTTTTTGAAAATTCGTTCTTAGAGGTTTGTAAACCATGTTTGAATTTACTTTATTACATCATTTTAATCATGTTTAAATGCATGATTAACTAAATCAACTAGCTAATGAAACTTAAATTTACATTTTGAGGGCGCATTTACTCTTGCAGACCCATTTATTATTTCTAAACTACTAAAACCTATTATATTAGAAAATTTAAATTATCAAAACTAATCATGTTACAATAGAAACAACAGGGTGTTGACGAGATGGCTGTTGTTTAGATGTACCAGACTGCTTGAGAGCAGCCCGTGACACTTGTAACATGAAAACATTCATAGAGTTAGGCTCTGAGATGGGAGGGGGAGGAACAGGGAAAGCACCCAAAAATGAGGAATCTTTATAGACTCTGGGTGAAACAATGGTGGGAGGGGTTGAAGACTGTTTGTCGGACATTGACAAGATAATGGACTCAGGGGAGGTCATGGATGCTAGCTCGTAGTAAGTCAATTGATCGATGGTAATGATCTTCCCTTGGGGAAGCACATCTTGTGGAACACCACAGTTGCAATGACTGACATCACATATGTGTAACTATGACCTAAGAGAATGTTGTAATCCAAAAGGGCATCAATGACTTCAACGTCGACATGGAAAATCTTGCCTGCAAGGGTCACTAGATAGTTGCGGTACATGCCAAGGGGCTGGGAGGAGTTTCCGTCCCAAGCACGCAAAGTGATGGTGGAGGGGGATAACTCAAGTGACTTAAATTGTTTCCAAAAAACAATGGACATCACATAGGTGGATGCACTTTTGTCAATAATGCATTGGGAGATGATGGGATTACAGACTCTAACTGGTATCTGGAAAGTAACAGATGAAGGCAATGGGGGTGTTCTGATGTATCAACCAGGAAGACAATCAAACAATTGTCAGAAGGCTCTACTCCACCCAAGGTAGTTAGTAGAGCTTTCTTTTGAGATGGACATGACTAGAGGACTTCCAACGTCGACATGGCATCAGGTGATTGAGCCAAGTCATCTACTATACTATATGTATGGGCAACTCTGTTAGAAGCCACATTACGGCATAATGGTCCCTTTGGATCTTAGGAATGGCCTCAAATTTAGGTTGAGGGATGTGTAACAGATCATTTGGTGTCGTAAGAGGCTTAGCAGATACTTTGGTTTTGGACTCAGTGGCAGACAAAGTCGAGGGCTTTCCATATTGATGCAACCGAGTTTGCAGGTTGATATTGGAGGGGTTAACCTCATCAGAGTTCATCATAAGGATCTGGTAGTCACCAGGACCAGAAGGTGTGGGGATAGGCTACTTGACTTGGCTGAGGTTGAGCAACAACAAATCCTTGCTGAGGGAAAGGATTTGTGATCACTGCCGTTGAGATGGTGTAGGATTTTGAGGCAATTGTTGACCTCTAGAAGCTTCTTGAGCTTCCCACATTTGGCGCATCTGGGTTAAGAGAGGACACTCATGTGTATAATGGCCATGCATGCCACAACATGAACAAGGCTTGTTCGTATTAATAGCCTTGTTCTGCTTGGGCTGGCTACCATGTTGCTGGTTGTTGGTGTTAGGCTGCTTCCCCTGGGGTTCACTAGGTTGATTACCTTGATTATCCTAGTTACTCTTTTTACCCTTCCCCTTATTCTTTTTCTTCGAATTTTAGGGATTGTTCGCACTCTACTACGCAAACAATTGACCCTGAGGGGGAAGTGGTTGCTGGGGCTGAGGATGCATGGGAGGCTACGACACTAATGCTTGAGGAGCTGGAGCGCTAAGCTGTGCATAAGGAGGAGCAACAATTTAGTAGATGGGTTGGAGCCCTAGAAACATGTTGCTAGCAAGAGGGGTATAAGTGTTGGAGGAACTGGTGCCCCATGTGGGTAGCCATAACTTTGCCGAGTATATGGTGAAGAGTGTGAAAGGGATCCAACAATACCATCGACGACGTGAGATTCCCCGGGTGCATTGGCACTTCCAGGATGAGGGAGGTCTGGAATGACGGTATAGACATAATCAGATTTTGCATAAATCAGATCATATCTTAGAGTGGTTTGGAGAGCTTCTTCCTCGGTTTGAGGAAAATAGGACACGACATCTTTTCCAATGGGAGATAAAAGGCTCTTAAGAAACTAATCTAGACAGACACGGTCTTTGAAAGGTGAGGCACGAAATGTGCTCCTCCTTCGACGCCACTCTTGAACATGGTTAGAAAGGCTAGCGGTGGAGGATTGTGAGAATGTGGTCAATAGCTCCGTACCAGTTTCGTACCTGAGAGGTAACTGGAAATATGGGAGGAACGCTTTAGCAAGCATCACGAAAATGGAATGAGATGAGGACGGCTGGTCTACATACCATTTTGTAGCGTCTCCAGTGAGTGTGCATTGGAATAGCCAAAGACGAGTGGAGTCATCGGTTATGGAGTTGGATGAACACTGCATGTGGAAGGATCAGACATGGTTGGTAGGATCCTCTCCAACATTACCCTCAAACTTCAGGATGTTTGAGGGAATCTTAGTTGGCATAGAGGGCCAACCAACATCATGGTGTATGGGATCATTTATCAATCAGTTAAAATACAGTAGACTTAACCCAGCCATAAAGGGGAGCATGGGGGCTACTGGAATGGTTCCTAAGACTATTTTGCTTGATGTGACCACCAGTATAGAATCAGAGCCAACACTAGGTTGGGTTCCTGCACTAGCTGTGGGTCCAGACATGGTGATGATATGCGGTGAAGGAGGCTCAGAATCAGATGAGGAATCAGATGAACCAGGAGAAGAGTTGGTGTGGGGACTCAAAGGGCTATGAACTCGAACCCGATGGGGAGGGGTAATATGCCCAAGAGGAAACTAGGGGTGAAGGCCTAATAGTCTCCGCGACAAATGCCTTAGTGGTGCAATGGTGGTAGGACACACGTGACACGGAAATGGTGAAGGGAGATCAAAAATATGTCTTTGTCTCAATGAGGGGAGATAAATTTATTATGTTAAGTCTTGGCTTGGCGGTGTAAACCAAGCACCCTTCGCTTAAGGTGTTCTTGTGTGTGAAAGTGTATTAATTGATTAAGCCCAGATCGTGTTTGTAAAAAATAAAAAAGCTTGCTAAAAATAAACTGAAATTAATAACACAAAATGAACAACAAAACAATTAACTAAACCACACCCAAACTGGGTTTGAAAACACTGCGTTGGTTGGTGGCTAAACCGATGGAAAAAAGACTGAAACGGTAAAGAGATCTAAATGTCGGTGTGACTGGGATCAAGTGACACTAAGCTACTAGAAAGTGGTGCATCAACAACAAAAAACCAGAGAGGAAGATCGTTACAAAAATATAGGGAGATGGGTGAAACACCTAGGGAAATCAATGGGACCCTAAGGCAAATGACAAAGCAAGTTTTAAATGTGAAACTATGGATGGTAACAACCTATCTTAACAGATCTGAAACAAAAGGGTACATATCTAGAAAATGTGGCTGAAAGTTGCAGAAACTCAGACTACTCACTCAGCTAAACTCCTCCTCGAAAGGTGGAAATGTACTAGAAGCCCTAGGGGAGGCTAAACGTGACTTCGACGAGTAAATCAAAGTGGATCAAGGCCTAATCAAGATGAGACAGAGGTCAGAAAACCCAACAGACTGCTCTCTGCAAAACCCAGAAACAAATCTAAGAAAAACCCTAAAACCCAGAAATCGCAGGTACTGACCTGTTTTCTAGTAGGGATCACACTTTTTGGGCTAATAAGTGCGCTCTGACCTCCAAATCATACTTTTTGGGCCAAAAAGTGTGATTTCTACTCCATGGATCACGGTCGACAAATCTCGGAAAAAAAGTGTCGCCTTTGTTGTGGCTTGTTCCTGTGACTTGTGGAAACGAACAGAAAGCTTGCGTAAGTCAGAAATTTAACAGATATAGGGTTAGAAAACTAGGAAACATTAAGATAATTGGAAAAAGAAGAAACCCTAATCTGAAAACTGAAGGTCACCCAGGTTTCTTGATCTGAAGTATAAAACCAACAGAGTCGCCAATTTTGTTGTAATGTTTTATTCTCAATGATGTACGAACAAAACCCACTTAAGATTGTGGATGACAAACAATCTCAACAATATAAATGGTTGCTAAACATTGTAGATCTGCAACAACTAATAGAAACAAAACTTGCCAAATTTCGGATCTATGCCACAACCATAGTTAAACAACAAAAAGAAAGAGTAATAACTCCAATCATCCAATGGAAACCAGATATACAGAGAATAGTTTTTATTACAACACCTATGAAGGGAACAAATAAATGTTACCAACCCCCCTCTATGGGATGGGTTCTTGGCTATCTTCAAATGTCTTCAGCTTGTGTAGAGTCTCTCTCCTCTATAATGTGTAAGCCCAACAAATAATGGTGCGCAAAAATGAAAATAATCATAGTTACAACAGCGAGTGCAACAATGAAAATAATCAAAAGTGAATAATGAATGGAAACCCCTTATATTTATAACAAAATATTGCATTATCCTCGAATAATGAGCAATAATAAATTATTATTGATCCCATTCTTGGAATAACCACCTAGAATATTTTATTATATTTTTTTAGGAGGGAAAAAGTATTTAAACTTTTATTTAGAAATAATAAATAAATGAATGATTTATTTATCATCTCAAGGAATTAGTTAAGGAATAATAAATAAATAAGTATTTATTTAATTATTCCTAAGGAATTTAGTCAAATTTGACAAAGAATAATAATTAATTATTTTTAGAGAAAAATAAGATAATTAATTATTTATCTGTATATTTTTCATGATTGGGTCAAATATGACAAGGAATAATAGTTGAACAATGGTTTAATTAATTATTCCTAGATGAAAATCAAATAAATAGTGATTTATTTAATTATTCTTCATGGGTTTAACTATAAATTACTTAACAAAGGTGGCTTATTAAGTAATTTCTCATAGTGCAAGCAATTTTACTATGGTAAAATTGGATTTACATGGTGTACTTCGATCCATAGAGTAAATTAGGCTAGATGATCAACATTTTGGTGATAACAACCGAGGCACACAATTTGGCTTCACCATAACCCACAATCAAATTCAGGGGTTACTAGGCCAGTAGCTTCGTGCATCCTTAGTCCGGTTCAGAGACCACTACCACCATGTGTTTGTCAATTCAGAGATCCACCCCACTCAGCTTCGAATCCCATCCGGCCATCCCCCACAAAATGCATGAGAGAACCAATCTCATCAAAGCTATCAAGAAACGACAAGGCTAGGCTAAAAATACTATCACACTTGGAAAGACCCATGCCATGGTAGAAAATAAACACATGCAATCCCATGCATGCGAAATCTAGCAAGGAAAATACACATGCAAGTTGATACCTGCAATGAAGCCTATTGTAGCTACTTGATCCTGCCTTTCCTTGCTTGATCTTTGCTTCCTCTTGCCTTCTTTTCCTTTCTTGCTCCACGAAAACTCTAAGTTTCCAAGAATATGAGAGGGAAACAGAATAATGAGAGAGCTCCAAAACCGAACAGACCAAGTCTTGCCAACTGATCCTCAGAAGCCTTTTTATTAACGAGGCCTTTATTTTCTTCATTTTCCATTATTTTCCTTCAATTTCCTCCTCACATGCAACATGTGACCTTTCACCTTCCTTTTCTCCTAATTTCCATTATTTTCATAAATAATTGTGCCAAAATACCTTTTTTCCTCTTTAATGCCTTAGCCATTGCCTTTGCCAATTTCCTTAGCCATAAACAACCAAATGAACACACACTAGGATGTCTTTCCCACCATTCAGCTTGGAATACGTGTCCCATCATCCATGGTATTTATATATTTTTTACATGGAATTTTCACCAGGGCTGTTATAGAATCCTCCCCCTTGGGGGAACACTGTCCTTGGTGTTCAATAATACCTATAACCAACATGACTGTTGAAAAAAAAAAGTACTACCCATGGAGCTTTATAACACAACTTGTTGCAATATTTACAATGAATGAACCACTCAAAAGCAAAGCATCATGACAACATGACCAGATAAAAACCATACCGCATATTGGAGATTTATAACACAACTCATTATGGTATTTACAATGATATACACATATACACATTTGCTTAACCAACAAATAAAGGATACGATGTCTGTATCAATCAACAAGGGAATCCAGAGGCTCACACCTCCACCCTCAAGTAATACCAGGATTCACCTCCTTCACAAGATGTCCACAATCCATTGCAAAGTCAAATCTGCATCCAATGTCCAATGCTATAATCCTGCGCCACTTGTCATCTCAACAAACAGTTACCAACTATTTTTTCTAGGGCACACTCCCAATGTGCATCTAATTCCATTTGGTAATGCTAATGACCAAAAAACTCCATTCGTGACCTTCTCTTCTCCTCTACACAGTCCCTCAGGAAATCTGGCCACCCCTTTCATGCAGTCACTCACCTTCCAAGTTTCGCTGGCACCCGCATCTCGGGAAGTCCATCCCTTAGCAAGGCTTTCTCACATCGGAAGACACAAAAACCAAGACATATACATGCCTCAACACATCAGACTGGTCATAGCATGCTCATAGAAATCAATGGACACTATTGGGTACCAGTGTCCCACAATGGCCCTGCTCCTGAATACTTTACCACCATGTTGCTGCATGTTCCAATTTCTTTGTTGTTGCTGCCAATTCTTGTAGTCGATTTCAACCACCCAATCGGGCATTTCATTTATTCCTAACATAACTTCTATTAGGTTTGAAATAAATTCACATCATACCTCATTGGTAGCTCGTTAATAAGGTACATTTGCAATCTTGTTTGCTTTCTGTCACAACAAGTCAAACTAGCATATTTGACCAAATAAACATGTATACAAATATCACATCAGGTTAGTTCAAAACACAACCATCATAGGTCAAAATCATAAATCACATGTAACCAACATAAACCAAAATCATAATTCACATGTAATCATCATATACCATAATCATAAATCATATGCATAATAAAACTGAAATAATATCCCGAATACTTATTCTTTAATCAATCCTTAGGTTCTTCCTTTGTCTGTATCCCGTACACACTCTGGATCAGTTGCCACACCTGACAATCTCCCAGTGCCTTGTCCTCAATCATGTGCATAGACACATAGTGTGAATCACACACATACAACCACACATCATACCACACCATGCAATACATGCATCTACACTTGACATACAACACATACACCTACACCTAGTGTACAACACAATGCATCCATCTATACCCGATGTGCAATACCACCCAATACATGTACCTACACAGAGTACCACACAATGAGTACACATGCCGCAATACCATGACTACATGATGCACATACATAATACCACATGCCCTCAACACAACATGTATGACATGCACACAATACCACACGTGCACTAGTACCATATGTACAACATGTACGCAGTACCACCTATACATCGCACCACTTGCACAATGTGTACACAACACCACATATACACTGCACCATTACAATGCGTACACAATACCACATGCACAATGTACCACACACACGACATGTATGCGACACCACATGTACATAGTGCCACATGCATGACATGTACATAGCACCACATGCACACATCGCCACTTGTACAACATGTACACAACACCACATGCACATGACACCACTTGTACAAACATGCATGCCACACGATATGTACATAGTACCATATGCACGCAATACCACTTGTACATAACACTACATATCCAACACATACATAGCATCACATGTACACAACACTGCATATCCAACATGCACACAACACCATACGTACACAACATTGCATATGCATCATGCACACAGTACAATATGTACACAACACCGCATATCCAACATGTGCAATATAGCACCATCTATACCCAATAGTGAATATGCAACATTCATACAACACCATATGTATCATCCTGTACATAGCACTGCATAAACAAAATGTACACACACTATATATACACAACATGTACAACATATACAATATATGCACAACAGTAGTACCACACATCCAAAACCACACTAACTCTTTATCAAGCAACCTTGCTTCCAGTATCTCATCCATGCTTATCCTAGCATGCCACAGACCAGAGTGCTTTCACTTTGTTGATGTATCCTTCAACATTACCTGTCATAACATAAACATAGGCATAATACAAGTATACAATACCAAATCATATCCACATGATACTGACCTCATATATTTATTGTTACTACTCTTCCCAATTGATTCCTTGTAAGACCAAGAACCTCTTCATGTCGTTCTCCTACATAAGCAATCATTCCTCCACAAGAATCATCCCTGACAACCTTGTCACACAGTAACATAGATACATGGACACATACATACATATAAACGTTAGCATAAAACAATCATGATCCTGTCGGACGATGACATACATACATACATACATGTATACATATATAAACATCAACATAATCATGATCATAACAAAATTTCCAGATAACATAAGGTCAAGGTTAAGAGAAATTCCTTTATTCATGCACGACATGCATGATATTGAGAACAACAGTTCCCAACATAGCCAAGGCATATGATGCCTCAGATCCATTTACTCTACCTTTTCTAGTTACCTTTCTCATGTCTGTACTGCCATGGTCCATTTACCACAATGAACCCAACCAGTCCAAACGACTATCATAGTCTTACCTTCCGCTGCGCTCACTCATGCACAAAGCTTCATCTGAGTCTTACATCACCTGTTGGGTACCACATAGCTCTCCTCAAGCTACATTAAATTTCCTCTTTCCCAACCAATTCCCAAGACTCAAAACATAAAAGGCAAGACAAGAAACAAACAAGAATAAGACCCGAAAACCAATAAAAAAATGACTTCACAAACAAAGTGGCATAACTATGCACCATGCATAATTAAAATTTCAAATCAAGCACAACAATTGAAAAATACCAGAAGCAAAAGACTAACAATAGACACCATGACTCAATCCCCATGGTTCCCAAGGAAAGCTCAACTTGAGCCTTCTTCAAGATTTCATGACAATCTCTCTTTCCATGCAACTCCCTGCATCATGTTGTTATTACCACATAATTTTAGTGCATAAATAAACATAACAATACACTAGTTACCTCATCTTGTTGTGCCAATCACGTTGCTTGCAACTAAACACATCCATGCCATCTCTCAATGGACTCCAATCCTTTGATAGATCTACCTGTAACTAAAGACTAGCTAATATACATGTCAAGTACATGTTCATGAATACGACATGTATTCTCATAATGTCAGACAAAATCAATGTTAAGAAGACTCCCTATATACAAAGCGCTCATTTGTTTGGAATTAGGGTTTCCAAACATAGCCAAAGGAATTCTTTCCCAATTTCTTTCTTTGACCTTTTCCTTGCTGCAATTGAGTGTTACTATGCATTGTCACGTCACCCGAATGTTAGTGATATAAACACATCAACTATTACCTTGTCATGCTAATGCCAAGCATGTTTCCTGCAATTTCTCACACATGTCAACCACATGTTCCAAACATCAAGACAATCATATGTATCAATTTGAAATCAACCTTTACCAAGACTAACAATCACGTCATAATCCATAGTCACGCATAGTCATTAGACATAATGCTACAACTATCAACTACATTCAAGTACACATCGACTGTCTCAACACATATGTATTAGTACAATCATCTTAAAACAAGATCATTGGAACACATACTCATATTAAGCAATTCATCGATCATTCAACTACTTGCAAACATACCAAGTTAACTAAATTAACTATATGACCTAATCAAATAGTCAAACACCACATATATGACATAATCAAGCTTGTACCTTAATGTATCTTAGGGGAGGCTATCTTGTCTACACAATCAAGATAGTTAGCACGATATAACTTCTCAACACATCAGCTTAAACACAAATAAGATCATGTTTTCGATAACAATCACTAACTAGCATGTTCACATCCTAACTCATAAACAATTATCATTTATGCATAGCAATCACATATGTACGATCAACTAGATTAGTATGACACCAAATCACAAATATGTTGGCTCATACTTGAATATCGCAACCATAACCATCTGCATAGTCCAATCCAATTTAGTGTGATACATATAACGTCAAGATCTTCAATGCAATGAACATAACCATCACACATATGAACAATCCAAATTATAACATCAAGATCTCAATGAAATAACCCTAATCATCAAGTTAATATCATATAACAAAAATAATATATATATATATATATATATATATATATATATATATATATATATATATATATATCAGACTCATCAAAAACATATATCTTAATCATCAAGTTATCTACAATAAAACAACAATAGCAATGCATACAACCATAGGTTACTATCATTCATGAATATCCGACACATGTGCATATAACTACACTAATCAACTATAATCTATCATAAATGTAACCATACCATAAAAAGACATATACATAAACCTAATGTATATAACCATAATGCATATAATAATCCTTAACTTACATACCTGCATTCCCAACATACAAACCTGTTTGACGACCTGCTCTCGCCCCAAGGTCCAATGCTGCAACTTCACTTTGATGATCTGCATCTCTTACTTTACCTTATTCAACATATTAGTATCATAACACACCAATAGCACGATTATGGCCTAAATCACATACAATGACTTCACAAGTCATGTTTGACCTACTATTCAAACTATAACCAAGACAATACATGCATAACAACTGTATATAGACATGCAACAAATGAATACCAAACCATATGCAAATCATTCTAGCTAGAGTCCAGTCATCAATGCACGACCAAATCAACTTCACAAACCATGACCTCATGCATGACAAAAACCATTACTCCATTGCACACGTTACAACATATAACCAACAATATGCATAAGCAATTCCAGATCAACTACACCTATGCATGAACACAGGTAGTCGATCATAAGCGATCAATTCTTGTAATCAACCTACAAGACTGATACATGTAATAAAAAAATTCAGGAATGTAACCTAACATACAAGGATGTAAGTAGGCAACATAAAATCAACATGTAAGTGATATATAACCATATACAACCAGTCACATACTCATGACAGATGCATTCCACAAAATCAATATCAAATTCTCCATGATAACCATACTACAACCATAATCAATCATCAAGCAAATGCAACAAGCACATGAAATGCAAGTGTAAGAGACACACATGCAACTGACATGCATGAATGACCAACACACACGGCCCATCCAGTCTAAGAGTTGAACTATGCTTTGATACCGCTCTGTAGCACCATTCGGGATAAATGTGCATATAAACAACATAATAGGAACAAAAATACAATAAAAATATCAGTCGTCGAAATCCATACATGCATCAATACATTTTCACGTGAAAATCGAGGGAATGAATTTTTCATTAATAAATGCAATGAACCAACTGGTGATGGGTCTACCACATTCCACCTGATCATATATTGGTTGAGCCAAGTCTCTCTTCAGCCAATCACCCTTGTGCCATATTCCAAGCATGAATATGTGACTCATAGAACACATCAAAAACACCAATCAATGTGGATGCTACCGAAGTTCTCCACCTACACCATGAGGAATTTTAGTGCCTCTTTGTCTCTCAGGCTTTACTGTGCATCTGCAGTCTGATCCAGGAATCACTAGGCCTTACACCGAGACATAATCTCTAGGCTTTACCATTCATTCCATCCTGGAATCACTAGGCCCCATGTAGAGAAAATACACCTCTAAGCTTTATCGTATATCCCTCCATTCACTGGCAAGGATTCCTAGGCCCATTGAGGCACATAATCTGGATTTACGACAACCCATAGTTCGGTTCAGGGGTTACTAGGCTAGTGGCTTCGTGCATCCTCAGTCCAGTTCAAGGACCACTACCACCATGTGTTTTTCAATTCGGATATCCACCCCAATTAGATTCGAATCCAATTCAGCCATCCCCCACAGAACGCATGAGAGAACCCATCTCATCAAAGCTATCAGTAAATGGCAAGGATAGGCTGAAAATACTGTCACACCTGGAAAGACCCATTCCATGGTAGAAAAGAAACACATGCAATCCCATGCATGCCAAATCTAGCAAGGGAAATACACATGCAAGTTGATACCTGAAATGAAGCATGTTGTAGCTACTTGATCATGCCTTTCCCAACTTGATCTTTGCTTCCTCTTGCCTTCTTTGCCTTTCTTGCTCCAATACCAAAGTGCTCCAAGAAAACTCTGTGTCCAAGAGTATGAGAGAGAGAGAGAATAATGACAGAGCTCCAAAACTAAATTGACAAAGTCTTGCCAAATAGACCCTCAGAAGTCTTTTTATTAATGAGGCCTCTATTTTCTCCATTTTCCATTATTTTCCTTCAATTTCCTCCTCACATGCAACCTGTGACCTTTCACCTTCCTTTTCTCCTAATTTCCATTATTTTCATAAATAATTGTGCCAAAATGCATTTTTGCCTCTTTCATGCCTTAGCCATTTCCTTTCCTTAGCCATAAACAACCAAATGAACACACACAAGGATGTCTTGCCCAAAATTCAGCTTGGAATATGTGTCCCATCATCTGTGGTATTTATATATTTTTACATGGAATTTTCACCAGGGTTGTTACAACAAGTGTGTCCAGCGTAGTTTTGAGGGAAAAGACTGTGTTCTGAGCTGAGAGGGTGGGCAGGACTAGTGGTCTACTAGAAGCTGAAGCTAACTACTGGACATTCATGCCTTTGAATCTTGACTGACAAAACATAATTGTATTTTTTAGGTATGGTAGAGATAAAGGTATCATGGCGAGAATGAGATTTGGAGTCCCTTTGTGTTGAGATTCAGGGGAATCAAGTAGTGAGAGGGGTGTTGGCATGATATGGCGTGTTGAAGTTCTTAGAGAACCCTATGATGAGGGCTGGTGAGCCCTTGTTGTCAAGGATAGTGAGTTACTGGGACCTAGATCAAGAGGCCTTTGTAGTACAAGGGCACAAGATCAAGATCACGATCCAAGACATATATTTTCTGATAGGATTACCCCCCTTGGGGGTGGTAGGGGAGATACATCCAGTGCTACCTCGTGGGAGGCATATAGATGAGTTTGTTGATCATCACTCTGTACTGGGAAGATGTGAAAAGGCCATGACCATACACATCAATGAGTTGGAGAGGTTTGAGACATGAGCTACAGCCACAACGATGCTACGGATCTATGGTAGTCATGCCTTCCACCATATCACTGGAGGGCAGATGATGCTGGTGGAGGGTGTGCTGGGAGGGACCTACTATGGGTGGCCCATATGGTTCCGTCGTCATTGAAATGACAGTTGAAATTATGCAGACGGAGAACCAATGATAACTATTCATTTGGGACATTTTTATGCTCACTCTTCTTTGAGAAGATCTCCACTATTTGACCTCATGTTCAGATCTATGATGGGGGCCCACAGGAGCCCAAGATCCATCACTGGGGGCAGCTATTGAGATGAGGTGGAGGAGGGGGAGTCAGAAAAGTGTTCAAACCTGAGTTTTTTGCTCATTGCAACCAAATGCCACTAGACATAGATGACTATCCATATAATGGCATGAACTATCAGGGATATCCTGACTTACCACTTCCACCCAGACGAGCATGGGGCCCAGATGGTAAGTGAAAGTTGCTATACATTTGATGCATTTCTAGTTTAAGAAATATATGTATGTGGTACTGATTTCTAGTTTAGAATGTTATTAGCAATGGTATCTACATAGTGATTCTGGGCTCTAGGAACATGATTCAAATTCATGTGCCAAAATCTTAAATCATAGATATTTTGTAAATAGGATAGGATTATGCACTTGATAAACACCATTCAATTTCATGAAAACTAGCAAGGAATCAATATAAACATGAAGGTGAAGGATGCGACGGTCAAGGGCATCAACTAACAAACCCATCACCGCATCATATTCGACCTGGTTATTGGTGGTAGATCCAATTCAAACGTCATTGGAGTGGACTAATCAATGCAAGGGGGTGAAAATGGCCCAAGCTTCCAAGAAAAGATTCCTGATGAAGAAAATTGCACCATCGAAAAAACTGATATAAGGTGTGGATGATGGATCCATTTGAAAGATGCAAGAAGACAATGTGTAAGAATGTGGGGGATGCAAACTACCTAAATGCAAGAAGAAAGAAAGATATATATGCATTTCAATGGGAAATTATATGGGTAAAATTTATTGAGGTAGAGTGCATTTCGAGGATTGGGAATGATTTCTCCTTTTGGATCCTCTAATATGTATTCCCCCTTTCCCAAACACTTATGGATGATATAAGGCCCTAGCCATAATGGTTCAAACTTCCCATGCCCTAGGACATCATGAGCTTGGTCATACACAAGAACAAGGTCACCTTCATGGAAGGTACGAGGGTGGAATTTGTGGTCATACTGAGCTTTGGTGTGCTTTTTGGCCGCTTCGATGGTTTGCAATGCAACATGACGGTCTTTAGTGGCATGCTCAAGCATGATGAGTTGTTGTTCTAAAGGTTGGGTGTCTGGGAGGAGTTCGATGACAAGGTGAAGGGAAGGGATTTCAAACTCGATTGGTAAAACTACCTCCTCTCATAAAACAAAATGGAAATGAGTGAACCGGTGGCGATCTTGATAGAAGTTCTATAGGCCCAAAAAGCAGGGAATATTATTAAATGCGAGTTGGTCTTGTGTTTATTCACCGTCCACTGAAGCATAGTCTTAAGGATCTTGTTGAAAGATTCAACTTGGCCATTTCCTTGGGGGTAATAAGACGATGGATATTAATGTTCGAAGCCCAAAAGAGAGGATAGCTCATGCCATATCTCATCTTCAAAGTGTCGGCCATGGTCAAAGACCATTTTTTTGGAACCCCAAATCGAGTGATAACATGGTTAAAGAAGAAGAGGGCTGTAGTAGCCGCGGTATTATTGAATGTTGGCATGTCAACAACCATGATAATATACTTGTGGTTATTAGCAGATGGGGATCGATACTCCATGAAGTCAATATCCCATTTACAAAAAGGATCGGCTGCGACAACAGGATGGATGGGAGTATGTGGAGCTCACACCTTAGGGGCATATAATAGGTAATTGGGATAGTGTTTGACTACCTCAATACAATTGCTAAAGAGAGAAGGCCAAAAGAACCTTACATGCATGATTTTCAGGGCAGTGACAATTCCAGAGAGGTGACCACCACAAGAACCACCATGGTAGGCATTGAACACTTGTTAGCTGCATCATGGGTGATAAAACGACGAAGGATAGTGTCAACACCATGACAATAAATATCGTCAATTATGAGGAGGTAGCTAAGGGCTTGATGTCAAATACATCATCGATCATTACGAGTGAGGTGGAGGGAGAATTTCTGGGTTCGAAAATAAGTAAGGATGTCACGATACCATGGATCATCTGAGGTAATGACGAACAAGTGTTCATCTGGAAGATCATCATTAATCTACGGATCAGGCGCACCGGTGGGAAATTTGGAAATGAGTTTAACGAAGGGCAAACCTTTCTTACTCTTGGGTGTGACAAATTCGAGATCGAATTTGATCCAGGTTCGGGAGTGACGAAGGACCCTTCCAAGACCTTTTACTTTTGTGATGTGTTAAATTGAATTTTTAAAAGGAACATAAATGAATACGTGTGCGTGCTGTAAAGAAGAGGAACATGTCAATCATCAGCAACATAAAAACTCAAGATGTTGATAAAGGAGTTCGTCTAGGAGGGAATATCTCTCCGGGGCTCAGTGTCAAGATGGTGTAGGCCACTGCATTAAGTGCTATCAATAGTGATGATGTACATAGAGGTGATGTCGTTATCATACAAGGAAAATGCCCTCATACAGGAGTGGCTCTAAGAGATGTTCCACTACAGGAAATCTTAGTCAAAAGACTCCTATCAGTATGACACAAAAACTCATGCACGATGAGCATCCCGCCAACATGGCATAAAAGGGATCTCAAAGCAACATTCATGGCAACACATGAGTATCCCATCAACATACAACAAAGGGATCTCAAAACACAACATGATGAATCATGACAACAAGTACATCACATAGGCGATTCCGCATCACATCAAGTAGGAATCATAAAGATGAGTAATAAACAAGATCCCACCTCAAGCATCAACAAGGATCTGTGCAACACAATGCATAAAGAAGAAGTACATGAACACAGCATATACCTCACAACCAAGGGCCATCTGAAGAAGCGGATGTCAAACTGCTGAAGCTGTTCGGACCATCGATCTCACGGCATCAATCGCATGACTGCTCGCACATGGATGGTGACACTTGCATTCCACTTAGAAAAGTGGCTGAAGAATATAATGAGAGAATGAGAAATCTGAATGCACCATTAGATTTTTGGCGTCGAATAGTGCAAAATCGACTATCCAAAATCTGAATTCTGAGAAGTTGAGAATCTGGGGCTCAAGGAATCTTTTAGATTCCCCTTAGATTCCTCAAAGATTCTGCTCCATGGGTGGACTGGAAATCTGCAACTCAAAAGGTGAATCTATCCTCGCCATTGTGATCCCTGCAGAAAACCATGAAAAACGACTGTAAACTTGACTATATTCCGATATGGAGAAAAATTACCTCCTCAGGAAAATTGCAAGGATCATGGTTCTGCTCCCTATTTTTGCAGTGATCATGGTTCCACCTTCATCCTGAAAATGACCGAAAAATTCAGAACTCCGATGGAGAAACAGACAACGCCATCGTGTTCGTGGCGTCAAGAGGTGTTGAAACCATATAAAATTTGTCAAAATCTGACAAGGTGAAAATTCAGCCCTCTTGCAAAATGCTCAATCATGGTTCCATCTGCATTAAAAAAATTAATTAGCAAAATTAATTGTCTCGAAAAGTGTGCCCACTCTTGGTTCATCGTTTGCCTCCCCATGCACTGAAGAAATCCGGAGTTAATATAAAATTCACCGGCAGATATTTCCAAGATGGTGGTTGGTTTGTTTTTAATGGCATACAGTTTTTTTGGTTTGTTTTAATGGGGGGTCGGGTCCGCATTGGGTGGCTCTCCCCAACTCCCCGTGCGGTTGGTTTTTATGTTGTGGGACTATGGTCTTCTGTTGGTGGAGCCATCCTTTATGGGGCCGCTCGCTTGGGGGCTAACCCATGTGGGCCGGGCGGGTTCAACGCCCGCCGATCCCCAACTAAATGCGTATATGTTTAAGGTTTCGGGGTGTGGGCCAGGTCCACCGGAGGTGGCCCGTGCCCACCCCTTTAATACAATTTGGTTATATATATATATATATATATATATATATATAGTGTGTAGGTTGGGGGGTGGTGGGGTTGGTGGCTCCCACCCCCTTTATTTATATATATGTTTTTGTTCTATTAATAACAAATGCACATTTTTAAAATTCATTTTCTTAAGCCGTAGGAGTCAAATTAAAGACCCCACAATTTTGCCCAGAATTCGGTGACCGGAAAAAGTCTAAATTGAGGCCTCCTTAAGCTTTCCCAGTCATTAAAAAGTCAACCCAACTTTGACTGCTTCTAACTTTCTCATATGGACTCAGATTGATAAGCCGTTCACACCACCGCAATGAGAACAACGAGATCTACGCTTTAGTCCTAGTTCGAGCATGATCCCCACACTTTGATTTTTGAGCTTTCTTGAGTCCTCTTTGTCCTATGTGTCTCTTTGGAGCCACCTGGATCAATCCTCCCCACTGAGGAGATTTTGGTCCTCCAAAAGCATGAAAAATAATCTACAACTTCTATGTATCTTTTCTGCAACACAAGCATCCTAAAAAGGTCTTGCTTCCATCCCCTTCACCTTTGTTCTTCGAAGCCTTAAGCGATGAGCCGACACCTGCAACCTCTGCAACCTGTAGTACATTTTTTTTCAAATTACATGCTTGAATTTCATGACCAACTAATGACCCAAACGTCCCACACTTTCCACGAGTTTATAACACATACTCGGTGGTCAAGTTTACATTAAGATGGATGCAATACCCTAGCTACGACAACAAGGCCAACCTATCATTGTTGCTTCAACAAGTGATGGAAAACACATCATCATTGCAACACATGATTTACAAACATAAGACCAAACACTATTGTTTTGACAAGTGATGGAAACATAACATCACTTTCACAGTTTAACATGCGACACCAAATAAGACCAGACATCATTGTTGCTGAACAAGTGATGGAAACACATCATCACTTTTACATTTTAAAATGCAACAAATGATTTACAAAAGAACGACCATGAAATGAAAACATGTCTAGAAACCATTTTTCACTTATCAATGTGAATGGGTCACCTCCTTGAGGTGGTTTTGTTTGTCAAACAACTGCTTCACCTGGTTCATGCACTGACGCTTTGTATTTAAGGTGCTGCTCTGGGACGTTGCTCTGGATGAAGCCTCCAACAAGTGGCTCTTTAATGGCCACTTATATTGCAATGGTTGCAGTAGGTTTTCTTCCTCCATATCTGATTAACCTGTTTCTTTTCATGCTGTTTAGAGGGCCTTTCACGCCTCATCCTTTTGTGTGATGCCATTCTTTTCCAACACTTAGAAAATGTATGGTTATGTAATCCACAAAAGGTGCATGTTTTTCGATGCCATGTTTTACGTTCATCATTAAAAACATGATTATAATTGAAATGAACATTCGAATGTCGAGAGTGGTTATACCTTCCCTTGCTTTCTCTGGTGTCATTATGACGATGAGATCTCGCCTCAGCTCTTTCCTCGCAATGGGTGATGCCATAGGATGATGGGGATGTGTTCCCATCATTCTCTTTCCTTGACAATTTCGACAATGTCTCAGAAGAATCTGACACCTTCGAGCATTCTCCTTTGGTGTATCTTGAGCCTGCAAATTGATGTTCGTGCACAACCTCCAATGGTTGAGTTATGCCTTGGTTATTAACACCAAGTTCTTTTTCCTCCTCGTGCCTCGTCCTTGTAAGGAGCCTCATGTTTGTCCCTATAATTGGGATCTCCACATCTCCAACATAAGTCATACTATGTGACGATGAAACCAAAAGGAAATCAACATCTTTTACCTCCTCTTTCAATTTGGAAAGAACTAATGAGGGATTCTCATCATCTATTGTTGGTGGTTCGCTAGCTGTCATGGCGCATTCCCCAACTTACTTTCTAACATACCCAAGTCCTGTTTGACAAGGTAATTCTTCTACCTTGATGGGGTTGACAATGCCTTGGCCATTAACGCCCAAGCCTTTTCCTTCATACCCCATTCTCTTCAACATTTTGGAGCCAATTCCTGTGGTATGATTTTAAAAAATAGAGAAATCATCATTAGGAAACATACGTGAAGATGGAGAACTACTTTTTACCTCACATGGGTCACACTACAGCTTTTCCAAGGCCTCGGCTTTGCTTGCAGCTATCGTAGCAAACTTTCTTTTTCCTCTTTCTCTTCATGTAGACACATCTTCAATTCAGCGTTCTCTGTTTGAAGGTTATATTTGTTATGCTTCAGTTCTTCCAGAGCCTCTTCCATGGCTTGCAACTGAAGCTGTAATTGCTCCTTTTCCTTTGTCTCTTTCTGTAGAGTTTCATACATTATTTCTACCCTTTTGGAAATGTTGAGCATGGTCTCGTACATCACTTTTTCATCCTCTGTCGCTTCACGTTCCATTGTTCATGCTGCAATTCACATCAACGCAAAGACTGCTATGATACCACTTGATCCAGGTTCGGGTGTGACGAAGGACCCTTCCAAGACTTTTTACTTTCGTGATGTGTTAAATTTCATTTTAAAAAGGAACATAAATGAATACGTGTGCATGCTGTAAAGAAGAGGAACATGTCAATCATCAGCAACATAAAAAATCAAGACGTTGATAACGGAGTTCGTCCAGGAGGGACTATGTCTCCGGGCCTTGGTGTCAAGATAGTGTAGGTCACTGCATTAAGTGATGTCAATAATGATGATGTACATAGAGGTGATGTCATTATCATACAAGGAAAATGCCCTCACGCAGGAGTGGTTCTAAGAGATGTTCCACTCTAGGAAATCTCAGTCAAAAGACTCCTATTAGTATGACACAAAAACTCATGCATGATGATCATCCCGCCAACATGGCATAAAAGGGATCTCAAAGAAACATGGATGGAAACACATGAGTATCCCATCAACATACAACAAAGGAATATCAAAACACAACATGATGAATCATGACAACAAGTACATCACATAGGCGATTCCGCATCACATCAAGCAGGAATCATAAAGATGAGTAATAAACAAGATCCTACCTCAAGCATCAACAAGGATCTATGCAGCACAATGCATAAAGAAGAAGTACATGAACACAACATATACATCACAACCAAGGGCCATTTGAAGAAGCAGATGTCAAATTGCTGAAGGTGTTTGGACCATCAATCTCACGGCATCAATCGCATGATTGCTCGCACATGGATGGTGACACCTGCATTCCACTTAGAAAAGTGGCTGAAGAATAGAATGAGAGAATGAGAAATTTGAATGCACCATCAAATTTGTGGCATCGAATAGTGCAAAATTGACTATCCAAAATCTGAATTCTGAGAAGTTGAGAATTTGGGGATCAAGGAATCTTTTAGATTCCCCTTAGATTCCTCAAAGATTCTACTCCATGGGTGGACTGGAAATCTGCAACTCAAAAGGTGAATCTGTCCTTGCCATTGCGATCCCTGCGGAAAACCATGAAAAATGACTGTAAACTTCACTATATTCTGATATGGAGAAAAATTATCTCCTCGGGAAAATTGCAAGGATCATGGTTTTGCTCCCTATTTTTGCAGCGATCATGGTTCCACCTTCATCCTGAAAATGAACAAAAAATGCAGAACTCTGATGGAGAAAGGGACAATGCCATCGCATTCGTGGCGTTGAGAGGTGTTGAAACCATATAAAATTTGTCAAAATCTGACAAGGTGAAAATTCAGCCCTCCTGCAAAATGCTCAATCATGGTTCCCCCTGCATTAAAAAAATTAATTAAAAAAAGTTACTTGTCTTGAAAAGCGTGCTCGCTCTTGGTTCCTCCTCTACCTCCCTGTGCACTGAAGAAATCCGGAGTTAATATAAAATTCACCGGCGGATATTTCCAAGATGGTGGTTGGTTTGTTTTTAATGGCATACAGGTTTTTGGTTTGTTTTAATGGGGGGTCGGGTCTACATTAGGCGGCCCGCCCCAACTCCCCGTGCGGTTGGTTTTTATGTGGTGGTACCGTGGTCATTCGTTGGTAGTGCCATTCTTTATGGGGTCACCTGCTTGGGGGCCTGCCCACGTGGGCCAGGCGGGTTCGACCCCCGCCGATCCCCAACTAAATGTGTATATGTTTAAGGTTTTGGGGTGTGGGTCGGGTCCAGTAGAGGTGGCCCGTGCCCACCCCTTTAATACAATTTGGTTATATATATATATATATATATATATATATATATATAGTGCGTAGGAGTCAAATTAACGACCCAACAATTTCGCCTGGTATCCGGCTTAGGTTGGTCGGAATCCGGTGACCGGAAAAAGTCCAAATTTTGGCCTCCTTAACCCTGCCCAGTCATCAAAAAGTCAACCAAAATTTGACTGGTTCTAACTTTCTCATATGGACTCGGATTGACGAACTGTTCGCACCGCTACAATAAGAACAATGAGATCTACGATTTGGTTCTAGTTCGAGCATAATCCAAACACTTTGATTTTTGAGCTTTCCTGAGTCCTCTTTGTCTTGTCTGTCTCTCTGGAGCCACCTAGATTAGAATTCTTGAGGGATAATGATCCACCAAGCATACTCCCCACTAATGATCTGTCGACTCAATAGGAAAGCCATAGGGTTGGAATTGGTCACAAATTTGGTGGTACATGTAAGGATATAATGACAAAGCTTTTGAATAGAGAACATGATAGCTAATGATAGCTTTTCTTCATGGGAATAGGACACAGGGGGACCACTAAGGTTCTTATTTATATAGTATATGACATGTTCAATACTTACAAAATATTCTTATATGAGGACCCCAATGATTGAATAGGTGGATGAAAAGATGTACAAGATGAAATCCCTTTCAAATTTTCATGCACTAATCAAGGGAGCATAAGTGAGAGCACGTTTGAGGGCATTGAAAGACTATTGAAATTGGTCATCCAAAACAAATGGAATGGTAGGTCAAAGGAGTCTAAGGAACCCATGAGCCGTGGTGGCATAGTCAGGGACAAACCGACGAAGAAAATTAGCTTTTCCTTGGAGGCTTTGTAGTTGGTGAAGGGTACGAGGAGGAGGAAGTTCAAGGATGGCTTAAACTTTGAGAGGGTCAAGAGTGATACTGTCTTTCGACATAATGAAGCCCAAAAGTCGGTTGGCAGGAACACAAAAGACACACTTAAGGGGATTGACACGAATGTTATACTTGCAACATCACAGAAACACGGTACACAAATCATGAATGTGTTGCGACCAAAGTTTGGAACGAGCGCTGATACCATCGAGATATGCAAGGATAACGTGAGAAAATTCGTGAAAAAAGTAAGACATGGCAGGCTGAAAAGTGGCTGCAACATTATTTAAACTAAAAGGCTTGGCCTTGTAAGCTAATGTTCCCCATGGACTAGTGAAAGCAGTTTTAAGATGATTAGCATAACAGATACATATTTGGTTATATCCGGTGAATCCATCCATAAATGATAGAACCTCATGCCCCACACACTCATTAATGATGTGGTTGATTAAGGGTGTGGAAAATTTGTCTTTGGGACAAGCTTTGTGTAGATCATGAAATTTAGTGTAGACATGGATGGTGCCTTGTTTCTTGAGAACACAAACATGATTGGACACCCATGTGGTGTATTCAATCGAATAAACAAAACCAACCTGCTTGAGCTTATAAATTTAAACTTCAATATCTTCACATTTGGAAGGATGGATAGGCATTTGTTTTTGGCTGATGGGAATGGCATCGGGCCAAGTGTCGATATGATGTTCAACAATGGCGGGATCAAGTACAAGCATCTCAGAATAAGGCCAGGAAAAAAATCATGGAATACCTTGAATAACTTGGTGTAAGAATCAATTTCTTTTTGGGGTGCATTGTGCCCCTAAGATAATGTTTTCTTCAATCCCCAGTTTATTCGAAATGTTAATTTTAATTGTAGGGGAAATGTTAGCCATATTTCCTTCTTCAAAAGAATTTGCTACGGGAATCAGATTTTTAAACCAATCGATTTCACCATGAATGAAGTCTTTGGAATATACAACATATTGGTCATGGGTTTGCTATGGAAGGAAGTATGCACGATAGTGCATATCATCCCAAGGATAATCAGGGGTGGTCATAACTTCCATGATGTCTTCATCAGGATGGAATATGGGCAGACTGGAGGAAGAAGGACCACATGATGGCGAAGATCTACCTAAAGCATCTCCATGAGAGACAAAGTTCACATGTGCATCGTCAAGGTTGGGAGACATATGACAAGTAGATGGAATATTTACCGATGTTGAGACCGAGGTGTTCGTCGAAGAATGTTCAAAAAAATCAAAATAGGATACATTAAGGGAGTTCCAATGCATCGATATCATGGATGATGACAGGTAGAGAATAGGAGCACTACTATCCGTCATCTTGACATTAGGGGGATGGATCAAAATGGGTGTTTGAGAGACCTCCTTTTCTAGTGTAGGAGTGGGACCAAAATCTACAGGTAGAGGACAAGTGGACTCACTGTGAGCTGGCTCTAATTTGCTAAGCACTTTAAGTGTATCACAAAAATATTCGAGACGGGGACAATGATGAGAATATTGGCCATAATTATCACACAAAGCACAGGGGTGACTTGTGCATAATGATATTTTCTTCTTGGATGACTTAGGTGAGGTGACATGGACCTCAAGAATGTTAGAATCAGGGAAGGTATCAATAACCACATCCTTAACGTGATGGAGTTCAGGACAATTATTGATGGCATGACCGACAACATCACACAAAGCACAAGGAGGAATAGGCTTTGGCGGCTTAGGAAGAAATGGATTTGCAGGGGGGCGTGTCTTTATTTCCCCTTTCTTGGGATTTCCCCCCTCACTAGATGCTTTCACAAAAGGAGTAGGATCATGTTGAGGTTGCTGTGGAATTGAAGCAAAGGAGTGGGTAGAAACAATAGGTTGGAACAGGGTCAAAGTAGTGTAAGGTTTAAGTTGATTGGGTGGAATGTTTGCGGGAGGATCAATGTACTAGAATGAGATCCCCAAGGTAATGTTGGGTAGATTCAATGTAGCCATGAAAAGTGTAGAATAAACTCCAGGAGGTGGAAATAAGAATGATATCTAAATAGAAGGATAATGGCTTGGAGGAACTGCTCCGAGATGGTTAAGGCCTGGGGGAATGGTTCCAAGCGGAAATGGATTAGGAGAGACACTAGCAGAAGGAAATGGTCTTGGAGGAGAAGTAACATGAGGTGGGGTTGAGTTTGGAACAATAGGTTGTGGAGGTGTGGTTTGTTGTGAAGGCATATCAAATCATTTGTGGGAGGCCCGTGATGCTTGGAGCATGCAAACACTGGATGACCTACTCTCAGAAGGGGTAGACGGTCGACCATAGTAAGCACCAAGCAAAGTGGAATATTTGTAGACTCTTGGAGAGACATTGGTGAAGGACGAGACATTCGTATTTTCAACCACGAAGGAAATCTTGGACTAAGGTGAAGTCTGGGCTTCGGGTTCATAGTGCGTCAACTAATCGATGGTGATGATATTTCCATTGTGGGGAAATCACATCTTATGGTGAATCACAGATGCAACAACTGACATGGCATAAGTATAACTACGAACCAAAAGAATGTTATAGTATAGGGGAGTAGCAATGACTTCAATGTCAATAAAGACAGTATTATCGGAAACTGTGATTGGGAAGTTGCGATATAAGACAAGGGGTTGTGAAGGATAACCATCCCATGGCCGAAGAGTGATGGTGGAAGGGGACAGGTCAGGGGAACCAAGTTGTTTCAAAACACTCACAGCCATCACACAGGTGGAGGCACCTTCGTCGATGATACACTACGGAACAATGGCGTTTCTAATGGAGACTGGTACTTGAAATGTAATGGATGAAGGTAGGGGAGGATTTTATGACTTTTCAACATGAAATATAATCATATGAGCGTCTTTAGGATCCATGGAACCCAAGGAATTTAGTAGAGATTTCCGTTGGGATGTGCACATCTAGAGGACTTCCAACATTGACATGGGAGCAGGAGACTGTGCAAAGAAATCTACGATTCTATATATATGGGTGAATTTAGTAGAAGAAACGTTTCGATGTAATTTACCTTTGGGGATCCTAGGAATAACGTCGACCTTCGACTGAGGGATCTGTAAGGTACCGTTGGGTGACATTATAGGCTCAGTGGAAACTTTGGGTTGGGACTTAGTCGCTGACTTAGCGGATGGCTTGTCGTATTGGCGTGATCGAGTTTGAAGGTTGACTTGCTCAGTATTTACATCATCAGAATTCATCATAACAACCTGATAATCATGGTGACCAGATGGAGGAGCTGGTTGAGCTTCCTATCCTTGTGTTATTTGGGTAGCTATATATCTTTGGTGATGGAAAGGATTAGTAATCACTGCCAATTGAGATGAAGCAAGAGGGGGAGGAGGAGCGGTGGGTTCCAATCCCTGAGAAGATGCTTGAGCTTCCCATACTTGCTACATTTGAGGTAAAAGAGCACACTCATTGGTATAATTACCATATATTCCGCAACAGGAACGAGGTTTGTTTGTATGAAGACCCTTGTTTTTCTTGAGCTGACTGCCCTGTTGATGGGTTGCAGTATTAGATTGAGTACCCTGAGGGGAAATGGGTGGAGGAACTTGGTTGCCTTGATTGCCTTGAGACTTTTGGTTCCGATTACCCTTCCTCTTGTTCCTTTTCTTGGGGTTAGGGGGATTGGGTCCACTCTGATGAGCATACACTTAACCTTGTGGAGGAGGTGGCTATTGTGGTAGAGGGAGAGAAAGCATGGGGTGTTAGTGCTTTGGTGCTGGAGGAGTAGGATCGCTAAGCGATGCATACTGATAATAAGGAGGTGAGGGAACATTAGGATAAATAGGTGGTCCAACAACTGGCCCTAACATCTATTAATACATATTGGGATATGCATATAGCTTGTTGATACAGGGTTGCCTAGTGGAGTATTAGGGGAGGGATAATTATAAGTGGAACTGGTCCCTCCCTGAGGTGGACCATAATTCATATGAGGTGGAGAATATGGTTGGGGGTGTGAAGGGGTTCCAACTATGTCATCCGCGACTCAATTCCCTTGGTGTATTAGTAGCACCCAACTGAGCGAGATTGAGGATGACAGAGTAAACATAACTTGACTGGGCGTAGATCAGATCAAATTTTAATGATACTTGAAGTGCATCTTCCTCAGACTGGGGAAGTGTGACACGACATATTTAGCAATTGGAGCCAAAAACGATCTAAGGAACCAATCCATATAGACTTGGTCTTCGAATTCAGGAGATCTATAGATGCTCCTCCTTCTACACCATTCTTGAACATGGTCAGAAAGGTGGGTCGCAGAAGTTTGACTGAAATAAGTCAAAAGTTCGGTGTCAATATCATAATGGAGAGGTGGCTGTAAATATGAAACAAAATCTATGGCAAGAGTCACTAAAGTGGAATGAGTGGCTTTGGGCTGATTGACATACCACTTAGCAACAATTCCAGTGAGCATGAGTTGGAACAAATGACGAAGGATGGAGTCTTCTGTGATGGAATTTGATGAACACCACATCTAGAATGAGTGAACATGATTAGTGGGATATTCTCCAGGATTACCTTCAAACTTTGGGATGTCTGAAGGGAGTTTAGTAGGTATAGTTAATCATGTCCGAGCGTGGAGAAGAAGATCATTGATAAGCTGGATAAAATCTGGGATACTCAAACCAACCATAAAAGAAAGCAAGGGAGTAGGAGTGACCACACCGGTGGGGTCACGCTGGTTGGTACCTGGGTTACAACCCTAGGTTCTCGCACCCATGTTGGTGCCTTACATGGTTGCAATACAAGGTTAAGAAGATGTGGAAACAAACGATGAATTGGATGAATAAGTAGAATTAGAATCAAAATGATGACTCAATGGAGGACTGGGACGATGAACTCTAACTTGATGGGGACGGGTAATATGTCCTAACGGGAAATGAGGGTGAAGACCTCGAATTCAACGCGACAAATGCCTAGGGGGAAAAATGGTATCTAGAGAAGAATTATTTAAGAACTAAAGGGTGATTATAGGAATAAAAGAGCAACAAACAACAAGAAAACACCTAGTGCAGTGGTGCCAAGTGTAAACTAACTATTTTAATGGTGTTACTCTAATACAAGAAAACACGTCCTATTGAAGAAAAGGACCTCTAGCCTATAGGTGATCTAAATCCTCAAACAATCCTAGATATACTATTTTAGATGGCCTTCCAAATAGCTTCTTACTTAATGGAATCTCATCCCCACTAGAAGAGTTGTCTAGAGAAATGTAGGGTAGAGAACTAACTACTTCCCACCGCTATATCTATAAGGTTTTTTGCTAAGATTGGTCACTACAGTTACCTTTGTCCCATGGGGGTGGTTGAGTCTTGAGCTTCTTGGTAGTCAACCATTGCACGAGATTCCCTGCCACGGGTTGGGTAGCCCCGAGGAGAACCGATCACATGATGACCTAGCCTAAACCCATTTGAATTAGGTTCTTGATGAACTACGGCTTTGGACCATGGGACGGTGAAGGATTTTAAGATCCATAATATGTTAAATTATATGTCTCAATGAAAGCGATTGATGGGTGTTATTGGAATCCTATCCCATTGATCCTACACCTACACTACAAAGATAGTTTGGCCATGGTGCCCAAGTGGTATTAATCTATGTGTGTTGATTTATTGAGGTGTAGTGTTTCAAGTCTTGAATTGACACTGTTAACCAAGCTCACGTTCGCTTGGGGTGTGAGTGTGTGAAAATAATGTGTCAAGGGGATGAGTTAATTAAGAATGTTTCATGATGCCATGTGCTGCTGAAAGTAAAATGCTAAAACACTGTAAATAAATATGAAAATGACAGAAAAATAAACAACCAATGAAGCACAAAAAACCCCACCCATAAGGCCTACTAAGAAGCTAAGCAAGAGAGGGAAAACAAGCTACTCAAAGACACATAAAAATTCCTAAATGATCTAATGTCAATGGACTGTGATCTAGAGGCACTAGTATGCTGTAAATGGTGCAGACAAACAACAAAAAATAGAGGTGAAAAAAATCTACAAAGAATAGGAGTGAAGCTCTAAAACCTAGGATGCTCAAGGGGATCCTAAGGTGGAAAAGGAAAACCCAAACTAGAAATCAAGAAAAGGTAAAAGAAACCTATCCAAAAGAGTTGAAAAGTAATGGATCAGACTCCATAAATCAGTGGCTAAAAATGTTGAAAACCCTAGACTCCTCACTCAACAAATTTGTTCCTAACAATGTGGAGGTGTACTCGAAACCATAGGGGTATTTTTAATTCCTCAAAGAGACAAATCAAGTTGATCCATGCCTAAGGGAGACTAAAAAAAGGTGAAGTACCCAAAACAATCTGCAAACAACACTCTCAGAAATTCTAAAAAATAATGAATTTTTTTTGGAAAAATTCCAAAACTTAAGTACTGACCTTGAACAATGGAAAACATAGATCAGGGACTGAAAAGTGTGTTTTGTTCTCGAGACTCTCCGTTGGAAGATATCACATATATGTTTTCATCTCTTGCTCGACTGGTACCTGTGACCTGTGAAAAGAACCAGAAAACCACCAAAATCCGAAAATTTAACAAAAAGGGTTTGCTACTTCAGTCACCCAAGAACGTTGTTATTACACCAATGGATTCACCATTTGTTGATGACAAATGTAACTAAAACACTAGCGGAGTCGCCATTCGTTAGTGTGAAATTTCTTGGAAGGTGTACCAAAAACACTTCACTTAAGTTACTAGGTGACAAGTTACCCTAAAAACAAGTTAATGGCTACTTGTGATTCAGATCTACAATAAAAATGGAAAACCTGCAACAAAAAGTATAGGTGATCCAGAATAGAAAGAAGTAGTAAAAATATCCAATGCAATAACCCAAATGGAAAGACTTTAATTGAACAAATCTTTTATTAGAAACACCTGGTGAAGGAGATCTACAAATGGGCTTGTAATTCCCACTCCTTGGGATGGGTCCTTTGATGTCCTTGTTGCTTCAAAAAATGATCTTCTCTCTCAATATGTGAAAAACCCAGACAAAATGTGGAGAACTCGAATGGGAGCTCAAAATAAAAAATATGATAATGGTGACGATGATTATGATCATGGTGAAGAATGAATGAAAAGACCTCGTATTTATAACAAAGTATCGAGTTAATCTCGAAAACAAAGAATAATAAAATAATATTAACCAATTGTAGAGTTGACGCTTCTGTGATCCATATCAAGTTTGCGAGAGATTTTTCGGCGAAAATTACATGAGATACCATTTGTCGACGCGTTTTGAACCAACCAGTGTGATTCATCGTCAAGACAAGTTGAAGAAACAGATCCAACTTAGCATGTTAAATAGTCTGAGTAGAGCCTCCAACGGCTAACTTTGACTTTTGGACCAGGGTCATATATATATATATATATATTTTTAATTTAAAGGAAATTAGTTATGTTAGGTGACCAATCCCTTTATATATATATATCTATATATATATATATAATTTTAATTGGTGTTAATAGTTAGTTAAAAGGTATTATTTAATAATTAAAATTATAAGTTATTTAGTATTCAAATAGAAATTAGTTATATAAAGGACCTTTCTTATAATATATGTATATATGTATATATAAATATATATTAATAGGTTGTTAAGATAAAAGTTAGTTAGAATTAATAAATATATTAGAATGAGAAAATAAAATTAAGTTAACTTAAATATCTAAATGTTTAAAAAATAAATAAATAAATAAATAACGAGAAAATAATATCAATAACATATACATACATACACATATATATATATATATATATATATATATAAAATAATATTAAGTTAACTAAAAGAAAATAATATTAAGTTAACTAAAATATCTATATATATATATATAACGAGAAAATAATATTAATTCAACTAAAATATAAAAAAAAATTAAAAAAATAAATAAGAGGAGCCAAAAAACGATGAGGGGGGCATAAACAACGACTAGGAAGAGAGTGCTGGGACCCAACACCCACTGATTTTCTAGCCATCCTCTCTATTGAGATTGCTTGACCTCTTTTCAATCTCAAGAGCTTCCCTAAATTTCCGAAGATGGAAGTGCGAAACTTTAGCAATAACACTAACCTCCTCAATACAGACATGATGATTGGTTTTTCTGCATGTTCAGCTAAAGTGGAAGACTTTTCTCTTCTATGCTTAAGGTCAGCTGCGTGCTCAGTAATCCTTTGATTAATGGAGCGACTAGTCTCACTAATCCTTTGATTATTGGTGAGACTGGTCGATCCATTAATCAAAGGATTAGTGAGCATGCTGCTGACCTTAAGCATAGAAGAGCAAAGTCTTCTGCTTTAGCTGAACATGCAGAAAAAACCAATAATCATGTTTATATTGAGGAGGCTAGTGTTATTGCTAAAGTTTCGCACTTCCATCATCGGAAATTTAGGGAAGCTCTTGAGATTGAAAAGAGGTCGAGCAATCTCAATAGAGAGTATGGTTGGAAAATTAGTAGGTGTTGGGTCCTAGCACTCTCTTCTTAGTCCTTTTTTCCGCCCCCCCTCCTCGTTTTTTGGCTTCTCTTAGTTATTTATTTATTTTTTATTTTTTGATATTTTAGTTGACTTAATATTATTTTCTCGTTATTTTTTTTTTGATATTTTTAGTTAACTTAATATTATTTTCTCGTTATTAATCAATCAATTAATTAATTTATTTTAAAATTATTTTAATTTATTTTTGATATTATTTTCTCGTTATTTATTTATTATTATTTTTTTTTGATAACTTAATATTATTTTCTCGTTATTTTTTTTTTTTTATATTTTAGTTAACTTAATATTATTTTCTCATTATTTATTTATTTATTTTGTTTGATATTATTTTCTCGTTATTTATTTATTTATTTTTTAACATTTAGATATTTAAGTTAATTTTATTTTCTCCTTCTAATATATTTATTAATTCTAACTAACTTTTATCTTAACAACCTATTAATATATATATATATATATATATATATATATATATATATATATATATAATGTATACATATGTTATAAGAAAGGTCCTTTATATAACTAATTTCCATTTGAATACTAAATAACTTATAATTTTTAATTATTAAATAATACCTTTTAACTAACTATTAACACCAATTAAAATTATATATATATATATATATATATATATATATATATATATATATATATATATATATTAAAAGGGATTGGTCACCTAATATAACTAATTTCCTTTAAATTATATAAAAAAAAATTATGACCCTGGTCCAAAAGTCAAAATTAGCTGTTGGTCAAGTTAGCCGTTGGAGGCTCTGCTCAGACTATTTAACATGCTAAGTTGGATCTGTTTCTTCAACTTGTCCTGACGATGAACCACACTGGTTGGTTCGAAACGCGTCAACAAATGGTATTTCATGTGATTTTCGCCGAAAAATCTCTCGTAAACTTAATATTAACCAATTTAAGATCTAACTGCTTGGAATACTTTATTATATTTATTGGAGAGGGAAAAGACATTTAAAATGGTTAAACATATTTATTTAGAAATAATTAAAAAATAAAATGAATTATTAATTATTTCACGAGAATTTAGAATGGTGTGAAATTGAAGTAATTATTAAATAGTGATTTAACAATTATTCCAATAACAGAAATAAGGAAAATTAAATTTATTTAATTATTCCTAAATGATTTAGTCAAATGTGATAAGGAATAATTGTTTAAATAATGTTTTAATAATTATTCCTAGAGAAAATAAAATAAATAATAATTTATCTAATTATTCTCATGGCTTTTTTCTTAAATCATAAAATAATTTAAGAAAAGCGGTTTACTAAATTATTTTGCACAGTGAAAGTGATTTTACTATGGTAAAATCAAATCTACATGGTGTATTTCGATCTATCTAGTTAGAAATGGCTAGGTGATCATTTTTTTGTGATAACATTGGTTATGATCTATCACTGACATGGAGGATTCCCTGGATTGACATCGGTTTTGCCTAGCCTTGCCATTTATTGGATAGCCATGGTGTTGTGAGTTTTCCCTTTTATTTTTTGATTGGTGCTCATGTTCCTTATGGATGTGGGTTGAGTTATTAGTTCCTGGTGCCTTCATTGGACAAACACTATGGAAGCATTGGAACAACTTGTGTTGAGTTACTAGTCCTGGAAGCCTTGGTTGGACAAATTCTCTAGAGCCCTTTGTGGGTTGAGTTACTAGTCCTAGAGCCTTGGTTGGAAAAACACTCTAGATCCCCACGATAACTGTGCATTGAGTTACTCGTCTTGGAGTTAGGTTGGAACAAATCATCTGGAGCCCTAGGCAACTTGGGTAGAGACCGATCTGGTGATAGTTAGTGATGTCCGATCGTGAGGTGGAATCACTAGTTCAGAGTTGAGGTGCTTTGACATCTGGAAGCTCTGGTTTGGTTTTGGTTTTTTATTCCACGATATCCGACATTCATGCTTGGAATATGTCACAGAGGTGATTAGATGAAAGAGAGATTTAGTTTAGCCTAATCTATGGTTGGGTGGTATGTGGAAGTCCCTGTAGAAACTAATGTGTATATTCTGAACTACTCAAGAAATTTTCTAAATCACAATACTAGAAGCTACTCTATTGATATGCAGAAATAAATTCATGATTGAGAACACAAATCATTAACATGTATCAAAATGAAACACACATACACAAAGATTAATCTAGGGGAAAACATCTGCTCAAAACACCTTACTATATGTATTGCATTAATCAAAGAATCTGGATGAATATAATATGATTTGCTCCACCTTGAGCTCAACCTGCACCCTATATCTTTTATCATCTGCGTGATTCACTGAACATGACAAATACTTAGCCAATTTGAAGCATTCCAATCTCTTAATCCATTCCATTTTTCGTCTGGGAGTTAAGCCCATATTAATTAGGAAGTTCCCTCATATGGATTGTGTAATTCCTTTAAGTCATTCCTCTGACTGCATGCACCATCTGTACACATTGGAATATGCTACAACTGATAGTACACTTCCATTAAACTCCAATCTCAACTGGGTAACTCTAATTCTCTGCATGCATGAGCTAATTTAGGATGATTGATTAGTTAATTGGTTAATCACATAGTTATGAATGACTACACACCTCACTACTAGACCCTCCACTAGTTCTTGCAACAGTTGGAACTAGTTTAACTGACCATAACTCAATTTAACTAAATTAAATTGTTACAACTGAAATTAACTCAACCTAGGCTCTTAGAACTTAGGAATCATTGTACACAAATAAATTTGATGCCCCCAAATCAAATTAACTAAGCTAACTAATTGATAACAACTATTTCAACTTATTTAACTCATTCAAGTTGTCTGTTGATGTGGAATTTCAATTTTATCTTAATTTAATCAAGGGAAAATTAAATTAGGAATTTCTTGCTACATTTTCAACACTCCCTCTCAGCAAGAAAGGGATTCACATCTACCCTGATACAACACCTTTGGAATGTATTACATGCAACACTTCTCTCTATTGCTGATGCTACTACAACATCTACAACTAAGAAGCATACATAAAATAATTAAAAATACTCATTGAATCAATCTGCAATTGTATACTGGGAAAATTGTGTTGTTGCTGACTCTATTATTGAGCCTCCTTCTATGTTGTCAACACTTCTATGTACTCCTCAATATTTGACTGAAATTGATCCTTATGCTACTGAATACTATGGGCCCCTATAGCAAGGTAATGATCCATGAGACAAAAAACACCTCAATAGCCCCTGCCCAAATTTTTGCACTCTAAGAATAGGGCTTCACATCGCCCCACCTTACACTTGGAGGTATGGCTACATGTGCTCCCTCTGCCCAGTTGGCTCAAACTCTCCCCCTACTAGAGGTCTTTGCTTTGGTGGATGCTTCCACTCTGTCTCCTCTCTTCTTCTCCATTTGTGGATGCTCCACAACTTGTTGAGGCTGCTTCTGAGGATCCATTTTGAGAGGTAAATCATGCTCCCTCTCAACCACCAAGTCTCTAACCTTTTCATTTCTCCTCAAGGCTTTGCATGCACCTTCTACTTCAAGTGCTTACAGGTTCTTGACCTGCACACTGATCTGATTCACCTATCCCATGACGATGTGTCTCAGGAATGCATTTCCTTTGTTGAATATCACATCGTAACCACCTTCCAACATTGCGAAGGAAACATGATTATTCTTTAGACTAAAAAACCATCACATCCTTGATCATGAGAGTGGATCCCGACTCCCTCTGAAAGGTGATTGTACTTATACTGGTCATGCTATACGTTCTATCATCTCCAAACTTAATGTTCTTTTGGAGGTCTTTCTCCTCCAAGCCACTAAAATAATCTTTATTCCTCATCATATGGAATAAGGCACCATAATCCAGATACCACATGCTTCCCATAACTTTTCTAGGCATGCATGTGATGAGAGTAAAGTCAAGCTCGAACTGTAAAGCCAAATATTCACATGTTACTTCTACTAGAGGCTCCTTCTTACTTTCCTTCTTCAATGGACACTTCATGGTAGAGTTCGTGTATTCATGATAGTGAAAGCACTTGATTTTGGACAAGTCTCTCTTCTTATCCTCTATGCTGGAATTAGCCTCACATTGGGACTTCTTCCCCTCGGCCTTCCTTCCTTTGCTGACTAATGCAAAGTCCTGTTCCTTTTCTTTGGATCAGGTCATGTCTCTTTTGCTCCACCTTATTTCTTCCTACATTATATCAGACCACAACCACTCCCATTGTGGTAGTTTTTCTCTACCATTTTTTGAATCTCGATAACTATGTTAGCTCCTTGGAAGGCCCAAGAAGGTTATAGATACTAGATATTCTTCAGGGACAGTAACATCGACCCTACCAAGTTCATCACAATACTATGTAAACCTTCTCAAGTACTACATAATTGTTTCATTGTTTTGCATCTTAATACTTCGAAGCTTGTCCTTGATTGCTAGCTTCAAGTAGTCACTATTGTTCTCAAACAACTTTGCTAGTGTTTTCCACATCATTAATGGAGTTTCTTTCCCATGGATATTCAAGACAATATGATCTGAAACTCCCACGAATATGATTCTCCCCTCTTTAGCCACACCCTTCTTCCACTAAGAAAGATCCTAAGCATCATACACTAGGGGTTTTGCTACATCTATCTTTATGTATTCGAGCAGCCCATTATCATCCAATACTGCCTCCATGAGGATCTTCCATGCCACAAAACTTTTGGTTCCTTCCAAAGCATACATGAGCCCGAGTCCATTGAGAGCCATCTTCTCAGTCTCGGAGAAAACTTGCAACACTAATCTTCAAATTCAAACCTCACACAATGAAAATTTCAAGATCTCTTCTCTACTGTGAATATATATATGATACCATGTAGAAATTAATGTGTAGATTCTAAACTTCTCATGAAATTTTCTAAATCACAAGACTAGAAGTTACTTTACTGATCTGCGGAAGTAAATTCACGATTGAGAACACAAATCATTAACATGCATCAAGATTCAACACACATACATAGATATTTATCTAGGGGAAAACAAATTCTCAAAACCCCTTACTATATGTATTGCATTAATCAAAGAATCTAGATGAATACAATATGCTCTGCTCAACCTTGAGCTCAACATTCACCTGTATCTTCTATCCTCTGCCTGAATAATTGAAAATGACATTTACTTAGCCATTTTCAATCCTTCCAAGCTCCTAATTCTTTTAGGTTTTAACCCTGTATAGAAATTACCTGCATACGAATTCTAAAACACATAAAATAAACAATGCAAGAGCATAACACATAAAACACATATACACAGAGATTTTCCGTTGGATCCCAAAACCGAGACTACCAGCTTGATTTTTCATTATGTTACTTTCAATGTTATAATACATATTTATACATGCCAAAGCATCCAATACCATGGACGAAAAACCATCGTGTCCAATACCATGGACCAAAAACCATCGCGTCCAAAAACATGTGTGAAAATCATGCACAAAACCATAGGTGGGTCCACCCATCCTAACATAGGGTCCAAAACCAAAATTTTCTGAGGTGCTGCCCCGGACCCCATAAAGTGGGGTTACGGGTATGCCTCAAACCCCCTGTGACCCCCCCCCCCCCCCCCCCCCACTACACAATCGGCGCAACGAGGGGGGACTCCGCCCCCCCTAACCCCCTGGTTAACTACGTGGGTTAGTCATGGAAAGAATATAACACAACCCAACATTCTTCCACTTGTTGTTTTCTTTTCACAGGGGCCACAAGAGAGCTTAGTCATTTTTTCCAGCCCTGAAATGCCCATTGTCTCTCTACACCAAGAGAACTTCTCAGAGCTCATATATTTTGTCAATGCATCTACAATATTCTTCAAAGTGTCCACCTTTACCAGCAACACCTTTTTGTCTTCTATCATATCCCTCACAAAGTGATACTGAACATCAATGTGCTTTGTCTTTGAATGATATGCGGGGTTCTTTGCCAAGAAAATTACACTCTGGTTGTCATAGTCTATCCTTATAGCTCCCTGTACCAACCCCATACTTGAACACAATCTCTGTAACCAAACTGCTTCCTTGCTTGCATGAGTGGCTGCCATGTATTCTACCTCTGTAGTTGATAGTGCCACTACAGATTGTTTCTCACTCATCCAACTCACTACACCTCCAAATAAGTTAAACACATACCCACTTGTAGATATTCTCTGATCTAGATCTCCAGCCTAGTTTGCATCAACAAAGCCACGAATATCCAACATTCTGTCCAATCCTGATCTTCCTTGGTAGCACAAACCATAATCACTAGTGCCAAGTAAATACTTGAAAACCCGCTTCATTGTTGTATAGTGCTCCTTCCTTGGTTTTGACATAAACCTGCTCAATACTCCCACTGCATGTGCAATGTCTGGTCTAGTACAGACCATTGCATCCATCAGGCTACCGATTGCACTTGCATATGGAACACGAGACATGTCCTATTCCTCTTCTTGTGTCTTGGGACACTGTTAAGTAGATAACCTCGCACCTATAGGAATAAGAACCTTCACCGGTTTACTATCCCACATATTAAACCTCTGTAGTATTGCCTTGAAATACTTCCTTTGGTTTAACCAAAACTTCCTCTTTGCCCAATCTCTTTTAATTTCCATGCCCAAAATATAGTTTGCAGCACCAAGATCTTTCATGTCAAATTTGGAGGACAATTGGGTATCCTAGATAATTTCTTTGTCATTTCCAACCAGCAACATATCATCCACATACAAGACCAGATAAATAACACGGTCACCAATTAATTTAAAATACACATAGTGATCTGCTTTGCTTCTGGTGAAGCCAAGTCCCCATATAAATGTATCAAATTTCTGATACCACATCCTTGGTGACTGTTTTAACCCATACAGAGACTACCAGTTCTTTCTTACCCTTCATCACAAAGCCTTTAGGTTGCTTCATGTATATTTCCTCTTCTAGATCCCCATGAAGAAATTCTGTCTTCACATCCATCTATTCTACCTCAAAATCAAAAGCAACAACAACAGATAAAAGTAATCTAATAGAAGTTACCTTGGCAACATGAGAAAAAATATCACCAAAATAAATTCCTGACACCTGGGAATAACCTTTTGCTACCAACCGAGCTTTGTATTTCTCCACCTTTCCTTCTGCATTTGTCTTCTTCTTGAACACCCATTTGCTGCCAATGGGTTTCCTTCCAGTTGGCAACTCCACTAGATCCCAAGCCTCATTTTTGTGCAAAGATGCCATTTCATCAACCATGGCCCCTTTCTAGAGTTTTCCATCCTCTGAATCTAATGCTTCCTTCACAGTTCTGGGATCATCGTCAGTAATAGATAAAGCAAAATTTGAACAGAAAGCAGATGGACTATACCTTTCTGGCTGCCTTCTTTCTCGAACTGAACTTCACACACCTGGAGTTTGTGGCTCTTCATCTTCTCATTCCTCCTCTTCTGTAGAGTCTGATTCTTCCTCCTTAAGCTCAAACTCTATCTTCTCAGGTTCCTTTGGTTGGAATTCATGTTTAATAACATCTTTTACCTCTTTAAACACCACATCTTGGCTATACACAACCTTCTGTGTGACTGGGTTCCAAAGCTTATAACCCTTTAAACCATCCTTATACCCAATAAAGATGCACTTTTCAGATTTACTATCCAACTTGGTTTGTTTCTCCTTTGGAACATGTACATATGCATCACATCCAAATACCCTCAGATGTGAAAGAGAGGGTTTCTTACCGGTCCATACCTCTTGTGGAGTCTTATCCTCCAATGCTGATGAAGGTGACGTGTTGACTAGGTAACATGTAGTATCAACCACCTATACCTAGAATTCATGTCCTAACCTAGCACCACTGAGCATGATTCTTGCCCTTTCCATCAACGTCTTATTCATTCTTTCTGCAACTCCATTTTGTTGAGGTGTATATGGAGTAGTCTTCTATCGTGCTATACCACACTTCTTACAGAATTCTTAAAATTCTTTGTTGAAAAAATCTCCACCATTATCTGTTCTCAGCACCTTTATCTTCTTCTTTGTCTGATTTTTCACGAGAGCATTAAATTCTTTAAACCTGTCAAAGGCTTCCGATTTCTTCTTAAGGAAATATATCCATGTATTCCTTGAGAAGTCATCTATAAATGATACATAGTACACAGACTTACCCAGTGATGGAACCTTCACAGGTCCAAACACGTCACTGTGCACAAGCTCTAATATCTATTTCGCCCTCTTACCACCAGAGGGGAAACTCACCCGATTCTGCTTTCCATATACACAATTTTCACAGAAATCAAACTCCAAAGAGCTATTACTCATACCTTCTACCATACCTTTACCATGAAGTATTTGAAGGCCCTTCTCTCCAATATGTCCAAGCCTTTGATGCCACAACATGGTCTTCTCTCCATAGACCACTAGATTTTCTGCTCCACTTTCAGGAACCACAGAATTGTTGCACCCATCAACAACCGTGCTACCTTACAGCTTGTACAGAGTTCCAATCCTAACTCCCTACATCAATACCAATGCTCCCCGAACCATATTGCAGGTATCCTTCTCGAACACTGTTTTTACACCTGCATCATCCAACTTGCTTACAAAAATCAGATTTCTGGCCAATGCAAGAATATGCAGAACACCCGAAAGTGTTCTAACCCTTCCACCTTGCAACTTCAACTTTACTTTTCTGCGACCAACGATTCTAGCCTTCCTATCATCCCCTAAGAAGACATCACCACCGTCGTATTTCTCACACTCGCAGAACCACTCTTTGTGGGGAGTGAAGTGAAAGGATGCACCTCAGTCAATCAACCATGCCTCATGGTCTACATGTGTACTTGAAGAAGCCAAGTACACATCCCCACCTTCATCTGAGGTGGTTTTCACCTCTATGGAAGGAGCATCATCAGATCCCTTTCCTTTATCAGGAGCTTTAGATTTACAGTCCCTTTTGAAGTGCCCTTCCTTTCCGCATTTCCAACACACCACCTTTATAGGTTTTCCTAGAGATTTAGATCTCCCTCTAGATTTAGATCTCCAACTCAATGACTTCTTTTTGTTTCTATTCTGGGACTGTCCTCATACAGACAAGGAATCACCATTCTAGCTCTCTATATTTTTCTATCTCATCTCCTCCATCAGCAAAGCTGAGGCTATTTCATCAAACTGCAAGGTAGTTACATTGCTACCTATTGCAATAACCAAACTATCCCACGAATCTGGTAGAGAACACAACAAACTGATGCACTTATCTTCATCTGAAATTTTAATATTAATAGATGCTAATTGACTTACCACAGTATTAAATGTGTTCAGATGCTCTGTCACCTAGTCTCCATCTTTCATCCTCAAGTTATACAACTTTTTCCGCAAGAACAGTTTATTCACCAGAGACTTAGATTGGTACAAAGTCCCTAACTTGTCCCACAAAGCCTTCACCGTAGCTTCCCCTGATACATTCAACAATAATGAATCTGAGACACACAATTGTATTGTGCTTTTTTCCTTCCGATCCAACTTCTTCCATTCTTCATCGGACACTCCCGTTGGTTTAGTACCCAGATCTACTACGATCCACTGATCTTTATCCACCAACAGATCCTCCATCTTGAGTTTCCACAACTCAAAACTCTGAGCATTAAATTTCTCAATCTCTATCTTTCCATTGCTCACCATCTTCGTTCACCACCAGAATCGATCTCGCAGATCTCCCACTGAACAGGGTCTACCACAGGCCCGAGCGAAACCCCTCAGCAATAAAGGCATCCCCTTGAAGCCAAAACTGCTCTGATACCAAATGTAGGTTTTAACCCCGTACAAAAATTACCTGCATACAAATTCTAAAACACATAAAATAAACAATGCGAGAGCATAACACATAAAACACATATACACAAAGATTTTCCGCTGGATTCCAAAACCATGACTACCAACTTGATTTTTCATTATGTTCCTTTCAATGTTATAATACATATTTATACATGCCGAAGCATCCAATACCATGGACCGAAAAACCATTGCGTCTAATACCATGGACCAAAAACCATCGCGTCCAAAAACATGTGCGAAAATCATGCACAAAACCATAGGTGGGTCCACCCATTGTAACATAGGGTCCAAAACCAAAATTTTCCAGGGCGCTGCCCCGGACCCCATAAAGTGGGGTTACGGGTATGCCTTAAACCCCCTGTGACCTCCCCTGCTACACAATCAGTGCAACGAAGGGGGACTTCGCCCCCCCTCTAACCCCCTGGTTAACTACGTGGGCTAGTCATGGAAAGAATATAACACAACCCAACAATTCTTTCCATTGTTCCTCTGGGAATTAGGCCCCTATTAATTAGGAAATGCCCTTATATGGATTGCACAATTCCTTTAGGTCATTCCTTTGACTACATGCACCATCTATACACATTTGAATATGCTACAACTGATAGTACACTGCCCTTAAATTCCAATCTCAATTGGGTAACTCGAATTCTATGCATGCACGAGCTAATTTAGGATAATTTATTAGTTAACTATTTGATCATTGAGTTGTGACTGCCTACACACTCCACTACTATATCCTCCACTAGTTCCTCCAATGGTTGGAACTAGTTTAACTAACCATAACTCAATTTAACTGAATTAAATTGTTACAACTGAAATTAACTCAACCTAGGCTCCTAAAATTTAGGAATCACTATACACAACTCAATTTCATGCCCCCAACTCGAATTGTCTATTGATGTGGAATTTCAATTTTCTTCTACTTAATCAAGGGAAAATTAAATAAGGAATTTCTTGCTACATTTTCAACAGTGCCTGACTTGGTTGGATTTTCATATGTTAATATGTGCTCCTTTCCCCTTGTAATTCATGAGAATTTATAATTGTTATTATGTGGCTTTGATGGCTTTTCTATCATTGTTATTATGCTGGTTATATGTTTTGAAAATAACAACAAGAAATGATAAAAATAGAATCCAAAAATTCCAATTTAAATTTATCCTTGAATTAAAATTGTGAATTAAAATCGAATTTAGTCTCACCAGCTGCTTGGAAATAATTAATTAATTCATTATGGATTAATTAGTTGGAGAAATTCAATTTAGAAGTCTTTCTGAAGTCATGCAACAGTTATCCCTTAAATTAAGGAGATTATCCCTTAATTAAGGAGATAAGATTGAGTTATATTTGAGTTGTAATTAGTTAGTTCAGTTTACTGAGTTAAGTCCACTTAAATTAGTTCCAAACTATTTGAGGAACTAATTGTGAGTTATCAGTGAGTTGATGCATGCATGCAATCAACCAGTGCACTCCAGATAACTGAAGATTCCCTCTTCAGAAACTCATGCATGTCTATTTTGAGAAAGACCCAGTTGAGCTAAATGTCAAGGATAGTGTACTACCAGTTGCATGTGTTTTCCTATAAAGGAAACTCATGCATGCAGTCAAGGAAAGGTTCCTTGAGGATTGCGCAGTTCTGATAGGGTGTAGGATCAGTGTGTGAGATCCGTTTTCCACTTGGTAAGAGGAAATCATCCTAGAGGAACTATGCAAGGAAATAGGAGCTTGGAGGGCAGAGAGGAAGGCTTGTGAGAAGCCAGGTTTTCCTATGAGCATCCATGAGGATTTTACTAAGAGCTGGCTAGCTGTGAGAGCTAAGGCTTTGTATAATTCTTATGTATTTCCACCTTGTATGATAATACAGATAGTGGGGTTTTTAGCTGAGGCTTTCCCCAAATTATTTTCATGTGTATTATGCATTGATACTTCTTCTGGTTATATGTGTTCAGCTTGATCTTGCTCAGATCTTTAATCTTTTGCAAATTGATAGTAGAAGTAGGTTATAGTATTTTGCTTTGGTTATATTGCATTATCGGTTTAATCTACAACCAAATTTTCTACATAGTCTTAGAGGTAGATTTGTAGAGAATTTGCAGAATTTCTACATGGTATTAGAACCAAGTTTATCGGAGCTGTGAACAATATATGGAGAAGAGAATTCGAAGTTTGAAGTTTGGGGTTGCAGGTGCAAATCGAATTCTTATCATACTTCAAGGTTGGCCAATGGCATTCTATGGCTTGAGACTCAAGTATTCCTTGGAAGGCAGCTCAAATTACATAGCATGGAAAGATCGCATGGAGGTTGTATTAGAAGACAATGGCTTGAAGGATTTCATTGACCAAGAAATCCCAAACCCAGCTTCAACTAATGCACAAGAGTTGGCTGAGTGGGAGAAGTGTGTGGTGAAGGCGAGACGGATCATCCTTGAGGGAGTTCAAGACCATATTGTCTCAAGTCTCCATCGGAATGATACTCCATTTTCAATGTGGAAGACATTGAAGGACCTCTATCAGAACAGTAGTGACCAAAGGAAATTGGCACTCAAGGATAAGCTTCGAAGAATCAAGATGGAGAATGGCGATACTATTTCCACATATCTGAACAAGCTCACCACTTGTAGAGATGAGCTTGGAAGTGTGGGAATAGCTATTTTCGATGATGATATGGTGAGCCTCGCTCTCTTGGACTTCCAAAGAGTTGGAATAGCAACCAGGACTTTGTGAATGGAAGGGAGAAATTTCCGGATTGGGAACGACTATGGTCGGATCTCATGCAGGAGGAGATCAGGAGGAGCACGATATGGTTCTTCATCCAAGGATGATTATGAAGAAAATATGGCCTTAGCAAGTAGGGCAAGGAAAGGAAAGGGGAAGGCTTCCCATTCTAAATCGAATTCTTCTCATGAGGGAAGAAGGGTGACAAGTCTAAAGTGAGATGCTTTAATTGTCACGAGATGGGACATTATGCGACTAATTTCCCATCAAAGAAGTCCAAGAAGGGATCCTTGGAAGGATCAGAATGTGAGGCATTAGCTTCTCAGTTCGAAATGGACTTTACCCTCATCACATGCATGGTGTCATCAATGATGGGTTGTGTTTGGTATCTTGATAGTGGAGCCTCATTCCACATGACCGGTGATAAAAGTTTATTCAGTGCCTTGGAGGAGAAAGACCTCAAGATGCGCATAGAGATGGGTGATGACGAGAAGTATAGTGTTTTAGGAGTAGGCACTGTTTCTTTTTAGAGGGAGCATGGACCTCTTATCACCTTGAAAGATGTGAAGTATGTGCCTGGACTGAAGAAGAACTTGGTATTGATCACGATGTTGGAGGACAAAGGCTACGATGTTGTCTTCAGTAAAGCAAAGGCATTTCTTAGACACATCACCACGAGACAGGTGAAATAGATCGGTACACGAGTTAAGAACCTGTATTCTCTTGAGGTTGAAGATGCATGCAAATCCTTGAGGAGCAAGGAAAATGTTAGAGACTTGGTGGTTGAAAGGGAGAGTAAATTACCTCTCAACATGTAGCCCGAGAAGAAGTCTCAAACAATTGTGGAGGAGCCACAATTGTAGAAGCAGAGAGGAGACCGAGTGAAGAGATCCACTCATGAAGATACCTCCATTAGGGGGGAATTTTGATCCAAGTGGGCAGAGGGATCACATGCAGCCATACCTCCAGGTGTGAGGTGGGGCGATCTGAAGTGATAGTCCCATGAAGGCTAAAATTGGGCAGGGTCCATTGAGAGGTTTTATCTCATGGATCATACCTTGCTATGGGAGCCCAAAGTACATAGTAGTGGGAGGAATTAGTGGGATTGATGTAGTCAGAGATCAAAGTGACAGAGGTTAGAGCAGTCAGATACTGAAGAGAGCAGGGAAGGATTGACAACAATGCAGAAAGGTAGATTCAGTAGAAGCGCAAAGTTTTCAGTTGACAGAGGTAATATTAGTCAGAGACTTTGATGAAAAATGCATCATACTGATTCAGGTTGGATGTTTTTTTTTTTTTTGTTTCTGAAGTTGTTGGAGCAACAACACTGGAGAGAAGTGTTGCATGCATAACATTCCAAAGGTTCACGATCGGGATCGAGTTGAATTCCTTTCTTGTTGAGAGGGAGTGTTGAAAAATGCAACAATAAATGATAAAAATAGAATCTAGAAATTCCAATTTTAATTTTTCCTTGAATTAAAATTGTGAATTAAAATCGAATTTAGTCTCACCAGCTGCTTGGAAATAATTAATTTATTCATTATGGATTAATTAGTTGGAGAAATTCAAGTTAGAAGTCTTTCTGAAGTCATGCAACAATTATCCCTTAAATTAAGGAGATTATCCCTTAATTAAGGAGATAAGATTGAGTTATATTTGAGTTGTAATTAGTTAGCTCAGTTTACTGAGTTAAGTCCACTTAAATTAGTTCCAAACTATTTGAGGAACTAATTGTGAGTTATCAGTGAGTTGATGCATGCATGCACTCAACTTGTGTACTCCAGATAATTGAATATTCCCTCTTCAAAAACTCATGCATGTCTATTCTAAGAAAGACCCAGTTGAGCTAAATGTCAAGGACAATGTACTATCAGTTGCATGTAGTTTCCTATAAAGGAAACTCATGCATGCAGTCAAGGCAAGGTTCCTTGAGGATTGCACAGTTCTAACAGGGTGTAGGATCAATGTGTGAGATCAGTTTTCCACTTGGTAAGAGGAAATCATCCCAGAGGAACTGTGCAAGGAAATAGGAGCTTGGAGGGCAGAGAGGAAGGCTTGTGAGAAGCCAGGTTTACCTGTGAGCATCCAGGAGGATTGTACTAAGAGTTGGCTAGCTGTGAGAGCTAAGGATTTGTATAATTCTTATGTATTTCTACCTTTTATGATAATACAAATAGTGGGGTTTTTAGCTGAGGCTTTCCCCAAAGTATTTTCATGTGTATTGTGCATTGATTCTTCTTCTAGTTATATGTGTTCAACTCGATCTTGCTCAGATATTTAAGCTTCCGCAAAGTGATAGTAGAAGTAGGTTATAGTATTTTTCTTTTGTTATATTGCATTATCAGGTTAATCTATAGTTAGATTCTCTACATAGTCATAGAGGTAGATTTGTAGAGAATTTGCAGAATTATATAGAATATGTTGGTTGTAAGCATGGTTTTATGACAAATTTTAGTTGTGTCTCTTAAAATATTTTGATTAGTAAATGAATGGTTATTTAATGTATGAACTAATAGATGTTTTTGTAGCTATTACGAGAGGGAATTAGACCTTCTTGATGATCCTCAGATAATTATGAAACCCCTATGTTCAGATATGTAATTATGACCTGCAGATTACAAGTTCATGATGTGTTTGATGAAATGCCTGTCATGGTTAGGATGGATCAGGTTAAGTCCTTGATCAACTTTTGAATTAAAGGACGTGTATTTGTGTCAGTTATCATTTTTGAGAGTTTCATCAAGTTCTAGGTAGAGGTCTAGATCCTAGCCCTGAAAAAGTGGTTCAAATCTTAGGGTTTTTGGCACAAAACTGGGTAATTTAGTCTACAGTCACTGGGAAGCAGGATTATGGGAGCAATTGGAGGGTTACTGTCGCTAGTTTTCCTTGTCATGGGAGTGACTGGAAATCCAGATCATTAAAAAGTCAAGTTAAATTAGGGGTTGGGAACCTGGAGTGGTTAGTTAGCTCTTGGGGGTCCTCAGGTTCCTAATGGTGGTCAGTAAGGTTTTAGTCTGTCGATTCCACTTCCTTAACTGTACCTAGGATATTGAGTCATATCATAGTAACTCTTCATCACATGTTTACCCCAGTGGACTTGTGAAATTGGGAAAGTGTGGGAGGAGGGTGTTATATAGCGGTATCAAAGCTCCGAGGTTCAACACTTGGATTGGATGTGCAGAATGTGTATTTCATGGATGCATGTAGGTTGTATATGTGCTTGTTATGTATGCATGGTTTTGGTCCATGTTATAATTGTGTTGTCATGTATAAGTTGATGATGTTGTTATTGGGATGTGTTTGTCATGCATACATGTCGGTGATATACGTGTTCGTTAGACATGTCAGAGTCTATATGTTTGTTATGCATGTGTTATTATGGTTTTGATTATCATGCATAAGGTCATGGTATGCAGTGTAGAAATTCCCACTGTAGATCAACAGATTATGTAATATTCTAAAACACAATACAAGATATACTTCTACAACACTTTGCGGAAGCTTAATCGAATTGAGCAAGATCAAGAGAACACATATAACTGAGAATGAGAAATCAATTACACATAACAAAGAAGAAATATCACGGGGAAAGTCTCATCCTAAAACCCCAACTCTGTATTATCATACAAGTGGAAATCTTGTTCAAGTTACAAAAAGAATCAGTTGTCAAGCTATCATGCTCCCTCTGCCATCAAACAATACAGCTCACAGACTTAATAGATAATGTATATGTCCTCCTCAAGCCCTCCAAGCCTCCTATTTCCTTGTGCAATTTTTCTTGGGGTCCAATGATGTCACGTGTGAATTGGCCTCATCACACTCACTGAGCTTGAAGAAGTAACTGCGCAATCCTCAAGGAAAGAATTCCTTCTGCATGCAAGGAATATTCACAATGGAATATTCTAGCAACTGATAGTAAACTTCCCCTCCATCTGATCTCAATTGGGTCTCTGTTTGAACTGACATGCATGAGTTATTTATGAGAGAATACTCAGTTATCTGAAGTGTAGTAGTTACATTTATGCAAGAATTAACTAACTAAACTCACATTAATTTAAACAAACTGTTTAAATCAATATAATTGGACTTGACTCAGTTAACTGAGCCAACTAATTATAGCTCATAATTACAACTCATCCTTATCCTTTAACTGATGTATAAAATCCTCAATTAATGGAGAAACTGTTGCATGTCCCCATATAGACTTCAAGTTTGATTTTCCTTAACTAATTAACTCAAGATGAATTAATTAATTATTTTACAAACTGCTGTTAATATCAAATTCGAATTTTACTTCACTATTTTAGTTTAGGGATTGACTAAAATAGGAAGGTATCCCAAAATGATATTTATAGAATGCTATTTTTAGCACTTCCATTTTTCCATCCATTGTTGCTAAGATCAACACGGGCTAAACTTCTATTTATAGTAGTGCTATTTTTAGCAATTCTACTTTTAGCATTTCTTGTTGCTATTTTCAGCACTCCCTCTCAACAAGAAAGGGATTATCAGTAACCCCAATCCTATCTCTGTGGAACTTGAACTTGCATCTTGACAATGCCTTAGTCAAGATATCTGCATACTATTCCTTGGTTGAAACATATAGCAACAACATGATCCTCTTGACCACACAATCTCAAAGATGGTGATACCGGATATCTATGTGCTTGGACCGGTCATGAAAAACTGGATTCTCCGAGAGTTTGATACAACTCTGGTTATCACAGTAGATCACTGTAGGATCCATCATCTGACCAAACAATCCCACTAGAATCTTCCGTATCCAAATGGCCTCACATGCAGCCTAACTAGCAACCTTGTATTCAGCCTCTGCTAAGCTAAGTGCAACTGATCTCTATTTCCTGCTGTACCAGGAAATTGTAGCTGAACCAAGGTTGAAGATTCCTCCAGAAGTGCTCTTCTAGTATGATGGACTTCCTACCCAATCCAAATCTGTGAAGCTGTGAAGCTTCACTCCCTCTGTCCATTTGTACCACAATCCAAGCTGAGATGTGCCTCTGAGGCATCTCAGCACATGCTTCGCTGCCTTCCAAAACAAATTGGTAGGCTGAACCATAGCTTGACTCAGCTGGTTCACCGCAAAGCCTAAGTTGGGTCAGGTGTTCACCAGATACATAAGTGAACCCACCAGCTGCCGATAAATAGTAGAAGCTACTAGCTCACCTGAAGTAGCATCCTCCTTCCTCTAGTTCCCAGCTAGAGGAGTCTGCATGGGCTTGCACTTCTCCATGTGAAAGCACCTAAGTATCTCATTGGCATACTTGCCTTGAGACACAAATACTTCCCCATCTTTTTGCCACACCTCCATGCCTAGAAAGTAGTGCATAAGGTCCATGTCCTTCATCTTGAACTCTCTTGCAAGGTCCTCCTTGCAAGACTGTATCAGTTGATCATCACCTGTCAAAATTAGATCATCGACATAAACAACAATCATAAATGGTTTACCTTCTACCATGATGTGGTAAAGGTTCGCATCTGATTGACTCTTGGTGAAGCCCAAACTAGTGAAATAGCTGTGGATCATGGTGTACCAAGCACGGGGTGCTTGCTTCAACCCATACAGAGCCCTCTTGAGTCTGCACACATGCGACTCACAATCGAATGTTTCGAAACCTTCTGGCTGCTCAATGTACACCTCCTTCTCAATCTTCCCATTGAGGAACGTTGTCTTCACATCCATCTGGTGGATCTTCCACCCCATCTGAGTTGATAGTGCCAACATCGATCTAATCGATGATTACCTTGCTACGGGAGAAAAGGTCTCATCGTAGTCGATCCCCTCGACTTGTGAGAAACTCCGGGCAACAAACCTTGCCTTATGTTTCTCAACACTGCCATTAGTTGCTTGATTTACCTTGTAAAGCCATCTAGAACTCACCATTGACTTGCCCTAAGGCCTTGGGACAACATCCCACACACTGTTCCGAATGATAGAGTCGTACTCCTCTACAATTGCATCAACCCAAACTGGTTGTTGCACTGCCTCCTCGAATGTAAAAGCTTCAGTATCTACACACTCCCCAACCGGGGCCATGTATCCAGTGTACCGCTCGAGTGACCTCCTTTGTCTGCACTGAGAAGATGGCTGTCCCACATTCTCCCGCGCATCTAGCATCAACCTGTCAATTTCCGTTGAGCGTTTCCGCCCATCTCTGGAAGTATCAGCATGAGTGGATGTCTCCACTCCCAGATCCTCTACATGTGGTTGCTCCACATCAATCTGAGGCTCCTCATCCTTAAGAACTGAAAGTTCCTCATCTGCATGCAACTTGAGCTCCCTCTCAAGTGATAAGCGCATGGCTTTCTACTCGTTGAACTTCAGATCCCTGCGTACCACTGTCCTTTGAGTAGAAGGCAAGTACACCCGATAGTTGTGGGGTGTATTCATGTACCCCACAAGTATTCCCAACTCAGCTGTTGGGTCTATCTTCTTCCTGGCATCTTTGGTCACATGACAATAAACTGATGATCCAAAGATTTGGAAGTGACTTACATTAGGTCGCTTCCCGAAAAAGGCCTCCATAGGTGTCTTCATCCCCAGTATATGGTGCGGGCTTCTGTTCTGCAAGTATACTGTTGTATTGCATGCCTCAGCCCACAAATGCAGTGGTAGGCTTTGGTCATGCAACATCGCTCGAGATGCTCCCACAATCGATCTATTCTTCCTTTCGGCCACCCCATTCTACTATGGGTTATGGGGTGCCGTCAGTTCCCATTTAATACCTTCTGCAGCACAGAAGTCTTTAAACTGCTGGGAGACATACTCCCCACCATTTTCGCTACGCAAGGCTTTTATTTTCTTTCCAGATTCTTTCTCTGCTAAGGCTTTAAACTCACAAAACCTCAAGAAGGTCTGATCCTTCTTTTGCATAAAATAGATCCAGCATCTATGAGAAAAATCATCAATAAAAATAACATAGTACCTTTGTTTAGCAGGGGAGGTTGTAGAGAAGGGTCCACAAACATCTGAGTGAACTCACTCTAGGATTGCTCTAGCTCTACTTTCTCAATCCAGGAAGGAAGATTTCGCATACTGACCCAAGGTAAAACCTTTGCATGTAGTCATATGCTAAAGTTTTCCCTTGGGTAATCCAGTAGAAATCTGCTGCATGATCTTCAGGGCTCCATGGTGCAAGTGGCCCAATCTTCTATGCCGTATCTCGCCAACATCTTGGCTCTGCACCAACTCAGCTTTGAAACTCAAAGCATCACAGTTTTCTATCTCTAGCTTGTAGAGATTATTGACTTGAACCCCTATTCACTTTGTCTATCCAATATCGATATGCCTCAGGAATACCTTTCCTTGACTAAAGACTACATCATAGCCTTTATCTTCTAGCATAGCGATAGACACAAGATTCTTCTTCAAACCTGGTACATACTTTACATCAGTCAGGGTGAGGGGAGCTCCGTGTTCCCTCTGAAACACAATTATACCTTCACCTAAAACACGGTACTTTCCATCATCGCCCTTCTCGATCCGCATTTGGAGATCCTTCTCCTCCAAAGTATTGAAAATATTCTTTTCACCTGACATGTGGAATGAAGCTCCACTGTCTAGGTACCACACACATCCCTCCATGGATGAAGCCATGCATGCCATAAGCGAGAAATCTAGCTCAAACTATGAGGCCAGTGCCTCAACATCAGATCCCTTTGAGGAACCCTTCTTGGATTTCTTCTATGGACAATTTGTAGCATAATGGCCCACTTCATGACAATGAAAGCATCACACTTTCAATTTGTCAATCTTCTTCCCACCATGGGAAGAACCGAATTTGGGATGGGATGCCTTCCCTTTCCCTTTCCTCACCTTACTCACTAAGGCTATATTTTCCTCATCATCTTGCTTCAATGAGGATCCATCTCTGTTGCTTCTTCTAATTTCCTCCTGCATCAGATCTGACCAAAGTTGTTCCCAATTTGGCAGTTTTTCTCTCCCATTAACCGAGTCTTGGTAGCTATGCCAGCTCTTAGGGAGACTGAGGAGTGCAAGACTCACCATGTCATCATCAGCGGTAGTGATCGCTACACTTCCAATCTCATCCCTACAGGTTGTGAGCTTGTTCAAATATGTATATATCGTGTCACCCTTTTCACACTCTATCTTATGAAGCTTGTCTTTCAGCGCTAGATTCCTCGGATCGCTACTGTTCTGATATAAATATTTCAATGTTTTCCACATCGAAAATGGAGTCTGCTTGCCATGGAGGCTCGAGACAATGTGGTCTTGAACTCCCTCCAGGAGGATTCTCCATGCTCTAGCCACACATTTCTTCCATTTGGCCAGTTGAGTAACATCAGTTGGCTTGGGGACTTCTTGATCAATGAAGTCCTTTAGACCGTTATCCTCTAACATTGCCTCCATGCGATCCTTGCAGGCTATATAATTCGAGCTATAATCAAGGGCATACTCGAGTCTTAAACCATTGAATGCCATAGGTGAAAAAGAGATGTGATAAGAACTCGATTTCTATATTCAAGAACAAAACTTCGAACTTCTCCTTCTTGTATATTGTTCTTCACCTTAATCACCTTTGCTCTGATACCATGTAGAAATTCCCACTATTGATCTATAGGGGGAATTTATACATGCAGTTGGTGTTGTCATGCATGATGTTGGCATATTGATCTGGTTATGTATATATACATGTATCTTGCTAATATGGATTGATATTGTAGATGAGCTAGCCTCCCCTAAACTTCACTGAGTGTTGTGGGGAAAAATGCCTATGCAGGACGATCCTATCCACCTAAGGTGTGACAGTGCCTTAGCAACAAACAGAAACAGCTATTCTAGTATTCTTCCTTTATGAATTAAGAATGAAGAGAGATGGATGGACTAACCGATTTCTTCCGTTTGTCCCTCGATCCCGTTTCTCTTCTCTTTGAGAGTTCCCAGCTACTTGCCTCCTCGCTCGGCCAGCTTCAACAGGTTCCTGCAAGATTACAAGAAGAGAACACTACACAAAGACATAGATTCATATTCATAACTAGTTCAGGATTAGAAATAAACTAAACATACTAATGCAATCATACATCAAAGACACATCAGCATATAGGAGAAACCAAGATAGCTTTATTGATGAATAACAAGGTTCAGGAAGAGATACAACCCAGAGGGCTCCAATCCAGCATCTCCTTCCCAGCAAATGAAATTCCTATCTTCACCTTCCTTCAAAGCATTAAGCACCCAATGATTCCAACCTCAAACCAACAACAATTCTTTGCAATAACAAAACTCCAGCCTCTAGATCTCATGGAGGAGAGATCCATATATAGATGTTTGGAGAGAGGATGAGTCAGCTTGAGACCTGACTAGTGTCCTCTCCCTCCGTCAGTTCTTGCTTCCACTTGGAGGTTCTTGCTTCCACTTGGAGATTGAGAACCTCTTACTCATCACTAGTCGAATTCACTGAGGCAAGTGTCATTGAGGAAGATTCTGGAAGCTTCCAGGGTCTTGACACCTTGTTGAATGAACTTGCCATTTGTCAATTCCCGCTCAGCGCACCCTGGTAGTGCTTCTACCTGCGTTGCAGTGCAGGTAGCCAGTGCAGACTTTGCATTTCAACGCAGATAGCTAGTGGAGCCTCTGAATTGATCTTGAATTGACTTGTTTTTGAGTAGTTTCTGGTGGAGAACTTCTATGAATTGCTGTGGTTTGTTAGCCTTGTTCCTCTAGGGGTAGGAACAACATGTTTAGGGACTTTGGATCCCTTAGATTATGGACATTTCATGCTTATAGCTATAAGGCACAAAAATGTCTATAATAGTTGCCCCCTTGTTATAGACATTTTTGTGCCTAACAGCATGGAGCATGAAATGTCGATAATCTTAGGGATCCAAAGTCCCTAAACATGTTGTTCTCACCCTTAGAGGAACAAGGTCTGCAAACCACAGCACTGAAAATCAGTTCTCCACCTGAAAACACTCAAAAACAGGCTATTTCTGGATCATGTCAGCTTCTCCACTGAGCATCTGCGCTGAATGTCAACTGCTCCTCCTTGTACCTGCGCTGAAGGTCAAAATCAATGAAGGCTACCTGCGCTGGGCGAGATTGGCCAAGTTGCACAGTCATTCTGCAAGGTGTCAACTGCCCAGGAAGCTTCCAAACTGACACTTGGTTCAAGGAATTCGCCCTATGATGAGTAAGAGGGTCTTGATCTCCATGTGGAAGCAAGATTCTCCAAGTGGACTCAAGAACTGAAGATTAACTAAAGTGGGAGAGGACACTAGTCAGCTTTATGCCAGCCTCAAGCTGACTCATCCTTTCTCCAAATCTCCTATATATAGAGCTCTCTCATGAGGTCTAGGGAGGCTGGAATTTTGTGCAAGTAAGGAAGTGCTGTTGGTTTGTGTATAGAGCTATTGGGTGTTTTGCTTGAAGGAGGTGAAGAGGAGATTTCTTTCAGCTGGGAGGTGTTGCTGGATTGGGCCCATTGTGGTTGTAACTCTCTCAGAACTTTACTTCTATTATCAATAAAGTATTTGAAGTTCTTCTATATGCATGTGTCTTTATGATGAATAGATGCTTGTATATTTGATTTATGCTAATCCTATAATCGATTATGGATGTATGCTTCTTGTAGTTTCCTCTTCTTGTGCTTTTACAGGATCTGTGTGTAGCTGGGCCGGTGAAAGGGCAAGGAGCTAGGAGCAAGCAGCAAGGAGTGAAGACTGGATCGACTATTAGCGCAAGATAACGGTTAGTAGATCATCCTTTTCTTCCCTCTCTCATCTCATAAAGAAGAAACTTTGAATAGCTTTGCATTCAGTTGTTGCTGAAGTACTATCACCTTCAGAGTGGGATAGAGGCATTCTGCATTAGATACTTTTCCCCCCAACACCCCTAAAGTATGAGGCCGTTTATCGGGTGAAATGCTTTACCAGAAGGATCCGAAGTTCATTCATTGCTGGGAGGAGACCTGTAATACAATACAATACAATACATTATTTTTCATACTGCTTTCATGATCTAGCTGAGGCGGGCATTCCCATGCTCAGCTTTATAAATTCATTTTTCTGTACATAGAACAGACAATCGTCTGATGGTAGACTGATAATTTTGATGAAATTATCATCCTTTGGGGTAGGATGATTATCTGCTGCAATGATGTACATGTCAATGTCTTTATCTTTCCTGAATATATATCGCAGCCCGGATGGATGAAACTAGATCCGGGGTCTTCAAACTCGTTCGATCTTCACTTTAAGTACAAGTCGATCCATGTGAGGAATGTTCTGAAGTCGAACATGGAAAGACATCGCTTGATTACCGGTCAATGAGGTAAACCGTTAACAAGCACGAGAGGAATCACCGATAATGATAATGACCCTCAAGGTACTGCGGTACAATTCACGTGGTGTGAATAAAGGACTTGGCGTCGAACACCACGCAAAATCTTTCGGTCGAAGGTCATTGATGTATACCTGTCGCCGTAAGTGAGAAACTTGCCATTGAGGCATGCAAGCTTCAAAGTACTGAAGGGGTTGTTCCTAGATCAACTTCCTAGATAATGAGCTGATGTCGACAAGAAGCGATCCGTCAAAGGAGGGCCTTAATGAATCCCACATCAGTGACACGGAACGGAGCAAATGATTTTGATGGAGGTGAAAACGATCTGATGATATATGATTCAGGGTGGCAGTCATGAAAGGATGAAGGATAATGTACGACAGTGGATGGGACACGGTTGACTTCTCTGAACGACTTCTCTTGAACATATGGCGACACTTATGCGATGGATCAGTAGCATTACCCCAAATATGGATGGTATGGCGAGACCATGGTGATGTGACCGGTGAATGAAACAATCCAACCCGATTGTGGTACGGAGGAAAAGTGTCATGTTTAAGAGCGACTTGCTACCATCAAAGTTTTCTCGAGTTTCTCCCAATTTTCCCCAGTCATTTCTGACCAGTACCTCTTTATTTTTGTCAAGCTTGAGGAGGATAACATATGCTTGTTCTATAACTTGCCCTTCGGGCAAGCCCATCGCTATGTTTTAACGAGCCTAGCGATAGTGAAACTCGTTCTCATCTAAAGACAAGTTTGTCACTATTTAATAATTTTAATGAGTCTAACGACAAAGATAACTCGGTCCTTTTCATTTTTAGAGAGTCTGAAAAGGTACGTAAAGTCAACTCCGAAAGTCCTTTTTCGTCATCTAATCCCTTAAGTACGAAAAAGTATAAAACAATACAGAAGGGATGAGTTTTCGATAGTTTTAACGAGCCGAACAAAACAAGCGCTCGATCTTTTTGTGTAATAATCCCTCAGGTCCAAAAAGATTAAAATCTAGAGGAGGGATAACACTTCCGGTCGCTTTAACGAGCTGGAAGGCCAAAACTCGGCAATCTTTTCATATTTTACGAGTCAGATGAAAAGAGCTTAAAGAAGACTCGTCTTTTGAGGAACGAGTGATGAAACGGGTTAGCAGCTGATTCCAGGTAAGACTTGGAATTTTCCAATCACGGCAGTGTCACAAGGATGGCTAGTGAAATCACTCTTCGCAGCTGTTCCTCAAAATGGGTAAACAATCAAATGGAGGTGAATGATCGGCCAATGGAAAAGTGGAGGTGACGGTGCAAACACGACCAAGGCTTTAATGGCTGATAATGTTACATTCACGGTGGTTATTTACCGGAGGGTAGTTCATTTTTTAATGAGCTTAAACGCGGAAAAAGACTACTCAACCTTATGTTTATTTTTTAACGAGCATGAACTATGTGCTAAAACTGCTCGGATCTTGCGTTTATTTTTTAACGAGCATGAACTGTGTGCTAAAACTGCTCGAATACCCAGTCATATGATAAGAATGTCTCATAAAGATTCTATTTTTTATGGAGCTTCATCTTACAAAGCTTTGCTCCGGATCCTTTCGTTATGAAAGTTTGGAAACGACTAATCCTACGAGTTTAAAGGGTTAGACCTACAGGTTTAAAGGGAGGACCTAAAAATTTAAAAAATAAATAGTCGCCCCTTGCTTGCACTCCAAAAGGTTTGCATGCCCCCAGGTATAAAATATGATTTCAAGGTTACCCTTACTTTGTCCGCCAAAACATTTGTTTAAGCAGGAAAGGCCTACCTCTTTCAGGCTACCCAAAGATTGTTTCATTAATCTTTCAAACAAAACACTTCTTCGGCGATGTCTACCGAAATAGACAAAGGTGAATGACCTTAGTGCCAAACACGTAGCTTTGACAAGAGAATCTTATTCTAGAATAACCCTCTTCCAGCATGGGCGGGGTACAGACTAGTCATATTCTCCCGCGGAAACCTACCTTATACCCAAAGTTTTCCTGCCGAAGCAGACCAGGACGCATGCCCCCTGGGTTCCAGTCATATCCTCCCGGATTACTCGCGCTCATCAGGAGGATGGACCGTGGGTTGAGACATTTCTTGCGTGAAGAGACCATTTAGGGATGGTATATGACTATTTGCGATGCGTGATCTGGGAAATGAAAGCTGGTCCACGAGCTTGACCACTCTTCCTTCGTGCGAAAAACACATTACTCTAAAGAGTGAGGAGACGATGGCTCCCATGCAATATATATAGTCTTGTCCAAGGAGTAGGTTATAATCCAAGGGTCCTTGAACGACCATCACGTTCATTTGAACGGTCTTCCCTTTCAATGTGATAGGCACATTGGGAAGGATCCCTAAAGGTCGACTGGTTCCTTTATCAAAGCCTGTCAGATTTCTCATTTCAGGCAAAAGCGCTGGCGAACCAAGCGCTTTCCAAGCAATAGAGGAAAGGATACTCACAGATGCCCCCTCATCGATGATGGTGCCAGCCATTACCATTCTATATATTTGAACGATAATTCGGAATGGCATGCTTGCTGGCAACCGGGGTCTGCCTAGTTGGTTCCAGTCGAACGAGACAACTAGGTTGCTTGGTGGTGGGACCGAATAGACGGCCGGGTATGACTCTGACAAAGTTCCTTCCTGCGATAAAGGAATGGGAAAATTGCCCCCTTGTTCGTCGGAGTCTGTGTTGATGAAGAGAATTTGGACGGTGTCGTCTTTATTCTCTTCTGTGATGGTATCATTCGAAGATGGAGCCTCTGAAGGCAAAACCGGGTCAACTGCCGCCTCAACCTTTTGACTTTCGTCAGGTATGGATTCAGACGGTTCATCCTCAATGATAGGTGCTTCGGTTGACCACCTGAGTGGGCCAGCCGGGTTCTCAACTGGTGAAGGATTTGGCAGGAGTTTTTGATATCTAGGAGGAAGTTGCGCTCGTAAAATCGGGCGATCTTCCAAAACTCTTTTAGCCTCATCTAAGAAGGGACAACAGTGGATGGTATGGTCGCCTTCACACAGTTTGCAGGGGAATCTAGCTTTCCCTCTCTGTCCTGTGACTTCACTTTCACTAGTTGACGGTGAGCTATCAACATGGCTATCAGAGGTTGACGCCACCGAATTGTGCAAACGGGGAGACCAGTCCCTTAGTATCCGAGGGATGCAGGGACAATCTCTGTGGAAGTGGTATCCCTTGCATATGACACATGGCGATTTAGACCTAGTCAGTGCTGTGTGTGGATTTTTGTCAGACGACACTTGTTTGCCCCCAGTCGCTTTTGGCTCCTTCTTCTTCTCCTCTTTCTTCTTCTTTTCCTTCTTCTCCTTAGGAACTTGGTTTTTTGTTTTACCAGTTCCGTCAAGCGAAGAGGAAGGAGGAGAGGAAGAATTAGATGAAGTAGAAGGCTGGTGGGTAACTCTGGTCTGGTCTAACTATTGATTCGACTGTTCAGGAATAGTGGTGTTCTGAACGACATTGGTTGAGAAGAGCCAGACCGGCAAGCCAATTGTCAGTCCTGGAAGCGACAATGTGGCCATATGGGGCGCACCAACATCTCCCCAAGAGGAGAAGGGACTAGGATTTCCACCAAGGGGAATTCCTTGGTTGGTGTGCTCCATTTTCTCAACCTAAAGATCAACGCAGGAATAGGGGTGATTGTTCCGTTTAAAATAAATTTTAACGACGCTTTAGACACAACTTGCTTTTTCAATTTTAAAGAGTCGAGAAAAAGCTAAAGATGACTCTAGTCTCCTTCGATGTTTTAACGAGCCTGAAGTGACAAATGCTCGGATGGACTTTTTCCGTTATAGAGTCTGAAAAAGGCCAAAAGGAACTGCTCTGGAGTTCTAGGTAGAGGGTGTGCCAAACTTTTCGCAAAACCGCAGAATACTTTTTAAGGTACGGGCGGTCGATCTTCCTGAATGCTGTGTTCAGTGCATTGCGATCAGTAGGGCAGCCGACACGGCTTCCTAAGGATAAAGGTTTTATGCCTATAGGGGTCTCCCAATATATACTCGACGGTACGTGGGAGCACAATCCGTACTGGCGCTATCGTCCCTCAGGAGGAATCACCCACCATCAGCGAGATCGACAGTCACCAGGCTTTACGATGCCGGAACACGTCTCTAGCCTAGACCTCTATGTTGTGCGTTAAGTTACAAAGCGTTGTTAAGTTCATTCAATTTATTTTAGGTTGATCTTTTTAGAAGTTTGCCTTTTGAGGTTCACCACGAGATGTATGATACAATTCCTAAATGCAGTCTAAAGATGATAAGCAATCTTTTATATCTTTTCAACAATGAGAATCCTAGCTACAAAGGGAAAAGAAAGACACCATCTTTTCTCAAAGAGAAATCAACACACTCTAATGCACTTTTCCTAAATCAAGCATGCAAACTATCAAGATGCAAATGCACAATGCAGGTGTTTGTTTTCTGCTTTCTTAATATTGATGCCTAAAAAGAAAGCTTTTTGCACAACTTTGAATTTGCTTTTAAATGACAAATACAAACAAGTTTACTTTTTCGAAATCAGAAAGGGTAGAAGAGAATACAACACTTTACGACTTTCGAAATGAACACTTGTTTCGACACTTAAAAGAGACAAACTCAAACCAAAAGCAAAAGTAAATGTATAATCAACTGCAAACAGCCAATGAACTCTCTCCTAAGATCACAATCAACAGATCTGAATCAAGGGCTACAGGATGATTATTTCACTCTTGCAAAGGAAAACTGTAAATGACACCACAAACACATAAAAAAACTCATAGTATTTTTGTACAAAAGGAGGCAGAATTTAAGCAGAGAAAAGGAGTTATCAGACAGGTACCTATGCTGGTTACAGGCTGCAAAAATCAGAGATCAAAACAAGGCAAAACAGAGCAGAGAACCCCAGCTGCACAAGGCCTAACTGGATCAACGCACCCTCAACACAGGGGTTTTGACATTCAGCGAAGGTAGCCTTCATGGGACATGCGTTGAAATGCAGAACCTCTTCACAGGGTCTGCGCTGAAGGAGAAACGAGAGTTTCTCACTGGGTTCTGGGTCACAGTTTGCTGATTAATCTACGGTTTCAGGCCAAATAAAAGCAACAAGCAAGGTACAATCAAAGGGATGCTTTGAGGAAGGGCTAAGATCTATCACAAAGGATCATCAAATCATTTGTGAGTCCATTGTTCAGATCATAGACAAATCCAGTGATTGGATCAAAGCAACAGCTGTCTACTTTGCATTTGAGAATAGCAGATGCAGTTCGATTGTTGCTGTTGAGTCTATGAAACAAACAATGATAGAAACACAAATAAAATGACTAAAAAGATTTTCCCAGTGGAGTCGCCAATTTGTTGTGGGGAAAAATGCCTATGCAGGATGATCCTATCCACCTAAGGTGTGACAATGCCTTAGCAACAAACAGAAACAGCTATTCTAGTATTCTTCCTTTATGAATTAAGAATGAAGAGAGATGGATGGACTAACCGATGTCTTCCATTTGTCCCTTGATCCTGTTTCTCTTCTCTTTGAGAGTTCCCAGCTACTTGCCTCCTCGCTCGCCTAGCTTCAACAGGTTCCTGCAAGATTACAAGAAGAGAACACTACACAAAGACATAGATTCATATTCATAACTAGTTCAGGATTAGAAATAAACTAAACATACTAATGCAATCATACATCAAAGACACATCAGCATATAGGAGAAACCAAGATAGCTTTATTGATGAATAACAAGGTTCAGGAAGAGATACAACCTAGAGGGCTCCAATCCAGCATCTCCTTCCCAGCAAATGAAATTCCTATCTTCACCTTCCTTCAAAGCATTAAGCACCCAATGATTCCAACCTCAAACCAACAGCAATTCTTTGCAATAACAAAACTCCAGCCTCTAGATCTCATGGAGGAGAGATCCATATATAGATGTTTGGAGAGAGGATGAGTCAGCTTGAGACCTGACTAGTGTCCTCTCCCTCTGTCAGTTCTTGCTTCCACTTGGAGGTTCTTGCTTCCACTTGGAGATTGAGAACCTCTTACTCATCACTAGTCGAATTCACTGAGGCAAGTGTCATTGAGGAAGATTCTGGAAGCTTCTAGGGTCTTGACACCTTGTTGAATGAACTTGCCATTTGTCAATTCCCACTCAGCGCACCCTGGTAGTGCTTCTACCTGCGTTGCAGTGCAGGTAGCCAGTGCAGACTTTGCATTTCAGCGCAGACAGCTAGTGGAGCCTCTGAATTGATCCTGAATTGACTTGTTTTTGAGCAGTTTCTGGTGGAGAACTTTTGTGAATTGATGTGGTTTGTTAGCCTTGTTCCTCTAGGGGTAGGAACAACATGTTTAGGGACTTTGGATCCCTTAGATTATGGAAATTTCATGCTTATAGCTGTAAGGCACAAAAATGTCTATAACACTGAGGTATGTTTGATTATGTTTATGTTTGGTTTATCTGAAAAAGTATGTTTGCAGGAAGAAGATCAAGATGAAAATGGTGGAATTTAGTTCACATGACTCTCCCTATAGATCAGATGAGCAGCATGGTGATGAGTACTCCCCTCACATAGCAGATACATTGAGAAGTTTGAAGGTATAAATAAGGAGTTGTAAAGTGGATAATGATAGGATCATTCAATCACAGGAAAGGCTTGCTACGGCACAAGAGAAACAAGAAAATGTTAATGCAGTTATTCTTCAGAGTTTATCATATTTGTGGAGATAGGGACCCCTTAGGATCAGTCATGGATAGGAAGAAATGACAAATGGTGCATATGGCAACAAGTCTTGATCAGGACACAGGTTGGATAGATAGGATATAGTTAGAGATGTCAGATTTTTGGATACACCTGATTGGAGGTGCAGTGATCATGGGTTCTATCCTAGTTCTGGTTCAAAGAGACAATATGGTCATCACCATCACCATCCATATAGGAGGAGTGAGAAGCAATATTTTCTAGAAGAGTTTAAGAAATAAAAACCACCTACATTTGAAGAAGAAATGAAGAAGTCACATGATGTATAAGCTTGGTTTCTTGCGATGAATAAGTTATTCAGATTGAATGACTATTTACAAAACATGAAAGAGATAATAGCTATCTTTAGTCTTAAAGGTAAAGCATACATTTGATGGGAAGAAGTGAAGATTTTCAGAGGCATTTGAGAAGAGGAATTGACTTGGAGGGATTTTGAAATACTTTTAAGGAAGAAGTATCTATTTGAGAGATACTATGATGATAGGGTGAAGGAGTTCTATGAGTTGAAGATGGGATCTATGATCGATGAGGAGTACACTATCAGATTCCTGGAGTTATTGAGGTATGTTCCTTATCTAAAGGAGCAAAAAGATAAGATTCAAATATTCATCAGTGATTTTTCAGTAGTGTTTAAAGACATGATTGAGTTTGATGAGCTTAGATCGTTGGAGGAAGCCATCGGGAAGTTGAAGCATTGTTATGCGCAATCAAATCTCAAGTCAGAATATAAAAAGGATTGGACAGGTAATGAGAAGACTAAGGGAAAATGGGGTAAGAAGAGAGGAATACTACATTACACAAGTAAAAAGGAGAATGTAGCACCGCAAGATAAGTTCAATGCATCTAACATAGGAGAAGGATTTCAGTCTCAAAAGTAGAATAAGGGTGATGGCAGGAATATTTTACAATGTTGCACTTGTGGCAAGGATCATCACAGGAGAGATGATCCAGGTGGATGTTGGTGGCCACCCACCTATCCCATTTGGACCCCCACAATTGTCTCTTTCAGTCTTTTTAGTTTCCTAAATTGTAGCACAGTTTACTATTTTTAGCAGTTTTTTCGGGTCCTAAACTTCCGGATCCGTTTTGAGGCTCTAAACGACGTTTTTTGGGAAATCTACCACCAAAGATTTTTTTTTGAAAAAATTGTCTTTTCCGTCGTAGTCCTCGGAGAGATCTTTCCAACGGGCTATCACGCGCGTCAAACGAAGATAATACGACCAATTCGTGACCCCGGGAAGTTGATGTACCAACTTACCAAAAAACGAAGCCCACAATTTGGCGTTTCATCTTCTAGGGTTAGGTTTTGGAATGTGAAGGGTTTTCCATTGTTTCTCTCAACAATAAATAGGCATTCGAGCCTCACAGTTCAGAGGCATGTAGCCACCACATCTCTTCTCAGGGATAAGCTACCATCGCCCTAGCTGGTTTATTTCCGTTACTATTTGTAAACATATTTCAATATTTGATATTAATGAAATGAAGTATTATTTCCGTTGCATATCTGTGTTATGGTTATCTCTGTAATTTGTTGCGTTCCTATTTAAGTCCGGATCAAGAGATTTCCCACAACATTAGGGTGGTAGAACATAGACCTACAGTGATCAGGAGGCATAGATGGTTGGGGATGTTGGACAAAGTACTCCTCAGATTTATGTAGTGTTGGATAATAGGCAGGTGGATCACTAAGCATATATTATAGAAATGGACAATAAGCTTTGTGATCAAGCTATTTCTATTTTGATTGCCCTTAGATCAAATTATAGTTATGTTAACCCTAACTTGGTGGATAAGTGTGGATTAAATAAATAAGTGCATGCAGAGTCTTGGTTAGTGTAGTTGGCTATAGGTACTAAAAAAAGGGTTCATCATTGGGTCATAGCTCTTGAATTTGAGTTGAATGGTATGTTTACATCAATTCATCTGAATGTGCTTTTGTTGGGATCATAAAAAATGCTTCTGGGTATGGATTGGTTATATATTCATAGGACTAAGGTGGACTTTTATGAAAAGGATATTGAGTGCTTGGATGACAATGGAGAACATAGAATATTATAGGGTAAGAAGAAGGAAACATCAATTAGGATGGTTACCACTATGTAGGCAAAGTGTAGTCGCATGAAAGGCTATGTATTATTTACAATGCATATTTCCAGTGAAAAAGGTAAGGATGTTGAGGATATAGAGGTCTTAAAGAGGTATCCAGTTTTACAACATCTTTAGGATGTGCTCCCTGTTAGTGTCAGTCTTTGAAGCCTTCCACCAGGGATCAAACATGCTCATACAAAGTGGTCTTAGGGTGTCAAACTCAAATTTTGTTATTTCAATGAGTCTTCAAGTAAAATTTGGTCACTAGGTATTAGGTCTAGGATTTGTTTTCACTTCTTTCAAAGTTTTCCAAGTGTCGGTCCATGTCACCATTTGGCTGAGTGTACCATTATTCAAAAAGTTTTCATCATCATTTCAGGTTCGAATGGGTCATTTTACACCTTTTTCGTGCTTCAGTTGTACTTGGGTAAGGCTCATTTCCCTCTCCTAGGGTTTTGAAGGTAATTTTTCTTGGATGGTCAAATCATAAACAAATCTTGTATCTTGATGCTCATACACCTTCCCCTATACTTAATATACCTTATTAAACACTTCCCATCACTGATATCCCTCCAATTCATGATTTTCCCACAAACCCTAGCTTATTGCTACAATTTGACAATTTTCTAGGCTATGCCTGTGTTTTGCTCTTTTGGACCCCTTCCCCTCACTCAATATTTCCAATTCCACTTTCCCTTGCTTCCTAACATCCCTCCCTACTTCCCAAATTTTCTCAAGAATTTAGAAGCCCCTTATCCCCTTCATTTCCCTTCATTTTTACAAATCCCCTGTTCCACATATCGGGATATGTTTTATTAAAATGATGTTGCTGAGAAATAGAAGATGAAATTGAAAAAAGTGAGAGAGGTATTTTTTCATAATTGACCCAAGAAGAAAAACCTCTTTCAGTTTCTACACAGGTTTCATGTTTTAGGAGAAATGTCAAAAATATCATTTGCCTCAGGAGTGTTGATGCACCTCTGGAGTGACCTTGGTAAAATCAATTTTTCTCCTGGGTGGAATGAACAAATGACTTTATTGATGACGCAAATAATAATTAGACACAAAAATATTCCCAATGAGCTATCATGAGCTCAATTCAGAGTTGAGGAAGACCTTCAATAGTTGACTGCAACAACACTCTACATTTAGGCAACCTCATTCTGAACATTTTGACCAGTCTTGGGAGATTGGACTTTTGACAGGGCAAATGAGCTCCAAATTGAAATATTAAAGATTTTCTGGAAAGTAGACTCGCCAAGATTTCCAATGAGATATCACGAGCCCAATTTGGACACCGGGAAGGCCTTTAAAAGTGGGCTACAAAAAGGCGCTGTGTACCGGAGGCCGGCGCTACGCACTTGGGAGGCGCTGCGCACCTGGCAGCCATTCCCAGTGTAAATTTACACGGGCGTGTTGTGGTCACCAACAACCCCCCTCTTTGTTTGATATTAGTAATAACATCAAGCAAAGGGGGACCCTTAACCAAAAATCCAAAAAATATTTTGTTTAAAAAATCTTTTGTATTAACTCCCTAAGAGCTATATCGCGTCGCAAAGGTAGAGAGAAGTGTTTTTCCCAAAGCGCATAAATACACTGACAAGGAGTGACGCGAGAACCCATTGCATCGCATGCATTAAAAACACTCAAAAAGGGAAAACCTAAGGAATCGCCGACGGCCGATATGCGACGTCGCAATGTCGCATAAGCAGCACAGAGTGATGAAGCGAAAACCTTGCGATCTTGCGATCTGCGATCATTCAAAACTGCAATCTGCGATATAGGCAATTTGCGATAACACTTAATGACGTCGTAGTCCTCGATACTGCGATTCCAATCACAGAAAGGACTCATCGCAAGAATTCTCCGACATAAACGGTAAACCCAAAATTGAGCGCGCACCTTAAGGGAAATTAATGATCGCATGCTTCAGTATCCAAGAATGATTGTATCGCGTTTTTCGAAGAGTCAAATCATGATGAGTGTCAGAATTACGCATTCATTAGAACTTAATGCTTTCATGTCAATCTTTTCGTCATTTCTCTTCTTCTTTGCGTAAACTGCAAGACATGTAACTGATATAAATCTATATGTAGGAAACATCTAAGGAAAAGAGGAAAGCGCCAATGGGGTAACAGAGAGAAGATGCCTCCGCAAATGGATGCCGCATGCAGCGGGACCGCAGATTCCAGAGTATCGCCCAACAGGTGCTGATGAAAATAGACTATTCGGGACTCAGAGTCAAAGGTGCACAAAAGTAGCGTGTTTGCAAAAGATCTTGAAGCTCAGACTGGGTAAAGCAAAAAGAGAAACGCAAAAGGAGGACGCTCTAGAAAATCCTGGAACAAAGAACGGAAGCAATTCTCGATACAGGGGATTGTCCATACAACGCGACTCCTAACTCATTGAGTCATTCGCATGACCAGAAACCGAAATAGCAACAGCAAAATCAGTTCGAAAGGAACCTGGGTTGTACTAAGTATACGCACAACGAATACACCCAGCTAGAGAAAGGTTTTCGAAAATATCTTCTAGTCTATCAGAAAGAGGTGCCAGCTCTTGTTATTTCTAATTTTCAAGCTCGAACAAAAGGAAAGAACAACCAGCCGACTCTTTCAGGGCGAACAGCGCATTGCTTACAGCACTAAGGAGCAGATACAGAAACGGTTAGAAATTAGATTTGATTTTTAGTAATAAATTTGCTTTTAGTAAAAGGGCGGTCATTTGAAGCCGTTCCCTAAATTTTTGTAATTAAGATTAATTAGTTAGTAGTATTTAACCCTTCTCATGGCATTTGGAGAAGGGTCCGGAAATCTGTCAAAAAACTTGTCCTCAGAACATGCACTTTTGCACCCTCGGAGGGGGTTTTTGATGAATGGATGGATCGAGATTTATTTATGTTTGCATTTTAATGTCTGTTACTGATGTTGCACTTCTGTACTCTTAACAGATATTAGAACAAGTAGAAATAAATCGTTATTGCTTGAAGTTTATTAGTGAAATCAGTCATAAATGGTACTTTTATCTCTTGACTAATTTCTGCTTGTATTCCTAAAGTGATATGCAGCTGAGTTCTTTATATGTTAACGTATGAATGTGTGTATTACCATTTGGCACTTCTGTATGGTGGAGTCATTTATTTGTGCTTAACATATGAATAACTAATTATGCGATATGCTGTTCACAACTGTTTTGCCTAACTTCTTATGCAAAATGGTTCATCTTAATTGATTTATATTCTTATGATAGCTGAATGATCTTTATTACCAGCTATTGTTCGAAATCTTTTTAGATCGCATAATGAAATAATTTTACCTTGGGTTAGCGTAGATTAGATGTATTTTTTTTCATTAGATTACAATAGCATAGAGTTAGTTTAGAAGTTAGGATTAAATTAGCTTAAAATACCCCTAAATCAATACCATCAAACTCTACACACACACACACCCCTCATATTGGGAAACTGGTCCCATTATCCCCAGTCGGACCCGCTACTCCAAACGGGCACTGAGCCGCCAACCAGGTTCCCGACCGGGTGGGTATCCCCCTTGTTGTTGACCCGATTTTGGGGCCCTCAACAGATTTGGCGCTAGAAGGAGGGCCCGAGCTATGAATGGCGCATAAGTCAAAATCTGAATACCATTCTGAGAGCAAATAACCCTCACCAATTCCCCCGACTTCTCCGGTACGATTAAACTCGGAGCTAGAAGTCGCTCGGGCATCGACCGTTGCTACACACTCTAATATATCAGACCAACTTATCATTGATCCCCCTGAACTTCAAACTTTGATTCGTAAACTCCAGGGATTCTCTATTTTTACTCAGAGGTTTGATAAATCTAAAGGCAGCGTGACTTCGCAGTACAATCCTGCTCATCCCCTGACCAGATTGAAGAGTGGAAATTTTGGCATCCAGCCAACTGAAATCCCTCTCCCCACTAGGAAAAGAGCAAGGAAAGCACTTCCAGAGTCTGACAGAGAGACTCTTTCATCTACTTCGTCCATTTCAACTCCCTCACCGCGAAGTCAGCCACCCACATCTTCACCCCAGATCACTCATCCATCTTCCGCAACCCTTCCTCCACGATCATCGAAGATCATAATATCTCCATCTTCTCAGCATCAGGGATCATCTTCTGCACTTCCATTGACTAGCAGCTCAACGATGGCCCAGTCTCCATGGAACAATCCTGGGGCGGTTTTAATGCCTCCACCCCTGAGCCCTATACCGGCCCATCCTGAGAAGTGGCTGCCTAAATTCAATCCAGAAACAGGCATGCTAGCCGAAGAACATATCAATAATTTCATGCTTTCTGTTAATCTCAACGGAGTTACTAATGAAGATGCTATTTTCCGGCTTTTCCCTTATACAATGCAAGGAACAGCCGGGTCGTGGTATTTTTCGTTACCTTCCGGATCCATCACAAGCTGGGACATTTTTCAAAGTCAGTTCCTCACCAAGTTTGGTGATGACAGATCCATGGCGACATTGATCAATGACCTATCTAATCTTAAGGCTGAGGCTAGAGAACCCATTAAAGATTTTAACTTACGGTTCAATAAGATCCTCAACAAAATCCCCGCTGCTTCACAACCCAGTGAGGAAGTAAGATGTGAATGGTACATCACGGCTTTACCTCCAAACTTGGCTATCTTCGTAGATAGGGCAAACAAGACCACCTTAGTTGTCAACTTGACAGAGGCGTTACCAGTTGAAAAACGCGTAGTAGCCCTTGAAAAGAGATCTGCAATTGAAGAACGTAAATCTAAGAAGATCTTTTTCAAAGAAGACACCAAGAAGAAGCAAACGAAAGATACTTTCGATATGGAAGGATTACAAAAAGTGTTGAAAGCCATGTCCAATGAGATGATTGATATTAAAAAACAAGTAGCAGAAACGTCTTCAAGAAAACCTTTCAGGACTTTTAAAAGAAACCCTCCCATGGAGACGAAGCCACCCAATGTTGTCTCAAACGTTGAATCTGAAGAAGAAGAAGAAGAGAATACCACTGAAGGGCAGACCGACGATGAAGAGGTGGTGGAACTACAAGGAATGTGGGATTTCATCCTCCCACAAGAAGAGGATCAAGAAGCATTTCCTGTTAGCACGAGAAGCAGAAATCAACTTGATCCTCCCCAAACTACCCCAAAACAAAAGGGCGCAAGCCCTGCAACAAAAGATAAGGTCGTAACAAAAAGGACAACTGCTAAAGCGACCCAGTTTAGCCCAGTCCAATCTGATCAAGCACCTCCATCAAGAACACTGATAGTGTCGGATGAAATGGAGTATAACATCATTGATGACATGAAGAAGACTAGGGCTAACATCACTCTTTATGAATTGAGTAAGTTGAAACACCAGCAGAAAATAATGATGAAAGAATTACATGCTGTGCCTACTACATCTTTACCTACAGTTGTAGCTTCCCACAATCTGGGAAGGCCTCCAACCAACGCGATCAATAAGATTGATCCAAATGACATCGCCTTGATTGTAGGAAGATCAAGATCTCATACTCCTCCTTTTCTTCTCACATACGAAATCTTCAATAAAAACGTGCACAATTGCTTGGTCGATTCTGGTGCTTCAACGAATATTTTACCCAGGTCAATATGTGCCAAATTAAATGTGCAACCTCAAAAATCGGCAGTACGTATAGTTCAACTTGATCGATCCCAAGTCGAAGTGATTGGTGAACTTAATCAGGTGACCATAAGATTGTCGTCTAACCCAAAAGTGTGTCAGGTTATCGACATTCTAGTAGCTCATATCCCTGAGTTCTATGGTTTGATTCTTAGCAGGGATTGGTCGGAGAAACTCCACGGATATTTCTCAACCGACTGGTCACACATGTGGTTACCATACAATGGTAAACCAAATCAGATAAAGGTTGAACGAGAGTTGCACCAAAAATACATAGTGACAGAACTAGAAGGAGAAAATGAAGCCATAACATACAATAGCAACATTGTAGGCAATTACGCAGTAGATTCTTTTCTCGGCAATTTCAATGCTCATATTTCACCTTACTTAGAGAATTCAGTTTTATCCCAAGTTGAAAATTTCTCCCAAACTGATGACTCAAAATGTTTTAGTTTTTTAGATAATTCTGTAAATACATCTTTATTTTGGAAATTATATTTTGACGGGTCTAAATCCAATGAGGGAGCAGGAGCCCGATGCGTTCAGATCAGCCCGGACGGGAACAAGATTATGCTCACATGCAGACTTGAGTTCGATTGCACGAACAACACAGCGGAGTACGAAGCCTTGGTTCAAGGCCTATACAAAGCAATCGGATTGAACGTTAAGTATCTTCAAGTCTTTGGAGATTCTGAGATCGTCGTAAAACAGGTACGTAACACCATACACTACCTGTCAGGTCATTTAAAACACTATCAATCATTAGTTCAAGATCTCACTGCACATTTCATAGCATTCAACATCTCGTCAATTCCAAGAATTCAAAACACGAGTGCAGACCTATTAGCTAACGTAGCCTCTAGACTGATTCCTTCCGAAGATTTTGGTCCTGATAGGTTTTCAATAGAATTAATCTTTAGACTGTCCATCCCTGACAACATCACCAACTGGAGAGTATTCAACGACGATCCAGACATCGTAAGTTTCCTCACCTCTGAAGGATCCTACTCAAATCAGATAATCGACGAAGGCCATCATGATCACCAAATACAACAAAGTAGCACTAACAATGCTATACCCAAATCGGTGGTCAAGTTAGAAGACCTATATGATTTGAAAAGTCGGTTCAAAAGGTCAGCTAATGCAAAACTCTACAGTTCAACTCTGAACTATGAATCGGTGAACCTAGGAACTGACGAGAAGCCACAAAACGTTAACCTAGGCCACGGCCTAGCCCCTGAAGAGAAATCAGCGTACATTCGTCTTCTGAGACAGTACAAAAACGTTTTTGCCTGGAATTATGATGAGCTGAAGACTTACAACACTTCTATCATTCAACACACTATCCCTATGATTGACAATGAAAGACTTGTCCAGCAGAAGCTCAGAAAAATACACCCTAACTTAGAAAATCAGATAAAAACTGAGCTTGATAAGTTGTTGAGAGCCAGAATAATTTTCCCCGTCAGGCATTCCAAATGGGTGTCCAATATGGTACCCGTTAGGAAGAAAAACGGAGACATTAGAATCTGTATCGATTTCCGAAATCTCAGCAAAGCCTGTCAGAAAGATAACTTTCCCCTCCCACCTATGGAACAAATATTACAGGCAGTAGCAGGCTCAGAATTAATGTCTTTCCTGGATGGATTTTCAGGATACAATCAAGTACTGGTGCATCCCGATGATCAGTTAAAGACTACGTTCCGAACCAAATGGGGCACTTATGCATATCGGAAGATGCCATTTGGTCTGATCAATGCCAGAGCTACCTTTCAAAGAGCCATGGACATCGCGTTTAAAGGGTTAGTCAATAAATCAGTAGCGATTTACCTGGATGATATAACAGTGTACTCCAAAAAACGAAGCAACCATCTCAAAGATTTGAAGCAAATCTTTCAAAGGTGTTTGAGGTATGGGATTTCGCTCAACCCAAAGAAATCTTTCTTTGCATTAAGCGAAGGGAAATTGCTCGGATTCATAGTGTCGAAATCTGGTATTCACATAGAACCCGACAGAATCAAGGAAATTTCCGAGATATCCATGCCCCATAACAAGAAAGCCATGCAATCCTTCCTTGGACAGATCAATTTTGTAAAAAGGTTTGTCCCGGATTTTTCACGTATTATTTCTCCTTTACAAAATATGATAAAAAAGAATTCAAATTTCAAATGGGGTCTAGATGAGCACGAAGCATTCAACTTAATCAAACAAGCTATCATCAATGCTCCATCTCTAGCAACCCCAAATTTTTCAGAACCTTTTATCTTATACACGTTTGCCTCAGAGAAATCCTATGCTGCGATTTTAACTCAAGCGAATCAAGAAAAGGCAGAAGCTCCAATGGCATTTTTTAGCTCGAACTTACAAGGCGCTGAACTTAATTACTCAGACATAGAGAAATAGGCATATGCCGTTTTCAAAGCGATCAAATATTTCAGACCTTTCTTGCTAAAAGCCCATACCAAAGTCATAGTACCGTTCCCAGCGGTAAGAAACCTCCTGATATAGAAAGATGTGGGCGAAAGGAGAGCGAATTGGATCACCGCCTTACAAGAATACGATCTTGAGATCAAGCCAGCACACATCGTGAGAGGTCAAGGCTTCTGCAAGATGTTAGCTGGAGCATCGCAAATTCCTGAGAACTCGTCTGAAGAGGTACACACGTATGAGGTAAGCCTAAACGACGCAGAATCATTATATGCTGACACCATTTATTTTCTTAAGAACGGGTATGCTCCATTTCACCTGGATCACACCAAGAAGAGAGCCCTGAGGTTGAAATCTAAACAATACCATCTCATAAATGATGTTCTGTTTAAAAGAAATTACGATTCTGTGCTTCTTAGATGTCTTGAGAAAACTGAAGCCGAAAAGGTTTTGCAGGAACTTCACGATGGACCAGCAGGTGGACACTATGCTGGAGAAGCCACCGCCCATAAAATCTTGCGTCCAGGATATTACTGGCCCACATTGTTCAAAGACTCATACAACTACGTAAGGAGATGCCAAGTCTGCCAGACTGCTACAAGGAAACAAAAGAAGTCATCCATGCCACTACAGCCGGTTAACATTGAGCAACCGTTCAGTCAATGGGGCCTGGACATAATAGGTGAGATCGTTACTCACTCTTCTAAACAGCATAGGTATATCCTCACGGCAACTGACTATTTTACCAAATGGGTAGAAGCGATTCCTCTCAAGACAACTAATTTTGAAAACATTATTGAATTCATAGATCAGTTTATCATCACTAGGTTTGGATTGCCAACGACCTTAATGTTTGATAATGCATCATATTTTTCTGGAAATGCAATGACTGAGTTTGCGCTCAAAAGAGGGTTCAAGCTGAAGTATTCTGCCAACTACTATCCGCAAGGTAACAGGTTGGCCGAATCGACAAACAAGAACCTAATCAGGATTATTAAAAAGACAGTTGACCAAAACCAAAAGAATTGGCACAAAGCGCTGGTAAATGCCTTATGGGCAGATAGAATTACAAAGAAAGCTTCTATCGGCATTTCTCCCTTTAATTTTGTTTATGGGAGAGAAGTGGTTCTTCCGACTCACCTAGTCATTCCCTCTTTGTCTTTAGTGCAATACATCGATGAAGTACCTACTTCCTCCTTACAATTAAGACAAATGGAAATAAACAAACTAGAAGAACGACGAGAACAAGCTAAGAAAACCCATGCTCACCACCAAGCGCTAATAAAATCCTCTTTTGACTCAAACATAATGACCAGAAATTTTTTTCAGATGGGAGATTTAGTTTTAAAATGGGATAAGGCTCATGAAGAAAAGGGAAAACATACGAAATTCCAGAAGCTGTGGCTTGGTCCTTTTCAGATTGTAGAGGTCATAGGCCCATCGACTTTTGTGTTGCAGGATTTAACAGGCAGGAGAGATTCTCTGCCTGTGAATGGACAAATTCTCAAAATGTATTTTCCATAGAAGAGAATTCTTCTAATTTTTGTAGAATAGATTTAATTTTTAGTTTTTAGTTTTTATTTTGTTTTGTTTTTCTCTTTTTATGAATAAAACTGGTTGTAAATGATCATTTAAAAGGATTCATGAAAGAGCACGCCAATTCTCTATCAGATTTTGATTTCGCTTGTACAAATAGCAAAATTTTTGAAAAATCTGAATTTTATTATTGACAAATAGAGTTAACTTCACCCTGATTACGATATTAGTTTCAACCTCAAAAAACTTTGACGAAAGCAACCTTTGGTAAAGAATTGTTTTGTGTCAGCACAATGAAAGGTATCATCAATAATAAAATAAGTATTCTCTGCAAAACTGTTGTTTTCAAAAACTCTATTATTGTCGTCCAGAGCTTTCTTAAGGAAAAACAATGACTTCCTCCATGCTAAAAGGAAATTGCAGCATTCAGAGAAACAATCCAAGGAAAACACTATATCTCAAAGAATAAGAGGTCTCATCACGAGCCGACTTATCATGATCACAGATATTATAACTTGCTGACTTTGCCAATACTGTCTATCAAAACAGGGCAACGACTTAAGATTGTTGTAATCAAAAGACAAGAGGTCTCATCACGAGCCGGCTTGTTCAACAAAAGTGTAAATCAAGTGAATGACTGTGTCATAATTTGGCCACCAAACCAAGACATTGTTCTTTAGAGAATTAAAAAAGGAAAAGTGTGTCAAAAAAGGATTTTTTTTCTCTGGAATGTTGCGAGTAACCTCAAGCAGGAAAAAGGATCATTGCTGGATAACATGGTAACCTTGTCGAGGCTATGGACGCTTGCGGGCAGTAGAGGCTCTACCTACAACAAATGAGCATACTTTTAAGCCAGTACGCAGAGAAGACCTTATTTTATCTTTAATCAAGACCAAGTAATGTCTGGTGCGAATGCAAGAAAAAGCCTGAGGAAGCAAGCAATTGGGATATAAAAAGGTTGGTACAAAGTATCGTTGACAAGGTGAGGGGTAATCTACTCTATCTGTCCATAACAAAATTTAGACGTATAAAAATTTTTGCTGTTTCAGAAGTGAACGGTCAATAGAAAAGCAGAGATAACTGGTTCTTCACAGTGAATCGCCATTGTTGTGGTCACCAACAACCCCCCTCTTTGTTTGATATTAGTAATAACATCAAGCAAAGGGGGACCCTTAACCAAAAATCCAAAAAATATTTTGTTTAAAAAATCTTTTGTATTAACTCCCTAAGAGCTATATCGCGTCGCAAAGGTAGAGAGAAGCGTTTTTCCCAAAGCACATAAATACACTGAAAAGGAGCGACACAAAAACCCATCGCATCGCATGCATTAAAAGCGCTCAAAAAGGGAAAACCTAAGGAATTGCCGACGGCCGATATGCGATGTCGCACGTCGCAATGTCGCATAAGCAGCACAGAGTGATGAAGCGAAAACCTTGCGATCTTGCGATCTGCGATCATTCAAAACTGCGATCTGCGATATAGGCAATTTGCGATAACACTTAATGACGTCGCAGTCCTCGATACTGCGATTCCAATCACAGAAAGGACTCATCGCAAGAATTCTCCGACATAAACGATAAACCCAAAATTGAGTGCGCACCTTAAGGGAAATTAATGATCGCATGCTTCAGTATCCAAGAATGATTGTATCGCGTTTTTTGAAGAGTCAAATCATGATGAGTTTCAGAATTACGCATTCATTAGAACTTAATGCTTTCATGTCAATCTTTTCGTCATTTCTCTTCTTCTTTGAGTAAACTGCAAGACATGTAATTGATATAAATCTATATGCAGGAAACATCTAAGGAAAAGAGGAAAGCGCCAATGGGGTAACAGAGAGAAGATGCCTCCGCAAATGGATGCCGCATGCAGCAGGACCGCGGATTCCAGAGTATCGCCCAACAGGCGCTGATGAAAATAGACTATCCAGGACTCAGAGTCAAAGGCGCACAAAAGCAGCGTGTTTGCAAAAGATCTTGAAGCTCAGACTGGGTAAAGCAAAAAGAGAAACGCAAAAGGAGGAGGACGCTCCAGAAAAGCCTGGAACAAAGAACGGAAGCAATTCTCGATACAGGGGATTGTCCATACAACGCGACTCCTAACTCATTGAGTCATTCGCACGACCAGAAACCGAAATAGCAACAGCAAAATCAGTTCGAAAGGAACCTGGGTTGTACTAAGTATACGCACAGCGAATACACCCAGCTAGAGAAAGGTTTTCGAAAATATCTTCTAGTCTATCAGAAAGAGGTGCCAGCTCTTGTTATTTCTAATTTTCAAGCTCGAACAAAAGGAAAGAACAACCAGCTGACTCTTTCAGGGCGAACAGCGCATTGCTTACAGCACTAAGGAGCAGATACAGAAACGGTTAGAAATTAGATTTGATTTTTAGTAATAAATTTGCTTTTAGTAAAAGGGCAGTCATTTGAAGCTGTTCCCTAAATTTGTGTAATTAAGATTAATTAGTTAGCAATATTTAACCCTTCTCATGGCATTTGGAGAAGGGTTCGGAAATCTGTCAAAAAACTTGTCCTCAGAACATGCACTTTTGCACCCTCGGAGGGGGTTTTTGATGAATGGATGGATCGAGATTTATTTATGTTTTCATTTTAATGTCTGTTACTGATGTTGCACTTCTGTACTCTTAACAGATATTAGAACAAGTAGAAATAAATCGTTATTGCTTGAAGTTTATTAGTGAAATCAGTCATAAATGGTACTTTTATCTCTTGACTAATTTCTGCTTGTATTCCTAAAGTGATATGCAGCTGAGTTCTTTATATGTTAACGTATGAATGTGTGTATTACCATTTGGCACTTCTGTACGGTGGAGTCATTTATTTGTGCTTAACATATGAATAACTAATTATGCGATATGCTGTTCACAACTGTTTTGCCTAACTTCTTATGCAAAATGGTTCATCTTAATTGATTTATATTCTTATGATAGCTGAATGATCTTTATTACCAGCTATTGTTCGAAATCTTTTTAGATCGCATAATGAAAGAATTTTACCCTGGGTTAGCGTAGATTAGATGTATTGTTTTTCATTAGATTACAATAACATAGAGTTAGTTTAGAAGTTAGAATTAAATTAGCTTAAAATACCCCTAAATCAATACCATCAAACTCTACACACACACACACCCCTCATATTGGGAAACTGGTCCCATTATCCCCAGTTGGACCCGCTACTCCAAATGGGCACGGATCCGCCAACCAGGTTCCCGACCGGGTGGGTATCCCCCTTGTTGTTGACCCGATTTCGGGGCCCTCAACAGGGCGCTACGCACTTGGGAAGCGCTATGCACCTGGGTGAGGTGCTACGCAGCTAGAAGCCAAGCCCAAAAACTCTCCAAAATAACTCAATTTGTTTCAAATCTCTCAAGTTACCTCTTGGCAAGTAAGTAAATCAATCCTTCTTGTTGAAAAGGGTTTTGCATCAAGTTTTGGTGATTTAGTCTCTCATAAAGTTAAAACCCTAGTGTTCACCAAACTATCTCATAAAATTGACAAGCTCACTCTCTTATTGTTTTCCTATCTTATCCATTTTCTCTTGTTCCTTAAACCCCATTCCCTCATAGAAATTTCCCAAACATCATTCCCTCATATATTTTCCCTAAATCCCATTCCCACATGCAAATTTCCCAAACCCTACTCACTCCCTAAACCATACTCACATCCCTAAACCCTTCTTACACATACATTTCCACACTTCCTCCCCCATACACTCTGCCCATCCCATTCCTCCATCCTATTTCCATACTATTATCCACAAACCGTCCATATACAATCACATTTTTCAAAACCAAGGGAAAACAATGGAAAGAGATAATGAATATGACTCTGAGGAAGAGACACTCAGTGATAGTTTCGTGGATAGCAAAGCAAAGGAAAAGAGAATATGCATGAGGATGATATAGATGATGAACAAGAAAGAGAACAAACAGTTGGAGGATAAGCAAAGCCTAATGGAACTTGAAATGTTGAAACTGAAAAGGCAAAGTGACAAAAAGCATCCTGTCATTTTGACTCCCATTGAGCAAGAGATTGAACATGACTGGGAAACTTGGCTTGAGAGGGTCAACATGCATCTTGAAGGACTGATCAACAAGGCCAACATGGACAATAGAATGCTCTGGCACATGTCATATCATTATATGACTCGAAACAAAATTTGCAATATGAGAATCAAGAAGCTTAAAGCTAGGTTGAGGAAGGCCTTAAGGGGAAAAAAAGGAGAAAGACAAGATGAAAATCTTGGTTGAAGCCTCAATATCCCATCAAAGCAACTAATGGTGGTGCCTTGTGCCAACTTTGGGCAAGTTTTGGTAAGTTTTTGTCATTTTGAAATTTTCCAACACAAAAAATTGCCCTAGGTTTCACTGGAGGAATTTTTGAAGAAATGGCTCTTATATCTAGATTCATCATGATGAGAGCATCAAACCCATAAAATATCAGCAATTTTGGAACAAAAATTGGTCACCAAAAGGTAAAAACACCATCAAAAAATGACCTCTCTGCCTCTTTTTGGACACATAGAAGCAGCCTTCGGAGATTTCACTTTTGAGGGGAAAATGACATCCAAATGCAAAAATTCAAGATGTTCCAGAAACTATACAAGAAGACCTTTCCAATGAGCTATCTTGGGCTCAGTTTGGCTAAGGGGAAGGCCTCCAAACGTGGCTGTGAAATGGCACTACACACTTGGACAGTGGCGGTACGCGTAGAACGAGTTTGCCCCAAAATCCAGTTTTTGCCTAGTTTCTCTGCAAATTGACTTTTTCTCTCTTCATGGGTGAATTTATGATTGTAATTAAGGCTATGCTATGTAAATTTAGTTGTGAAATCATCTCAGAGGGTATATTCATCATTTTGAGGTAGTTTGGGGGTTAATGAATTAGTTTCCATGCTTACAGAGGCAAGTTGTTCCACTGCCTATATTCCTGCTCCTTGTTTGGAAATGGTTGTAATAGTTCCTTATCTCTTGGATCCAACCCTTGATGAATAGCATAGGTGGTTTTATTGTCTATATTATGTATTTTTTCAGTCATTAGCAAAGGTTGGACTCTCTTGGATGCTCTCAGCTACATTGTACACCTTTATCAGCAGTTTGGCAAGGAAATAAACTAGGATTTGTAGCTATTTTTATGGGATACTTGTGGTAAAGTGTTTTTGCATAGTTTCTTCTTCTGTTATTAGTTTTTCTCATGTGTTATGTGTGCCACAATCTGATTCATTCTTCTAGCTAAATGATATCAAGATAGATAGGTAGAATACATTGGTTACAGTGCTCTGCCTTGGGAAACCATTCAGTTTTTGATGTTTTCTACTATTTGAGAAGGATACATGATATTTGCATGCCCTCCTTAGCTCCTTACCAGTCTTAGACCTCTCATCTCACTCAATTACAAGTGCCAAAACACCTACCTACGTTGCCCCATAGAACACCCTACATCCTGACTTCTTTTCCCGGACCCAAAGCTGCCTGCTCCATTTGATCCAGCAACAAAATCAACAAAAATCAATAAAAAACCTAGAGCTACTATACCTAGCCTAAAATCCATATTTGATCCAGTCATTTTGACTGAGATTCATAAGGAGAGAGCCCTCTCCCGACCTGGTAGGGCTAGCTACCAGGTTAAGTGTGGTTTGTGGTTACCCTAGAATTACCTCCCTTCTGCCTGAGGTAAATCTAGGCTCTAACACTCCTAACAAATATTTCAGGGTTACCGCCTCATAGGGAAGTGGAATTTTCTATTGAGTTAGTACTAGGAGCAAACCAACATCAATGGAATTGTATAGGATGAGCACTCCAAAGTTAGTGGAATTAAAGTTGCAGTTGAAGGAAATGCTTGAAAAGGGATACATTAGGCCAAGTGTGTCACCTTGGGTGCACCAATATTGTTTGTGAAGAAGAAGGATGGTACTCTTAGGTTATGCATCGATTACAGGAAATTGAATAAGGTGTCAATTAAGAACAGGTATCCATTGTCAAGGATTGATGACTTGTTTGACCAGTTGAAGGGAGAAAAAATGTTCTCGAAGATTGATTTGAGATCAGGATACCATCAGGTATGCATCAAAGAAGAGGAAATCTACAAGACTTCTTTCTAGACCAGGTATGGGCATTATGAGTTTGTTGTAGTTCCTTTTGGTCTAACTAATGCTCCAACTACTTTCATCTGTTTGATGAATAGTGTGTTGCGTCCTTATCTCGACAAGTTTGTGATTGTATTCATTGATGATATTTTGATATATTATAAGAATTCTGAACACTTAGCAACAGTGTTAAGACTTCTAAGAGAGAATTAGTTGTATGCCAAGCTTAGCAAATGTAGTTTCTTTCAAACATAGGTACATTACTTGGGATATGTGGTTTCCAAGGAAGTCATAGGAGTGGATCCAGAAAATATATGAGCTATCATGGAATGGGAAACTCCTAGAAAGGTGGATGAGGTCAGAGAATTCATGGGATTAAACAATTATTATAGTAGGTTTGTTATAGACATTTTTGTGCCTTGCAGCTCCAAGCATGAAATATCCATAAACCAAGGGCTCCTAAGTCCCTAAAAGTGTTGTTCCAACCCCTAAAGGAACAAGGTCAACAAATTACAGCTTCTCCCAGAAGTTCTCCACCAGAAACTGCTCAGAATAAGTCAAAATAGGATCATTTCAGCTGCTCCACTAGCTAAGTGCGTTGCATAGCACCTAAATCCACTAGCTAGGTGCGTTGCAACGCACCTAAATGCACTACCAGGGTGCATTGAGCAGGAAATGACAAATGGCAGTGCCATTCCGCGAGGTGGAGAGACAATGGAAGCTTCTAGAATCTTCTCCTATGACACTTGCCTCACTGAATTCGACCAAGGATGAGTAAGAGGCCTTCAGTCTCCAAGTGGAAGCAAGAACTGACAAAGAGAAGCCACTAATCAAATCACAAGCTAACTCATCCTCCTTGCATACATATATATATGGATCCCTCATCCTAGAGATCCAGAGGCTGGAATTTTGCACATTGTAAGGAATTGCTGTTGGTTTTGAGATAGAGATCAGAATATTGGGTGATTTATGCTTTTTTGGAGGTGAAGAGGGGCTTCTTTGCTGGGAGGTTGATGCTGGATCAGGAATCATCGGTTGTAACTCCTCCTGGATCTTTTTGTTATATCAATAAAACTATTTGAGTTTTTCCTCCATTCTCGTGTATCATTGATGCTTGTTACATTTGTATGGTTAGCTTAAATCTGATCCTAAGCTGTTTATGAATATAGATCCATGTCTTTGTATAGTTTTCTTCTTCTGTGATCTTACAGGTACTTGGTGAAGCTGGGCAAGTAAGGGAGCAGGTAGCTGGAAGCTGTCGAAGAAGAGAGAGATTGGATCAAAGGACTAGCGCAAGACACAGGTCGGTTCTTTCTATCCCCCTCTATCTTCAATTCATAAAGGAAATCCAAAAGTAGTTTTCTCTGTTTGTTTCTAAGGCAGCTGTCTCACCTTAGTGGGATAGAGCAGTTCTAAATAGACACTTTTCCCGGTAACAAAATGGCGACTCTGCTGGGGACGATTGTCTAAATTAGTTTGTTTGTGTATCTCTTGTTGTTTGTTTCATAAACTTATAAGTAGCAATCGAACTGCATTTTCCATAACAAATGCAAAGTAATCGAGGTTAGGCTTCTGTGATCCATATCAAGTTAGAGAAAGATTTCAGCGAAAATCACATGGAATCTCATTTGTCGACGCGTTTCGAACCAACCAATGTGGTTCATCGTCAGGACAAGTTGAAGAAACAGATCCAGCTTAGCATGTTAAATAGACTGAGCAGAGCCTCCAACGGCTAGTTTGACCAACCGTAAATATTGACTAATGGACCGGGATCAAAACATTTTTAATAAAAAAGGAGATAAGTTATATAGGAGCCCAATAAATCATTTACATTAGTGATAATAGTTTATTAATAAATAGTTAAAAATTATAGGTTAATTATTTTTAAAAGGAAAATTAGTTGCAAAGGACCGCTTCTATGAATAAATTAAATGTGAATACGAGTTAAATGGGAATAAAAATAACTAAATGAATAAAAATAAAATAAAAATAATAATAAAAATAATAAATAAATAAATAAATAATAAAAATAATAACAAAATAAATAACAATAAAATAAATAAATAAATAAATGAATAAAATAAATACAAATAAAAATATAAAATAAAATAAAATAAAATAAATAAATAAATAAATAAAAATAAAATAAATAAAAATAAAAATAAAAATAAATAAATAAATAAAAATAAAATAAAATGTGAATACGAGTTAAATGGGAATAAAAATAACTAAATGAATAAAAATAAAATAAAAATAATAAATAAATAGAAATAATAACAAAATAAATAACATTAAAATAAATAAATAAATAAATGAATAAAATAAATACAAATAAAAATATAAAATAAAAATAAAATAAATAAATAAATAGATAAAAAAAATAAAATAAAATAAAAATAAATAAACAAATAAAAATAAAATAAAAATAGATAAATAAATAAATAAAATAATAAATAAATAAATAATAATAAAATTAATAATAAAATAAATAACAATAAATAAATAAATAATTAAATAAAAATAAAAAAAATAAAAATAATAAAGGAAAATTAGATGAATAGAGTAATGTATAAAATTAATTTTATTTAAAAATATTATAAAAATTGTGTGTTAATAAAGGTAATAAAGAAAATCAAAGGATGATATGATAGATCGGAAATTAGTTAAAAATATAAGCAGTAAAGAATTAGAAAGAAATTAGTTATATGGAGGCCCTTAGATAAAATAATCAATAAAATAATAGGAATGGAAAAAAAAGCATCAGAAGAAATAGGTTACTATATACACGATTAAAATAAATAAATAAATAAATAAATAAGTGAAAATAAAGATAAAAGAACACCAAAAAACCAAAGAGGACGAAAAAACGACCAGGAAGAGAGGGCTGGGACCCAACAGCTACTGACTTTCCAACCATCCTCTCTATTGATATTGCTTGGTCTCTTTTCGATCTCAAGCGCTTCCCTGAATTTTCGATGATGGAAATGCGAAACCTTAGCAATAACACTGGCTTCTTCAATACAAACATGATGATTGGTTTTCTCAACATGTTCAGCCAAAGCGGAAGACTTAGATCTCTTATGCTTCAGATCTGCTGCGTGCTCGCTAATCCTCTGATTAATGGAACGACCAGTCTCCCCAATATAGGGGGTCCCACAGGAACAAGGGATCATATAAACACCCTTCATATCTTTAGGGTCGATGGGATCCTTCACCGATCTGAGGGACGAACGAATGGTGTTTAGGGGCCTGAAGGACACAGGGATACTATGTCTCCTGAGAATCCTACCAATTCTATCAGTGGTCCCTTGAACATAAGGAAGATGGACACCAGGAACACGATCTTTAGGCTCTCTTTTCACCAGAGAATTCTTGGAAGCTTTAAGGAAAGCCCTATGACCCATGTATCTACTGTACCCATTCTCCACAAAGACATCCAGCAGATGGGATTTTTCCTTCTCAAAGCTCTTCTTGTCCGAGATCCTCAGGGCCCGAGTAGCAAGGGTACTAAGAACACCCATCTTTTGAGCCGGGAAATGGTGGGAACTGGCATGAAGATACTGCTCCGTATGAGTTTTCTTTCGAAAAACTTGATGGGCGAGGGAACCATCATCATTCCTAGAAATAAGAATATCAAGGAAAGGAAGGCATCCCTCAACTTCCTGCTCCTTAGTGAACTTAATGGCTGAGGACTGCCTGTTAAGATGATCAAAGAAGAGATCAAGCTCATCCTGGCCATGAGACCATATGACATTGGTGTCATCCACATACCTCTTCCATAGTTTAGGAAGGAGCCGGGAAGAGTTCAGAGCTTTGGACTCAAAATCTTCCATAAACAGATTAGCAACAACAGGGGAAAGGGGGGATCCCATTGCAACCCCACATGTTTGCTCGAAGAACTCCCCTTCAAAACTGAAAAAGGTGGAAGTGAGACAGATCTCAACCAACCTAGCCGTGTCAGGATCTGTTAGGCGGTTGATCACAATCATGGCCTCATTAATAGGGATGCAAGTGAACAGGGAGACAACATCAAAACTGACAAGAATGTCCCCAGGATCAAGCTTAATGTCCTTGAGCTCGTCGATAAAGGAAGCAGAGTCTTTTACGAAGGACTCCGTCCGACCAACAAGGGGCTTAAGCTTTAAAGCCAGGAACTTCGCAAGAAGATAGGTAGGACCTCCAATGGTGTTGACGATGGGCCTTAAGGGGGCTCCTTCCTTGTGAATCTTTGGGAGGCCATAGATTCTAGGAGTAATAGGGTTGCTTTCAATGAGCTTATGGTGCAAGGAACTCAACGAGCCAATGGATTTAATGGCCACAGCCACATTTCTAGCAACCTTCTTCAAGGGATTTTTGGAAAGCTTTTTGTAGCTACCACTATTATGAAGATGATCCAACATCTTGCTGCGGTAATCAACCATGTTAAGAATCACGGCAGCACCACCCTTGTCAGCCTTAAGAACAATGATATCCTTGTTCTGGTTTAAGGATCTGAGAGCTAAAGATTCATCTCTGCTGAGGTTACTCTTAGGCAGCTTATCCTTTCTCAAGGCCACTGCACAATCCTGCCTGATAGTATCCTTTATCCTATCAGGTAGACCTCGGATCCCAAACTCAATATCACAGATAATATCCTCCACATGTATTTTTCTAGGGGCTAAGGAAAAATTTAAGCCTTTGCACAAAACTTTAAAAACAGCAGGGGTAAAAACGAAATTGGAGAGATTAACAACCTTATTACTAGAAGGAGAAGAAGGGGTAATACCAGCAGACCGATTTTTCTTTTTATAATTCAAGCTAGAGAAACTTTTGCTCATATCATTAATATTATCATTATTGTTATAACTAATATTAGAATTAATATTATTATTATTATTAATGCAAAAACTATTATTATAACTATCGTAACTACTAATATCATAATTATTATTCCAATTATTGTGATGCTTTGTATTATTACTATAATTCTTAATTAGGTTATTATTAATATTAAAATTAATATTCTTATTATTATCAATGCAATAACTATTATTATGACTCTCGTTAATAATGTCACAATTAATATTCAAATTATTGTGATGCTTAGTATTACTACTATTATTATGACTATCGTTAACAATGTCACAATTATTATTTAAATTATTGAGAAGCTTTGTATTAATACTACAATTCCTACTTAGGTTATTAGCCACATAAGTGTTAGTATCATAATTAACGTTAGGGCGATCACAACAATTTTTACCTGAGCTCCTACCGCTGATGGAGAACCGGTCCATCGAAATAGCGCAATCATCGGGTCCAGCGGAAAATCCAACATCGAACGAGGGGTGGGGAGCGGTGATTGAACCCCCGCTGGCCTCCCCAACTCTGTCAGCAGCACCGTTAATAGTGAACCCGGCCGAGTTATCAGAGGACACCGAGCCACCGATCAACGAATTCGAAAACGGCTCCATGCTAGCCACACCCGACTGGTTTGCCAGATCATCAACCAGTCTCCTATGCAGCGCTGATGCATCAGAACTCCTGGTGGGAGAGCGAGGATCTATAGATGTCGATTGGGAACCTTCGGTAACCGGGGAGGCGGAGAAAACACCAGTCAAACCCAAAGCCGGATCCGAAACGCAGAGATCCTGAAAAACACCACCGTTGCTGTCCACAGAAATGCGATCAGGATTTCTGGTAACCGGATGGGAGCGTTCTCCCACAACGCAGTTTTCAGGACCCACGATCCGCTGAGAGCCAAACACCAAATTTTCCTCTGCGCAGAGATGACCCCGCATGCATCCATCTGGTAAAACCGAACCCACTGTAGTTGAATGCAGGCTTGAAGAGAGCGAGGCGGATTCATCAAGGCATTCTGAGGTGTCGAGAGATGGGAAACCAGAGACCCCCCCCGAATTGCCAGATAACCAGTCATTCAACGCAGAGATTTTCCCAGAGGAGATGCGGCTATGGGAAGAAGCTCCAACTGCTCTATTCAGAAACTCTGAGTCCCCAGCTAGCCTAAGAAACTTGGAGGCTTGTTTCTGCTTACGAATCTCCTCTACCCTAAGAGACTTTAAAGCAGAACAAGCATCTATTCTGGCCCAAAGGGAGGCCGAAAATAAGTTTCCAAGATCCAAATGAAGATCTAAAAGAACCCGAGAAAGCTGACTCAAGGAATTTCTGACCCTACTGATCTCCGCCCTTATTAAAGCCAGACTCGCCTTAAGGAAAACCTGATGGTTTCGTGGAGTGTGAAGGCGGTGCTTAATCCGGGCGAAGATAGGAATGATGGAGGAGTCTCTGCAACGTTTAAGAAAAGCTAGATCCGATTTCAACCTTGAAACCTGCAAGCGAGCCCGTTCAAACTGACGAACTTTGTTTGCAGTGGCTTCTCCGTGCAGGGATTCAATAATCGAGTTTAGGCTTCTGTGATCCATATCAAGTTAGAGAAAGATTTCGGCGAAAATCACATGGAATCTCATTTGTCGACGCGTTTCGAACCAACCAGTGTGGTTCATCGTCAGGACAAGTTGAAGAAACAGATCTAGCTTAGCATGTTAAATAGACCGAGCAGAGCCTCCAACGGCTAGTTTGACCAATATTTACGGTCCATTAGTCAATATTTACGGTTGGTCAAACTAGCCGTTGGAGGCTCTGCTCGGTCTATTTAACATGCTAAGCTGGATTTGTTTCTTCAACTTGTCCTGACAATGAACCACACTGGTTGGTTCGAAATGCGTCGACAAATGAGATTCCATGTGATTTTCGCCGAAATCTTTCTCTAAAATGCAAAGTAGACATCTGCTACTTCAATCCATTCACTGGATCTGTTTATGATTTGAATAGCTGATTCATAGACTATCTGATTGCCCTGGTGATAGCTCTTAGACCCTCCTTAGATCTACCCCTGATTGTGCATTACTGATTGCTTTTACTCGGCCAAAAACCAAAGACTAAACTGCAAACTGTGACCCAGAACCCGGATAGAATTCTCGTTTCTGCCCCAGGGCAGGCATTGTGAAGAGGTTCTGCATTTCAACGCACTTCCCGAGAGGGCAACCTGTGCTGCAATGCAGTTTCTTTGTGTAACAGGTGCGCTGATTAGCCTAGCCCTGTGCAGCTGAGGTTCTTTGCTTCATTCTTTCCAGTTTTGCCTCTGATTTTTTGCAGCGTGTGATCAGTATATGACTGTTTCAAACCCCTTTTCCTTACTGATATTCCGCCTCATTTGTACAAAAGAACTGTAGATGTTTTTGTGTGTTTGTTACGTCATTTACAGTTTTCCATTGCAAAAGTAGAATAGTCGTACTGTCGTCCTTTGATTTAGATCTGTCGCAAGTGTCGATTTCGATCATAGGAGAAAGTTTGATTGCTTTTGATGGTTGATTATACTTGTACTATTGCCTTTGGTCTGAATTTGTGACTTTCTAGTGTCAAAACGAGTATTTATTTCAAAATCATAAAGTGTCGTAATCATCTCTACCTTTTGATTTCGAAAAGAAGCTTGTTTGTGTTTGTCGCTTGAAAGCAAATTTAGATTTGTACATCAACTTTCTTTTTAGCATCAATAGTAAGAAAGTGAAAAACAAATACATGCATGTGCATTTGCATATAGACAGTCTGTTTGGCTTGATTTGGGAAAGTGCATTTACAGTGTGCTCTTTGCTCTTTGTGAAAAGATTGTGTCTTTCTTTTCCCTTAGTAGCTAGGATTTTCATTGCCGAAAAGAGATAAAAGTTTGTTTATCATCTTTAGATTGCATTTTAGGAATTACATCTACATCTCGTGGTGAACCCAAAAGGAAAACTTCATAAGCAAGATCAACTTAAAATAAATTCAATGAATCTAACAACGCATTGGAACTTAACGCACAACATTTAGAGGACTAGGCTAGAGACGTATTCCGGCGTCGTAAAGCCTGGTAATTGTTGTCCTCACTGATGGTTGCGTGATTCCTCCACTTTGAGACGATAAGTGCCAGTACGGACTTGTGCTCCCACATACCGTCGAGTATATTTTGGGAGACCCCTATAGGCTTAAATCCTTTATCCATAGGAAGCCGTGTCTGCCGCCCTATCGATCGCAATGCACTGAACACAACATTCGGGAAGATTGACTGCCATACCGTAAAAAGTATTCTGCAGTTTTGCGATTGGTTTGGTACTCCCTCTACCTAGACCTCCAGAGCAGTCCCTTTCATTCCTTTTCAGACTCCTTAACAGAAAAGGTCCATCTGAGCACTTGTCACTTCAGGCTCATTAAAAATCGAAGGAGACTAGAGTCATCTTTTGTTTTTTCTCGACTCTTAAAAACTGAAAAAACAAGTTGTGTCAAAGCGTCTAAAATTTATTTTAATCGGAATAACATCACTGTTCCCTCGTTGGTCTTCTAAGTTAGTCTCCCTTCATCGGAAGTTCTTGTAGAATCGCTAGGAAATCTTTTGGATAGACTAGATATGTCTGAACAACCATCGACATCCAGGACTTTGTCGTCTAACACAGCAGCAGCTGAGTCTCCTGCTGCTACTCCAACGATGTTCGCCGGTATACCATCTGTCCCGGCAAGTTATCAACAACAAGCCGGAGTCCAATCAGGGACTGCTTCGACGACATGGTTAGTTCCTATTTCTTCACCCGGATTATCATCTGTTATTTCTTATGTTGAAACTCAACAAATTGATCCAATGTGTCTTCAAAGGCCAATCTACCCTTTAAGTACTGGATTGCCACCATATGGAGGGCAGTATGCCTTTTCATTGTTCCCTCCCAGAGAACAACCATATGGGAGTTTACAACAAAGTTCAGGTCAAACTGGAATTACATCCAGTGGTTGGGTACCAATACTGCCTCAACAACCAAGGGTTGTATATTCAATGCAACCAGTCCACCTTGTGTCAGATATTCCCACTATAACTGTTATGGTGACTGCATCGCAAGTACAAGCGCTACCTGTTGTATGTCAACCCCAAGTTTCTCAGGTGGCAATATAACTGCTTCTTGTCTCAACGACTCAATCACAACCTCAGGTTAGTGACTCCTTATCTGGAGCGACTCAGGCTCAAACAAGTACTATGACTCCTCATCTTGGTCAATCATCCAGTATTGGACAACAGTAAATGGTCCAACAACCAAGGTTGGTTCAATCTCAACAACCGCAATTCCAGCAATCATATCAAGGACCTGAGCAACAAGTCTTTGTAAGTAATGGGCAACTGCATTTCCAAAGCGGTTATCAACAACCATACTATAATGGTTATGCCCATCAACCTTGTCAAAGCTGCCAGCATCAAATACATTATACTGGTATGCAAAGACCCACTGCTCAGGCGATTCCATCTTATCCTGGGTATGCTTCGCCTAACCTGAATCAACAGTTGCCCTTTGTAGCAACTCTAGAATTACCAGATCTAAACCGGCTGATGAATGATCCAATTGCTTATGCCCCTTGGTGGCCAGCGATTCCGCATAAAATTCCGTCAGATATTCCTAAATTTAATGGAAATCTGGGTGAAGACCCGTCGAATCATGTAATGACATTTCATCTGTGGTGTTCATCAAACACCCTAAACGATGATTCGATTAGGCTTCGCATTTTCCAGAGGACGTTAACTGGTCCGGCAGCAAAATGGTATATTGAATTACCTAGAGCTTCGTTTGACAACTTCAGTACCCTAGCCACAACCTTTTTAACCCATTTTCAATTACCAATAAGGTACGAAACGGGAACAGAACTCCTTACCAACTTCAAACAGACGACGACCACTCACATATCTGATCATATACATGAGTGGCGACGTCGTCGTAGAATGGTAAAAATGTATGTTCCTGATCAGCTCTTAGCTGAATGGTTTATCAAGTCATTATTACCTTCCATCACGGAAGATGTGGCAAAAGGGGGAGTCGTCACAGAAGAGCAAGTTATCGCTCGTGCGCAATATTTGGACTTGATTTACACTCAGTCCGGCACACTCTACGATAAAATACCTGACGCCCCTAGACCGGAATTCTCAGTTCCTCCTCCTCCTAAATCAAACAATGACTCTCATGCTGGCGATGGCGTTATTGGCGCAACAGACAAGAAATCGACAAAGGCTACATCTAAAAAGGCCGTAAAATTTCTAGTCAAAATGCAAATGAGAAACTTCTTGCCTCGGAAGTAAATGCTGTGTCGACCGACAAGGGCAAACAACTGAATCAACCAGGGGGCAAGAAGAAAAAGAAAGGGAGAAAAAAGAAGCAGGATAAGTGTTGGAGAGGTAAATCCCCTCTACGGATAGAGGCGATCCCTACTAGCCCAGAATGGGTCTAGCAACAATCAATCAATGCTACTGTGCAAGTTCCTAATTGCAAATAAAAGAGAGGCAATGAACACCTACTTGGATTCCAACGCTATTGTTTGATGAAGAGATGCCACTCTCGCTCCTTCGCTCTGGCCGGTCACAATCCTCCACGATCTCCGTGAATAGACACCTGCACACACGAAGAGAAAGACAAACACAAGCGTGAAATCTAATAAAAGAAATTATACATCAGTCAGAAAGGATGTAATTCACATTAACCATTACAAAGGAAAATGAGAATGGAACCATAACAGCAGTCATCTATTATTAATCAATAACAGAGAAAGGTACAACCAAAGTTCTGACGCTGAGTCCTTCTCTAGAGGGTCTAGCCAGCAAGTCTCTTAAGCATTCACCCTTGGAGGTAGATTCTCCCAAAACAAAGCTCTCTCTCACACGAGTAATACTCACAACCTTCCTTAAGCTTCCTCTAGCAAAACCACACTTGTCACACCAACTACCTACTAGCAGCAGCAGTCTAAGCACTATGAATTCCACACTATCCAAACTAGCTGCTCATGGTAATGGTGGAGGTTTAAATAGGAGAAGGAGTCTCCATGAATGGTGGAAGGATAAGCTTATCTTCAAGGAAGGTGGTTCCAAATGACGAACAGACATGCCATAGAAGGGAGGGCGATACTCACAAGGCTAACAACCAGTTCTGGAGTTATCTGGAAGGCTGGCTGTTGGAACAAATTCGCCCAAACTAGATCAGCGCGGGTGTAACACTGAATTGGAGCGCTGACAGCGCATCATAATAACGGAGCAGGCTATGTCAGCGCGGCTTAATACTTTCATAGGATGCGTTGGCTTGTGAAATTCGACCAGCGCGGAAAACCCGTGTGCTTCCGCGCTGGCAACGCATCAGTTACACTATCAGCCGCCAGTCAGCGCGGTTATTTTAATAACAGTCGCGCTGATGAAATAAACTTTGGAAAAGCGGGTCATTTGGCCAGTTTAGAGAGCATGAGCATGGTGCATTTGATTTCATGACACAATAGGGAGACTGACAAGGAGATAGTGACGATTTACTGCGTAACAGATGCCCCCTAAAGCATGAAGCCCGAGAGCGTGGGAGGGGTGAAATGCTTTACGAAACCGCTGAACCGGAACACCACCAGGAAGGATCTGCACGTCTGTACAACTGATATCTCGATTACATGTAGTCTAGGCATGGGCGCAACCATCCAAAAGACATACGAAGAAGGTCTGTGGTATGGACGCAGCCACCCAGCTGAGGAGACCATGATGATAAGAAGTTATGGTTGTAGACATCCAAAGACTCAGGTATGGGCGCAGCCATCCATCAATGAGTCATGCAATAATAATCCACAAAATCGCAGCCTGGTTCCTAATAGACAAAAACCAGGGTCTTGCGCTCCATCTCAAACCGAACAAAGTACAAATCCAAGCATGTGAATACATGAGCTGAGGTCGAACATGCATGAACATCGTCTGATTACCAGTCAATGATGAAAACTGTTAACAGACGCGAGAGGTACCACCAATAATGACAATGGTCCTCAAGGTACTTATAGGTACAATCCGCGACGTGTGAATCAATGAGATGGTGTCGAACACCCGCATAATCATCCGATCAGAGGCCAATGATGAAAACCTCACGTCGAACACGAAGAACCTGCCATTGAGGCATGCAGGCTCTAAGGCACCTGAAGGGAGTCTCTAGGTCACTTTCCTGGATAACGAGCTGAAGTCGACAGGAAGTAACCTTGATCGAAGGTGGGCCATGATGTTTCCCACATCATCGACACGAGACAAAAAAGGATAAAATATTTTGTGCGAGACATCAGAGGGAGGTGGTAAGCGTGCAGAGGCCAACTTCTCCTGAACATATCGGCGACACAACAGCGGATTTGGCAGTATCTGACATCAAATGTGCAGAGGTCATGGTGACAAGGGCAATGAGCAGATGAGAGGTCAAATAGGATAACCCAAACCCATGGAGGCTAGTGTGAAACGAGATGAGAAATCCCCACCCAGTCACGAATGCAGATGAGTGCCATGTTCAAGAGCGACATACTGCCGACACGACCATTATGACAGTTTCATTCTCCCCACCATTTCTGGCAGGTACCCCGGTTATTTTTTGATGACAAGCTTGACGGGGATAACATATGCTTGGAAAGGCGTCATTTTGACGATGTCCGATGTCATTAAGTTTTAACGAGCCTGACAAAGGAAGAACTCGGCGTCTTTTCCTGTTTAGAGAGTCTGAAAAGACAGTGGAAAAGGAAACTCCAGGGGGGTCCTTTTTCGTAAAGTTGTGTCTCTCGAGCCCAAAAAAGTATAAAACAATGCTTGAAAGAATCGCCCGACCAGTATGATCGAGGAGTACTTTTCGTGAATAGTGACTTCGACCTGAAAAAGTAAAAAAGTGGTCGGAAGCACGTTGTTTTAGAGCCAATAACGAGTAAGAAACGACAAACACCCGACAATCTTTTTAAGTTAAACGGTCGAAAAAAGGAGCGTTAAAATCGACCGCCTCTCTTTCCGTTTAACGAGTCGAGAGGGAACTCGGCCATCTTTTTCTTGGTTTATGTCGGAAAAGAGCTTAAAGACGACATTTGTTGGGACCAAGTGTACATAGAACCGTTATGACCACGCCGGCTACTAGAACCTGCATAAGAACACCACCCGCATAAACCTGTTCGACATGTTTAAAAACATAGTAAAACATGCATAAAAGCATAATATAGCGACATTAGTGCTAAATCCATGGTAAAAATATGACAAAAACCCACATTGATAAGAAACTATAGCTAATTATGAATTTTTTACCATAAATAGGGGGGTAAAAGTCATTTTTTACCATTGTTACCATTTTGAGTTGTGAAGAACGTTGTGGAGCTGCAAGGTTGACGGAGCGATTTCCAGCCCGTGCGGACACCATTCATCTAGCAGCTTCTTCCAGGTAGGTTCTCCTCCCCCTGCGCTTTAATTTGAGTCTTTTTGAGAGCAATTCCACGGTGGGAAGTGGCCCTTTGGGCGAATTTTTTGAGCGTTGGTGCGTTCTCGGTCAGCGCGAATTTCCCGCTCGGGTCCGCGCTGATCGATTTAAATTTACACACACCACCTCTCGGGTCAGCGCGGAAAACACGTGTTCTTCCACGCTGACCCAAGGAAAAAACAACGGGGTGCCATGATCAGCGCGACTGTTTTAAAAACAGCCGCGCTGACGCCGTAAAAACTTGTTTTTAAGAAAATGAACGTACAAACTCCAACGGTTAGCGCTCTAATATTTTTTCATGGTCTTGCAGGGCATAATGTCTTTTGTTTGGCAAGAGAGATCTCACGATGATGAGGATATAGCCGCTTATGCCATTGTCGAATGCTGAAATGAAATGCGGGCATGCGGGTTCCTAAAATTCTTCCTCACTTCGCGCCTGAGGGCGCAACCTGATCTCCTCGAGCTCTTAATCAGAGCTTGGAACCCAGTTGATGGAAAATTCACAATCCGTGGCCGGGACATTGAGTTTGATTCCACGGATATCTATTTTTTGACTGGATTGTCACGCCGGGGCCAGATGCCCATCCTGGAGGGGCAACGGCCCAGCGGTGAGACCCTTGACCAGCTCATGGCTCGAGTGTGCCCACGGGCTGTTAAAACACGGAGTGGGAAGGTGGGTATTCCGACGGTGGATGACATGGTTCTTCGCACCATACTCTTTATGGTGACACGGGCAGCGGGCTCTTTGGCCAATCATGAGGCCTCAAAGACCCATCTACTACTGGCTCTTGAGTGCTTACAGCCCACCATTTTTAACTGGGCAGCAGCAGTGACGACCAGCATCAAGAGGCAATTGAGCAACTGTCGACGCAGAGAGTCGAAGCATTTTGCTTATGGGTCGCTCTTACTTCCGCTCATGCTGGAGCGGGTGCCGGCCCTACAGCTACAGAAAATGGCCGTGGATCCACCCAGAGGTCCCCGGGAGACGAGGGCCAGTCGATGGGGCCGTGTCATGCCGCGCGGAGGTGGCGGCCGCCCAGTGGCTTGGGGGGTGTATTTTCGAGAGTGGCTGGATCGGCAAGTCATTTTCGTAGAGGACTGGCCATATGCCGGTATGGACTTCCGCAACGATCCCGACATGCCACTGCCCGCGGGAGAGCATTGGGATGATGGAGGTATGACACTTGATCTTTTTTCAATATTTTTTAATGTTTTTAATGTTTCATGTACATGTCTTGATAAATGTCATGGTGTGCAGATGTGGGACCCGTGAGACCCATTGGCCTAGCCCCAGAGGCACGGAGAGAGGGGCAAGGTGTGGGAGTCCTGGCCCTGGCTCCTCCAGGGGTTGACACGACGGAGACTATAGCTCGCAACCTTGAGGGTTTACTGGAGGGGGTGCCAGATTACCAGGGGGTTGAAGAGGTCCCCATAGCTCACCAGATCCATACAGTGGGGGTGGAACCCAGGATGCATCGCCTTTTGAGGCGGGTGTCATGGGCAGCTGTATGCTATAGAGAGCATAACCCAGCTCAGTAGTCATCTAGGTTTTATTTCCACTGATGTTTTTTGAAAGACATATGTCTCAGATGTACTGAGGACACCGACTTTACTTTTGGAAATATACACTTATTTTTGAGTGCCTTAGTGCGCCACACGATATATATATATATATATATATATATATATATATATATATATATATATATATATATATATATATATATACTGTTTTTGGATGGATATTTTCACATGTGATGATGTTTTTATATGCTATGCAAATGTCTAATACAAATGTGATCTGAATGTATCAGTTTGCACAACACATGACCCATGTATTTTAATTTTTTTATGCAAGCTTAAAAGCACATATGCAGCACACATGCAAACTATGCTTGGAAAAGAAATTATTTACATATGCTTATTCTATGGTCTTATTATGTTTTCTATGTCTTCTTGTATGATGTTTATCTATTACGCAAATGTCTGTCCAACACATGGTTTGCCAATGCATCAGTTAACGTATTTAATCGTCTTAGAATGTGTTGATATGTGATGTAATAAAAATTCCTTTCTAACAATCTCACACGTAAATACAACCTTAGAATGCGTTGGTCTCTGACGGAATATCGCCCGTTGAGTTGATGGACGACAAGTTGAGAGTCCAGGTTTACCACCAATGCACGAATGCCAAGATCGACTGCTTCAGCTAGTAATTCAATTACAGCACTGTATTCGGCAACATTGTTGGTGGTACGGCCCAAGCACACGCCTTGAAGATCTAGCAACTCGCCGTGAGGATCGTAGATCACCCACGCCGCAGAAGACAAATTGCAAGTACTACGGCAGGCACCATCGGCGAAACCAACATAAGGTGTGCTAGACATCTGCACAAGAAGCAGAAAAACAAAATAAGAGGCAAACACGCCTTCACACCAAAGCAAAACTAGAAATCATGCACACATAACACATTTGCTAAGAACACACGTATGTACAAACTAGGTGCACGAAATCATGCATAATATTTTTTCAAATAGAGCCCGTTGCGGGGCTTGTCGAGAGGATTTCCTTCGTAGTCGATCAGCTCATATGGCCCCTTCTGCAAAACTCTTTTAACGATATAGGGGCCTAGCCACATGGATTCGAGTTTACCTGCCCCCAGCTTATCCTTAGCTTGATCATAGAGCAGTACTAGATCTCCCTCAACAAAGGAACGAGGTTGAATAGTATTGTCGAAGTGAGCCTTAACCCTCTTCTTTTGCGCTTCAATAGCTAGGGAGGCTAAGCGACGAGTCTCGTCTAGCCATTCTAAATAAAGAAGTCGTTCCTCCACCGGAGTGGTGTTGGGAAGCAACTCGACAGCTAACTTTAACGAAGGAATCTCACACTCAACAGGAAGGGTGGCATCCAGTCCATAAACAAGCTGAAAAGGAGTGAAACCGGTGGAATCCTTCACGGAGGTCCGATAGGCCCACAAGGCGGGGAACAGCATTAGATGCCAGTTAGACTTGTGCGTATTCACGGTACGTTGGAGCATTGTGATCAAAACTTTGTTCACAGCTTCAACTTGGCCGTTGGATTGACGCAAGCCTAGCTGGGTCGTTAGTTCCGTCATCATGTGATTACGGAAATGTTTTCCGTGATCCGTGACGATAGCCTGGGGGACTCCGAACCGAGTAATGACATGATTAAACAAAAACTGCGCCGCCGTGTAACCGTCTTCGTTCAATGTAGGCATTGCTTCGGCCCATTTGGTGAAATAATCGACGACAACGATGATATACCCATGCCCCCCGGCCGAATGAGGGTTACAGGACGTATAATCGATGCCCCATTTGGCAAATGGACCTACGGTAACAACAAGGTGCAGTGGTGCAGGAGGTGCACGCATTTTCCGGTGGTAAACCTGACATTCATGACATGCACGGATGGCAAGGATGCAATCCTTGAAGATAGAAGGCCAGAAATAACCAGCACGGAGGATTTTTTGGGCGGTGGCATATCCGGACATGTGGCCGCCACAAGCACCGGAGTGGCAGTCATTCAATACCCTCTCAGCCTCCTCGAGAGTCAAACATCGGCGGAGAACAGAATCAACGCCGAGGCGGTATAGGGTATCGCCAATAATGCGATAGGGTTGAGATTGGTGACGAATCCTCCGTCGAGCGTCTTTCGATACATTAGGACGGAAGGAAGACGTTTGCAAATATACTATGATGTCCCCATACCAAGGGTCGAGGGTGCTGATTAGAAGCAATGTTTCATTCGGGATATGCTCTTCCGAACGAGATGGTACAGAAGGGGATGGCAAAGAACAGAGCAATTCTGCAAAGACCGGAGATTTCTTAGACTTGGCAGCAGTAAATTCCAAGTCAAACTCTTGTAGGATGACAATCCATTTCGAGTACTTGCCCCCCAGCAGCTGACGCGACAAGATGTAGGTCATTGGGTTGCAGTCGGAAATCACGGTCGTAGTGCGCAACAGGATACAGTGCCGGAATCGTTGGACGGCACAGACAGCTGCCAATGGCAACTTCTCGACATAAGCGTAGCGAGTTTCCGTATCCAAGAGATTGCGACTAAGGTAATAGATAATGTGCTCGTTGCCATCATCATCATCCTACACCAGAACCATGCTGATGGTGGTGTCAGCGGCAGCTAGATAGAGAGAATAATCACGGTGATAGTTCGGAGGTCTTAAGAGTGGAGCCGAGACAAGGAGGTCCTTGAGTCGCTCGAAAGACTCCTGAGCGATGGCATCCCAACAAAAGGGGGTGTCTCGCTTTAATAATCGTGTGAAACCCTTAGCCACCTCGGCGTAATTCAGAATGAATCGTCTAAGGAAATTCGCTTTGCCCTGCAAGATCTGCAATTGCTGTAAAGAGGCAGGGGGAGGAAGATTCAAGATGGCCTCAACTTTGAGGGGATCCAGACGGATGCCTTCTCGGGAGACGATGAACCCGAGCAGTCGGCCTGATTCTACGCAGAAGACACACTTATGAGGATTAAGCCTAATACGGTAGTGTCGACAGCGGAGAAAAATCTCGCGAAGATGAGAGGGATGGTCCTGACGCTTAGCTGAATGAGCCGGAAGGTCATCCAGATAAGGTTGTACAATGTGACGAATATCATGAAAGGCGTACAACATTGCACGCTGGAATGTAGCGCCAGCATTCTTTAGACCGAAAGGAAGCTTCTTATAGGCGAAGGTGCCCCAAGGACAAATAAAAGCCGTTTTATGCTGGTCCGTGGGTGCAATGTTGATCTGGTTGTAGCCAGAGAAGCCGTCCATAAACGAGTAAATGTCACTTCCTGCGCACTCATCAATAAGCTGATCGATGAAGGGCATAGGGAAGTTATCCTTCGGACAGGCACGATTGATATCACGATAATCAACACAAACCCGAATAGTGCCCTGCTTTTTATTCACAGGGACTATATTAGACACCCAATCCGTAAGGGGAATGGGGTAAATGAAGCCAACTTTAAGAAGCTTTTCGACTTCGGCCTTGATGGCTGCAGCCTTTCGGGGGTGCACAGGGCGTAAGCGCTGACGAACAAGCTTAGCACCTGGGTATGTAGGTATTTTGTGCACCACTATACTAGGATCGATGCCGGGCATTTCCTCATAGGACCATGCGAAGACATCACGAAATTCTCGAAATAAAGCAGTATAGAGTTGAACTTCCTCTGGAGTGTAAGTGATTCCGATATGAATGTGCGCGACAATCCCTGGTTTAACAGAGATGTCGATCGGTTGGGTTTGCGTGATATTTCCCATATTGCCCTCTGAAGACACTTGATAAAGCTGAATGGGTGTTTGGAGGGGCGGGGATGGGACACACGAAGCAAACCGCTCGAGACATACGGTCATTTCCGGATGGGGAGGGAGAAATGAAGAGCGATGGTGGTGATCTGACCAAGGGAGTTCTTCGAGAGACATGGTCTCTATGATGGCTTCGTCGGAAGGAAATATTTCCTTCAATGGATCCGAAGTAGCCTCATCTCCTAGCCAAGGGAAATGATCATATGAATCGGGAACACTGCTCGAGAGAACAGGTTCATCAGGGGGAGCCGATGCAGCGACAATCTCGATGTAGTTGAGTTCGGCAGGACTCAACGGCATCATATCACCCCAAGAGTCTTCCTGATTAGCAGGGGGAAGAACCCACGGATCAGAGCGTACAAAGATCATGTTGATAGGGGTGAGATTCGGATGTGGGAGGGGAAAGACTCCCATTGAAGTGGGATCTTTGAAAAGTCCGGCACCCACGCTCACGAGTGACTTAGAGGTATGCTCCACGAATGGCACATTACCTTCAGAAGAAGAGGCGAAGAAGGAGAGCTGGTCCACCGTGACAATCTTCCCCTGGTGAGGGAAACAAATGACACAGAACAGGGAGGAAGCCACGACTTGCATGGCGTATGTCCAGCTCCGTCCGAGGAGGAGGTTGTAGGTAAGATTGGCGTCAACAACTTCGACCTCCACTTCTACGGTCTTTCCTTCCAAAGAGATGGGTAAGCGTTGGAGGATACCGTAAGGACGGGACTCTCTTCCATCGAAAGCTTCTAACGTCGTAGGGGACTGACTCAAAGCAGGGGAACCAATCGCCTTCCAGCAAGCAACGGACATGATGCAGGTTGAGGCACCTTCATCAATAAACGTACAATGAATCGTTCTGCTATTGATGATGACCTGTATAAGGAAAGCGACTTGGTGAGGCAGTCTTTGTGTAAAACCCTCGAGATCGAAAGAAATCAAATCTGAATCTGCCGGGTCGATGCCACCAATTGCTAATAGCAGGGACTTCCTCTGGGAGGGGCAGCTCTGGAGGACTTCTAGAGCGGACATAGCAGACGGAGACTGAGCTAAGTCCTCAACAATGCTATAGTGCTGGGCAGCACGAGCATTAGGGTTATAAGATGACTTCCTGAGTACACCTTTTGGAGGGGGTCGGGGGATCGTCTCAGTGCTGGGCCTTTCGATGTGGAGAGGACCAGAACTAGACGGAGGAGCGCTGGAGGGAGCCTCCAGCTCTTTCCCGGCACGAGATGGATAGTCTTTCGCTCGAGTTGAAACATGGATGGGAATCGTTCCAGCCATGAACACTTGAGAACCGAACGAGGAAGAGGGTTGAGACGGGTTTGCCACCATTTGAGTCTGCTGGGAAGGGAAAGGCTCTTTAAGCACGGCAGGAGTCCCAGGAGCACCTTTCAATAACCGACTAACTTCGGACCGCCTTGGGCAGTCCTTAGTGTAGTGATCCTCATCACAGATGAGACAAGGATACTTAGGTTTTCGTTTAGCTCCTTCCTCGGGAGGAGGCTTAGGGGCATCCTGTTTGGGCTGTCCAGATTTATCTTTAGCTTTCCCTTTCTTTTTCCCTTTTGAGGATTTATCCACCGCGGTGGACTGGACGGCGCTTACCTCGGAGGTACTTCCAGGATTAGATTGGCCTTGAGGAGCATTTCCATTAGAAGCGTTATGTTTTTGCTTCCCAGGGTTCGCGGCCGATTTCTTTGATGACGAATTAACAGAGCCAATGACTCCATCAATAGATGGTTTGGGCGGAGCCTTGGTCTGTCCAGGCCTCGGGGCGTCTGGCAAATAATCATATAGAGTACCCGACTGAGTGTATACCAAGTCTAGGTACTGAGCTCATGCGATCGCTTGCTCTTCAGTTACACAAGCTCCCATGGCTATGTCTCGCGCAATCGCAGGGACAAAGGAAGTTGTGAACCAATCGGTCAGGAGTTGATCAGGAATCCAGAATTTGATCAAGCGACGACGCCTTCTCCACTCATGTATATGATCAGATATATGGGTCGCCGTGTCTTGTTTGAGAGACGTGAGGAGATGTGTCCCCGTCTCGTACTGAATGGGTAACTGAAAATGAGTTAAGAACGCCATAGCCAGCGAGTTGAAATCTTGAAACGTGTCGCGATTTAGCTCAATGTACCACTTAGCGGCTGAGCCGGTGAGGGTTCTTTGAAAGAGGCGGAGCCGGATAGAGTCATCAAGCCATGAGTTCGATGAACACCAGAGGTGATAAGTCATGACATGGGCTTGAGGATCTTCACCAGCTTTGCCATCAAATTTTGGACAATCACCGGGTATTTTAGTTGGAACCGGTGGCCAATACGGATTGTGCAGAATGGGGTTATTTGTCAACTTGGACACATCCGGAAGTTCCAACGTCGCTAAGAATGGCAACTGAGGGTTAAAGGACATTTGTGGCTGTGGGTTCGAGGCAGTATTAGGGTTCCAACCAGATGGCGGTTGCCCCCATGGACCTTGTCGAGATGGACCCGGCCCGAAACGGCCTCGCGCATAGGGACCTTGTCCAGATGGACCTGGCCCAAAAGGGCCTGGCGCATAGGGACCTTGTCTGTAGGGGTTTTGCCCATACGGATTTTGTCCATATGCAGACAGTTGTCCCTGGGTCTGCCCCCCAGCACCCCATGTGTTAGCAACTTGACCCGCAGGTGTAGCATACTGATAATTTTGGTAAGGAGTGACCTGCATCTGTTGATAATTCTGATAAGGGGTAAGCTGAGTTTGCCCCTGGGGTTGCTGGTAGCCATACATTTGCTGGGCTCCATACTGAGCCTGATAAGCAGGCTGCGCTTGGTAGGAAGGTTGGGCCTGTGGCCCACCTTGCATTTGATAACCCATTTGAGTTTGAGGCCCAGAATAATGTCCTTGAACTGGCTGGGCATGGATCATCTGGCCGGAAGGTTGGCCTGGTTGAATTTGGGATGGACCTGTTTGCCCAGAAGGACGTAGTTGCTGGGTGCCAGGTTGTCCTTGAGCAACGAAGGGTTGTCCTTGCGGAACAGATGATTGAGCAGGCTGGATGGCTGGTTGACCTTGCGGTTGGCCAGCCTGTCCAGATGGATGATTAGGGCGGACAGTGGGTTGGCCTTGCTGCGCAGAGGGCTGGCCCGTTTGTCCGGAGGGTTGTACTGGCTGAGCAGTGGGTTGGCCCTGTTGTACGTAGGGTTGCCCCCCTTGCCCAGGAGGATGCATGGGTTGAGCAGTGGGTTGGCCCTGCTGTACGTAGGGTTGCCCCCCTTGCCCAGAAGGATGACTAGACTGGACAGCGGGTTGGCCCTGCTGTACGTAGGGTTGGCCCCCTTGCCCAGAAGGATACCCCTGCTGGACTGCTGGTTGACCTTGCAGGATATAATTTTGCCTAGCTTGTCCAGCGGGATAACCCTGCTGGAAACCAGGTTGGCCTTGTTGGATGCAAGGCTGTCCTGGTTGCCCAGACGGGTAGCCTTGCTGGGTACCAGGTTGCCCTGGATAACCAGAAGGTTGATTCTGATAGGAAAAATATGGACCACCAATGGCCGAAGGTTGTCCCGGGTAGGGTTGTCCTTGTGGGCCCCCAGATTGTCCTGGGTAAGACTGGCCATAAAGTGGTTGCCCTTGGGGGGCTTGCACATAAGGTGGCTGGCCTAGATTAGGTGGTCCTTGAGGCTGTCCAGGAATTGCCTGGCCCCCATGAAAAGAATGAGTACCGGGGTCATAAGTAATGGATAATGGTACTAAGACTTCAACGAAAGGTTGAAGAGGCGCAGATTGAGCGAACTGGAGGTACTGACCGATAGAATCATAATAAAAGAGTGGACCTTGGTAGTTCAGGTCCACAATGGGTTGCCCATGGGCATCATACGGCCCCCCTCCTGGAACAGGACCAGAGGAGGGCTGAGCACTTTGTGCAGGGTCGATGACTCCAGACGAAAGTCCCGGCTGGCCATTACTCACTTGACCATGAGAGGGACCAGCCCCAGGGTCCATAGATGAAGATGCTGTCACAACACTGACGACTAGAGTTGAGTACGCTACACAAACAGTTGGAATCGTGGGAACTGAGGTAACAGGCGTATTAGGGGGTTGCGAAAGAAAAGGTTCCGTGGTGGCAATGAGACTAGGGTCCCATATAGTCGTAGAAGGCATTCTGGCAGCTATTCTATCCCTCATCGACTGATACCGTGGAGGGAGTGGGGAAGTAGCTGGAATGGGAGATTCAACATTTGACACCACGGGTGTCTCACCTGCGCTGGGAGATGTCTCGTCTATGTGGGAAGTGGACATCGGAGACGACATACTGGGAGGGGTAACAGGAATATCGTCCTCGTCAGGCTCCCAGATAGGGTTCCAATCTTCTTCGTAATCCTCGTCGCCCGGGGCACGTACGTTGATAGGCTGGATACTCGGGATAACCGGAAGAGTATCGCTTACAACTGGTACCTCAGGAGCAACAGAAGATGGAGAACCTTGATCACTTGGACCGGGAGTTGACGGGTCAGCCAGGATGACAAACCCCACACAAAACCCTAAAGGAAACTAACGATAAAGACCCTACTCAAACTAACGCACACAAAATCTAACCAGGTAATGTTATCGTGGCCGAATAAATTTTTAAGACACAGGAACCAAACTTGACCTTTTCATGTTTCAAGAGTCGAGAAAAGGACGAAAAGATGACTCTAGTCTCCTTCGAATGTTTAATGAGCACGAAGTGACAAGAAGCTCACTGGCACCTTTTCATTTAGGGAGTCCGAAAAGGATCAAAAGTGACTGCTCTGGAGATTCTAGGCAAAGGGTTTACCAAGCAATCCGTAAAACTGCTTATACACCTTGGCAATCGTATGAGAACCAAGGACTTTTCGTACTGCAGTCAATCTTCCCGAATACTGTGTTTAGTGCGTTACGGTTCGCAGGGCGGCAGACTCGGCTTCCTATGGATCAAGGATAAAAGCCTAGTGGGGTCTCCCTATATACGCGACGGTACTTGGGAGCACAATCCGTGTTAGGCCACTATCGAGTCACAGAAGGAGGAATCACCCAACCGTAATGTGAAACAACAGTGACTATGTTTAAAGACGTCGGAACACGTCTCTAACCTAGACCTCTAGAGGTAAATCCCCTCTACGGATAGAGGCGATCCCTACTAGCCCAGAATGGGTCTAGCAACAATCAATCAATGCTACTGTGCAAGTTCCTAATTGCAAATAAAAGAGAGGCAATGAACACCTACTTGGATTCCAACGCTATTGTTTGATGAAGAGATGCCGCTCTCGCTCCTTCGCTCTGGCCGGTCACAATCCTCCACGATCTCCGTGAATAGACACCTGCACACACGAAGAGAAAGACAAACACCAGCGTGAAATCTAATAAAAGAAATTATACATCAGTCAGAAAGGATGTAATTCACATTAACCATTACAAAGGAAAATGAGAATGGAACCATAACAACAGTCATCTATTATTAATCAATAACAGAGAAAGGTACAACCAAAGTTCTGACGTTGAGTCCTTCTCTAGAGGGTCCAGCCAGCAAGTCTCTTAAGCATTCACCCTTGGAGGTAGATTCTCCCAAAACAAAGATCTCTCTCACACAAGCAATACTCACAACCTTCCTTAAGCTTCCTCTAGCAAAACCACACTTGTCACACCAACTACCTACTAGCAGCAGCGGTCTAAGCACTATGAATTCCACACTATCCAAACTAGCTTCTCATGGTAATGGTGGAGGTTTAAATAGGAGAAGGAGTCTCCATGAATGGTGGAAGGATAAGCTTATCTTCAAGGAAGGTGGTTCCAAATGACGAACAGACATGCCATAGAAGGGAGGGCGATACTCACAAGGCTAACAACCAGTTCTGGAGTTATCTGGAAGGCTGGCTGTTGGAACAAATTCGCCCAAACTGGATCAGCGCGGGTGTAACACTGAACTGGAGTGCTGACAACGCATCATAATAACGGAGCAGGCTATGTCAGCGCGGCTTAATACTTTCATAGGATGCGCTGGCTCGTGAAATTCGACCAGCGCGGAAAACCCGTGTGCTTCCGCGCTGGCAGCGCATCAGTTACACTATCAGCCGCTAGTCAGCGCGGTTATTTTAATAACAGTCGTGCTGATGAAATAAACTTTGGCAAAGCGGGTCATTTGGCCAGTTTAGAGAGCATGAGCATGGTGCATTTGATTTCATGACACAGTAGGGAGACTGACAAGGAGACACTGACAATTTACTGCGTAACAATAAGTCATCTCCTGGAAAACCTTTTGCAAACCCTTATGGGCAAAGGAAACCCCCTGCGGGGTGTCATATATGCGATGAGGATCATTGGACGAGAGATTGTCCACATATAGCTGAAGTTAAGAAACTCTTTAAGAGTTCAAAAACCTCAGCGGTATTGACTGATCCGTTTCCAAACCCGGGAACCAAACTGGTAGCTAATCAAAATGCTTCCCGATCCCAAGTGCTTATGTTGTCTATCTCAAAGCAGCAAAATGATGCTTTGACAAGGAATAAATATTATGGGAATCCACAGCCGTCGAATAACAAGGCTAATGAACAACCTAGTAGTTCGACAACAACTTTGACCAAAGTTGTACCACCCATCATTCCTGAACCAATGATAAAGTCGCCAAAAGGAGTAGTACACAAATCGACATTTAATCCTCGTGCAAAAATAGCACAAAATTATAATATAATAGAGGACCTAGCCCAATCGCCGTCCGCTATGTCGACACTTGAGGTATTGCAAAATTGCCTCTCCCAAGAGCAAGCTTCATTATCAGCAATAGGTGGGATTGACCCAATGGATTCCAATCGTGTGGCCTTTGATCATAAAGGATATGACCCTCAGTTACCAGCTCAACTAGCTTTCCTTATTCAAGTGAAAGCCCTCAAAAAAACTGTTCATCGAACAATTATTGATGAGGGGGCATCCACATGTATTATGTCGATGAGTTGCTGGAAAAATTTACGGTCACCACCCTTGTCGCGATCGTCAACAATGTTAAAAGCATTTGATGGATGATCATACACTCCATACGGGATTTTAAGTAACTTGCAGGTTGAACTGGGGGGTAAAACAGTAGAAATTGATGTTGAAGTAATCGACGGAAACCTTGATTACAACATCCTACTAGGAAGACCCTGGATATATGCCATGGCTGTAGTTGTGTCGACCTACTTCAGGAAGATTGCATTTCCCTTCCAAGGAGGAATTACAATCGTCGACCAACAAACATTTCTCCCCAATAGTTCACAAGTTACGGGAAGCATTCCAATGATCCATGGAAGCAATCATTCGCTCCAAAATATCGGAGTAGGTCTCCTGAAAGACCCTGTCTTAATGGGTACTTTTTCCCTACCGCCTCCGAGTAATATGGTGGAAGTGGCCACAGTGGAATATGAAATCTTCTATATCTAATGGATTTGGATTCCGAGGATGGTTCTTATCTGTGTCAACCTCATTAAAAAATGAAACAAATCCCCTTTCCAAATCTCAAAGGTAAACCTTCATTCCAACCACCGAGATGAATGCAATGAAGCTTGGGGGGCATGAACGTCGATTTGCGTTATTATGTTGGGGGCATGCAAACTTATCATGAGCAGTGTTACTGTAGGGTTCAAGCTCGTTAAAAAATAAACCCGCCATGAGCAGTGTTACCGCAGGGTTCAAGCTCGTTAAAAAATAAACCCGCCTCGAGCAGTTTTAGCACATAGTTCAAGCTCATTAAAAAATAAACATAAGACATGAGCAAATTTTTCCACCCACGTTTAAGCTCATTAGAAAATGAACTATTCCTCGGTAAATAACCACCGTGAATGTTGTACTTCAGCCATTAAAGCCTTGGTCGTGTTTGCACCGTCACCTCCACTTTTTCATTGGCCGATCATTCACCTCCACTTGATTTTTTACCCATTTTGAGGAACAGCTGCGAAGAGTGATTTCACTAGCCATCCTTGTGACACTGCCGTGATTGGAAAATTCCAAACATTACCTGGAATCAACTGCTACTCATTTTATCACTCGTTCCTCAAAAGACAAGTCTTCTTTAAGCTCTTTTCAACTGACTCATAAAATATGAAAAGATTGCCGAGTCCTTGGCCTTCTAGCTCGTTAAAGGGACAAGAAGTGCTATCCCTCATCTAGATTTTAATATTTTTGGACCTGAGGGATTATTGCACAAAAAGATCGAGCGCTTGTTTTGTTCGGCTCGTTAAAACTATCGAAAATTCATCCCTTCTGTATTGTTTTATACTTTTTCGGACTTAAGGGATTAGATGACGAAAAAGGAATTTTGGAGTTACCTTTACGTACCTTTTCAGACTCTCTAAAAATTGAAAAGGATCGAGTTATCTTTGTCGTTAAACTCGTTAAAAAGATTAATAGCGACAAACTTGTCTTTAGACGAGAATGAGTTTCATTATCGCTAGGCTCGTTAAAACATAGCGATGGGTTTGCCCGAAGGGAAAATTATAGAACAAGCATATGTTATCCCCCTCAAGCTTGACAAAAATAAAGAGGTACTGGTCAGCAATGACTGGGGAAAAATTGGGAAGAAAACTCAAAGAATCTTTATTGGTAGCAAGTCACTCTTGAACATGACACTTCCACTCCGTGTCCGAGTCGGGTTGGGTTGTTTCATTCACCAGTCACATCGCCATGGTCACACCATACCATCCATATTTGGGGTTAATGCTACCAATCCATCACATCAGTGTCACCGACATGTTCAAGAGAAGTCATCCAGAGAAGCCACCTGTGTCCCACCCACTACCATACATTATACTCCATTTTTTCATGACCGCCACCCTGAACCGTATATCATCAGATCGTTTTCACCTCCATCAAAATCATTTGCTCCGTTCTGTGTCATTGATGTGGGATTCATTAAGGCCCTTCTGTGACAGATCACTTGTTGTCGACATCAGCTCATTATCCAAGAAGTTGGTCTAGGAACACCCCATTCAGTACTTTGAAGCTTGCATGCCTCAATGGAAAGTTTCTCACTTCCGGCGACATGTTTACATTAATGACCTTCGACCGAAACATTTTGCGTGGTGTTTGACGCCAAGTCCTTTATTCACACCACGTGAATTATACTGCAGTACCTTGAGGATCATTATCATTATCGGTGATTCCTCTCGCGCTTGTTAACAGTTTACATCATTGACTGGTAATCAAGCGATGTCTTTCCATGTTCGACTTCAAAACATTTCTCACATGGATCGACTTGTACTTCGATTGAAGATCAGATGAGATTGAAGACCCCGGATCTAGTTTCATCCATCCGGGCTGCGATATATATTCAGGGAAATAAAGACATTGAAATGTACAGCATTGCAGCACAGATAATCATCCTACCAAAAGGATGATGGCTCTATCAGAATCATCAGTCTACCATCAGACGATTGTCTGTCCTATGTACATGAAAATGAATTTATAAAGCTGAGCATGGGAATGCCCACCTCAGCTAGATCATGAAAACAATATGAAGATAATGTATTGTATTGTATCTTATTACAGGTCTCCTCCTAGCATTGAAAGAACTTCGGATCCTCATAATAAAGCATTTCACCCGATAAACGGCCTCATACTTTAGGGGGCAACTGTTATAGACATTTTTGTGCCTTGCAGCTCCAAGCATGAAATGTCCATAAACCAAGGGCTCCTAAGTCCCTAAAAGTGTTGTTCCAACCCCTAAAGGAACAAGGTCAACAAATTACAGCTTCTCCCAGAAGTTCTCCACCAGAAACTGCTTAGAATAAGTCAAAACAGGATCATTTCAGCTGCTCCACTAGCTAAGTGTGTTGCATAGCACCTAAATCCACTAGCTAGGTGCGTTGCAACACACCTAAATGCACTACCAGGGTGCGTTGAGCGGGAAATGACAAATGGCAGTGTCATTCCGCGAGGTGGAGAGACAATGGAAGCTTCCAGAATCTTCTCCTATGACACTTGCCTCACTGAATTCGACCAAGGATGAGTAAGAGGCCTTCAGTCTCCAAGTGGAAGCAACAACTGACAGAGAGAAGCCACTAATCAAATCACAAGCTGACTCATCCTCCTTGCATACATCTATATATGGATCCCTCATCCTATAGATCCAGAGGCTGGAATTTTGCACATTGTAAGGAATTGCTGTTTGTTTTGAGATAGAGATCAGAATATTGGGTGATTTATGCTTTGTTGGAGGTGAAGAGGGGCTTATTTGCTGGGAGGTTGATGCTGGATCAGGAATCATCGGTTGTAACTCCTCCTGGATCTTTTTGTTATATCAATAAAACTAGTTGAGTTTTTCCTCCATTCTTGTGTATCATTGATGCTTGTTACATTTGTATGGTTAGCTTAAATCTGATCCTAAGCTGTTTATGAATATAGATCCATGTCTTTGTATAGTTTTCTTCTTCTGTGATCTTACAGGTACTTGGTGAAGCTGGGCAAGTAAGGGAGCAGGTAGCTGGAAGCTGTCGAAGAAGAGAGGGATTGGATCAAAGGACTAGCGCAAGACACAGGTCGGTTCTTTCTATCCCCCTCTATCTTCAATTCATAAAGGGAATCAAAAAGTAGTTTTCTCTATTTGTTTCTAAGGCAGATGTCACACCTTAGTGGGATAGAGCAGTTCTAAATAGACACTTTTCCCGGTAACAAGGTTCATCAAGAACTTCTCATATATTGCCTATCATATTACATCATTGTAGAGGAAAGGAAATAAATTTGAATGGACAGAGGAATATGTAACACGTTTTGAGCAGTTGAAGCAATTGTTGACAAATGATCCAGTTCTAAAGATTTCATTCCCAAATAAAGTGTTTGTGGTGTGCATAAATGCTGGTAAGAGAGGAATTGGTAGGGTTCTGATGTAGGAAAGATATTTAATATGATCTGAGTCTAGGAAACTGAATGAGCACGAGCATAATTACGCTACAAATGATATTGAGTTGGAAGCGATCATCCTTGCAATAAATATGTGGAAGCACTATGTTATGGGTAGGAGGTTCATCTTGATGAGTGATCATAGTGGGCTGAGGTATTTGTTTGATCTAACAAATCTGAATGCTAGGTAATCTAGATGGTTGACTATGATCAGTGAGTTTGACTTCGAGGTCAGGGACATCAAGAGTAAAGAGAACATGGTTTCATATGCTCTTAGCAAGAGAGTACAGGTAAATCACATAACAACTATGAGTTGATATGGGAGAAATTTACAGGAGCAGACCTTGTAGGCAAGACAACAGGATGACAGGTACCAACAACTTAGGCATAGGTTACAGAAACAGGGTACACGTGAATAGGATGTGTACTATCATATCACGACAAATGGTTTTGAGATATTTAGGGACACAATATATGTGATAGAAAATAGCGAGCTAAAGAATCTTATCTTGAGGGAATTTCATGCTAAGTTGTATTCAGGTCACCTAGGATATTAGAAGACATTGAAAATTGTGAATAAGTTCTACTACTAGTCGAATTTGAAGAAAGAGGTGGCATAACTTTTTGCGAGATGCTTGGATTGTAAATAGGTAAAAGTAGAGAGTAAGCATATAGGTGGAATACTACAATCGATTCTGGTTTGAGAGTGGAGATGGGAGGTCATTTCCATGGACTTTATTATATGTTTTCCAAGTACATCCACACAACATGATTCTATTATGGTTGTGGTTGAAGAATTAACAAAGGTAGTGCACTTCATTAGAGTAAAGTCTACTTATTCAGCTAGTGATGTAGCACAGGTCTTCATCAGCGAGATAGTGAGGTTGCATGGTGTTTTGAAGAAGATTGTGTCAGACATCGATGCTAAGTTCACTTCTAGGTTTTGGAAGGAATTATTTGTAGGTTTAAGTACAAAGTTGGACTTTAGTACAATTTATCATCCACAGACAGATGGACAAATAGAGATGGTCAATAGGATTTTGGAGGACATGTTGAGAATGTATGTTATTCATTAGTAAAAAAAGTGGGAAGAGTATCTTCCATTGGTAGATTTTTCTTACAACGATGGGTATCAAAAGTCACTAAGGATGAGTCCATTTGAGGCACTTTATGGGAGGAATTGTAATAATCCAATCAGTTGGAATGATCCAATGAACATGATACTGATTGGACCAAACATGTTGGAAAAGATGGAACAATAAATGTAGGTAATCAAGAGGAATTTAAAGCTAGCACATGATAAAAAAAAGAGTTATGCAGATCAATATAGGATGTTTAAGGAGTTTTAGGTTGGGGAACAGGTGTACTTGCACATCAAGCCCAATAAGAGCTACTTGAGGATTGGATCATGTGCCAATATGACACCTCGGTATTGTGTACCTTTCAATATTCTTGAGAAGATTGGACCAATAACCTACTGACTTGTACTATGAAAGTCTATAATGTTTTCCATGTGTCATTTCTTAAGAAGTACGTGAAAGATGTTGATCATGTTATTAATTGGTCTATATTGTAGGTGGCGCCAAAAGGAGAATTTCAGCCAGAACCTCAGTGCATTTTGCAGCGAAATATGCTCATGCTCTGGAAACGAGCAATCACGAAATTTAAAGTGAAGTGGAGGCATTTTGGGCCCGATGAAGCTACATAGGAGATGGCTGATCAGATGTGGGCTATGTATCCTTCTTTATTCGCTAGTTGAGTGGATGTATTTTGGTATATGTTCTAGATGTTGTGTTTTGGTTATGTTTATATATGCATATGTATGTAAATTCCACATCAAGATGTGTTATAAAGCTCCAATAAGCGGTATGGTGTTCATGATGTGTTGGTTATTTTTTAGCAGATGGATATGATGTAAATGTTGTGTTGATATATTTATAAAGCTCCATAGGCAACATGTATTTATTGGTTTATAAGTGTTATTGAACACTAAGGATAATGTTCCCCCAAGGTGGAGGGTTCTATAACAACCCTGGCTAAAAATCCATGTAATAAAGTTAATAAAGGAAAAATAAGACCAAGGTCATGGAACATGTATTCCAGGCTGAATGTTGGCAAAAAACACAGTGTTGGGGATCACTTGTGATTAATAAATGGATATGGAAATTAGAAAAGGCAATGACAAAAGCAAAGTGGCATTAATTGGCATTTTTATTTATTAAATAATGGAAAATAGGAGAAAAGGAGGGTGAAAGGTCACAAAATTTCATGTGAGGAAATTGAAGAAAATAGAGGCCTCAATAATAAAAAGGTTTCTAAGGATCATTTCACAACCTTTTGTCAGTGTTAGCTTGGAGCTTTCTTCTATTGTATCTCTCCCATACTCTTGGACACTTAGAGTTTTCTTGGAGCACTCTTGGACAATTTTGGAAAATCTTGGATTTGGAGAAAGAAGAAAAAGGAAAAGAAGGAAAGCACAAAAAGACAACAAGATCAACAAATATAATGGGTTGGCTTTGTAGGTGCTGAGTTGCATGTATGATTTCCTTACTGGTTTTGGCATGCATGGCATATGCATGTGGTTGTTTGGTTATAATCTGTCATTGACATGGAGGATTGCCTAAATTGACAACGATTTTGCCTATCCTTTCCATTTCCTAGATAGCCATGGTGTTGTGGGTTCTCCATTTTCTTTTCTGATTGGCACTCATGTTCCTTAGGGATGTGGTTTGAACTATTAGTTCCTGGAGCCTTGGTTGGAAAACACTTTGGAAGCCTTGGAACAACTTGGGTTGAGTTACTAGTCCTGGAAGCTTTGGTTGGACAAACACTCTGGAGCCCTTTATGGGTTGAGTTACTAGTCCTTAAGCCCTGGTTGGAAAAATTCTTTGGAGCCCTATGACAACTATAGGTTGAGTTACTAGTGTTAGAGTGAGGCTGGAAAAAACACTTTGGAGCCTTGGACATCTTAGGTAGAGACCGATCTGGTGATGGTTAGTGATGTTCGACTGTGAGGTGGAATCACTACTTGAGGGTTGAGGTGGTTTGGAATATGGAAGCCTTGGTTTGGTTTTGGTTGGTTATTCCATGATATCTGACATTCATGCTTGGAATATGGCACAAGTGTGATTGGCTGAAAGAGAGATTTGGTTCAACCCAATTTATGGTTAGGTGGTACATGGAAGTCCCTGAATTGGTTGGGTTTTCATATGTTAATATGAAATCCTTTCCTCTTGTAATTCATGAGTATTTATACTTGTTATTATATGGATTTTATGGCTGCCCTATCATTTTTATTATTCTGGTTATATGATCGTCATAAGAATGGTTTTATGACATATTTTAGGTCTGGATCTTAACATATTTTGATTAGTAAATGAATGGTTATTGAATGCATGACCTAATAGATGATTTTGAAGCTATTACAAGAGATAATTAGGCCTTCTTGTTGATCCTAAGATAAGTATGAGAATTGTATGTTTAGATGTGTAATTATGACATGTGGATTACATGTTCATGATGTTGTTATGTGGACTTATCCCTCTTGTGGACAAGAGCGATCTCCCTAGACTCCAAAGAAATCTAGTAACAAATAACCATGAACTGCTACCTTTCTCTAGACTATGATTGACTGAAACAAATACCATGATAGAGGCTACTCACCATTTAATTGAAATGATTGATGAAGTCCCCTTCAAAGCTTTCGACCATCCGCTCCTCCTCGATGCTTTAGAGATCCTCTTGTCACTTCCAACAACTTATCCATGATGCCTTGAAGGAGGTCTTCATAGATATAAACACACATGAGATCAAAGCATCTAGTATATAATATATGAGATAAATGGACTAATTAACTCAACCATGTATCATAAATGGATCAATATGCAATCACAATCTATGTAGATGATCAAGGAATCCTACAAATTGTATCAACAAAGATATACTTGAGAAAGAACAATTTCCTTTATATTAGTCAAATGGAGAATAGTCTTACAACCACTAAGCCTTGATGTTGCATGTCCCTGCCCACAATATCCAATTCTCTCCTTGAATGAATAGCCTTCCAACCTTATTCCTGCAGCATAAGCCTACTTCCAACAATCCTCCTCATTCTTTAGGCGCGGGTTAGCTTTATAGGGAAAGAGTGGGAAGTTTGGGATCAATTTTCCAAAGGATGAGATACACTAATGGTGGGATAGGGATTCCATAAAGAGAGGGAGTTTATCTATGATGGGAGGGATCAAGAATGAATAGGAAACCATTCGAAGCTTGTTGGTTGGGATAGATACAACTAACAATGCTTCTAGACTTTACTTCTTAGTTTTACATGCATTAATTCATGTTCGTAGGTCACAATGTAAAACAATGTGTACTTATGCATAGTTCCTAATGGAATCTTTTGCGTATGCGCAAAAACTGATCAGGGAATTGTGCAGGAAGCCAAAAACAAGGTTTTGAACCATGTGATCTAGGAATTTCACTTTCTTTGGGATAATTTGGATTCTAACTCTGCAGCGAAATGCTTTCGGACACATTTGTGGATAGCGAAAGATCCAAACCGATGGTCATTTTCCTAATGCTATAAAATGACATGTAATAGATGCATTTGACGAAATGTCTGTCGTGGTTAGGATGGGTCAGGTTAAGTCCTTGATCAAGTTTTGAATTAAAGGCTTTATATTTGTGTCAATTATCATTTCTAAGAGTTTCATCAAGTTCTGGGAAAAGGTTTGGATCCTAGCCCTAAAAAGGTGCTTCAAATCTCGAGGTCACTAGAATAAAACTGAGTAATTTCATCTATATTCATTGGGAAGCAAGCTTATGGGAGTGATTGAAGGGTTACAGGTGCTGAATGCCTTGTCATGGGAGTGAATAGGAGTCCATATCTTTAAAACGTAAAGTTAACATAGGGATTAGGCACCTACAATGGTTGGTTAGCACCTGAGGGTTCTGTAGTTATTGAGGGTGGTCAGTAAGGTTTTAATTTGTTGATTCCACTTCCTTAACTATACCTAGGGGGTTGAGTCATATCATAGTAACTCTTCTCCACATATTTACCCTGGTGGATCGGTGAAATCAGGTAAGTGTGGGAGGAGGTTGTTATAATGAGCTCATCATGCAGTATTGTCTTGGGTTTATTAAAATTAGGATCTTGTGAGACACTTGGACAGGGTTGTGTAATTTTCATGGATTTCTTTATTTCTATCATACTGGGTTCTCCATATATGCAATGTCTTATATAAGGTCTCAAACTCTAACAGGGTGGCAGAATTATTTTTTTCTCGTTGATATAAGAGAGCTACTCTATCAGCCACAAGAGTCTTCCTCCCAGCTTAAGCCAAGAAGCCACACGACTGTTATAATGTCTCAAGATCAGGGTTTTGGTATCCATATTGTTCATCCTTCACTGTCTGTCAGTTGTAACTACTCTCACCGTAGAGTTTCTCTCAGTCTAGTTTCCATGAATTACGTCCTTCCTCAATTTTTTTGTGTTGTTTCTGCATAATACCGAGACTGGGCCATCCTTTGAACTTGTGGTGTTCTTATCACATGCCTATTTTCAAGCGTCTGAAGCATCCAGATTGTCATTTAACTGCCCAGTTCTTGTTTGTGGGGTGTGGTATTCTGACTCTTTTTATATTTGGTTCTAAACCCAGACTGAGTCTTCTCCCTGGTTTGTATCTCAAAATGTTCACAAGTGTTATATATTTATCTCATCGAGGTTTTGGGGAACTCCAATTATATCTTGCTTAATATTGTTTTCTACCTTCCAGTTGAACACCCAATCTCTTTCTTCGCATTCGAGTTAGTGTACTCTCTTGTTAGTACCATAATTGGGAATTTATTTGTCTTGTTTTTTTGTTGGCAAGTGTTTGGATTGCAAGTACACCATGGTTCCTCAACGAAGATTACTAGTGCAATGGGGTGGTGCACCAACTGGGGTGGGAATTGGTAGCTATTTGTTTTTATGCTTCCCCCTTTGAATTCAGGAAGAAAATCCTCAATTTGGGAGGAAAGGAATTGAAAGACCATAAATACTTCTTCGACTCAGAGATATCTGGAAGTACTGTGAAATGGGTACCAAACCCAGGTAAATTCATAAGAAGAAGAATTCATTTTTTACATTCCATCACGCATCATCGTCAAATGGAGACACTACTCAACATGGTGATAGACGACAAGCAAGTGGACAACTACAAGCTCTTTACAAGCCAGGAGGAGATAAAACACATACTGTGGGATATCATATACAACCTTGATGATATTGTCATCAGGCTAATCCATGTGGAGTGTTTTATAGTTTTTGATTCAGACGCCAACTCTAATGTTCAAAATGGCGAGGAAGTAGTCCTCGATGCTATGCCTCTGAATGTTATTCCGAAAAACTTTGAAATGCCTTGGAACAAATCTCAAGCTTCGGACTCTCCTAGTTCGCCAATCATCATTCCCAACTACACGGGTCTTCTCACAAACTTGTAGTGTTCACGCGGAAAGGAATTTGTAGTCTACAATGTTTAAATTTTAGTATTCACTTCTATATAGTCATTATTTGCTCTGTAGTTCCAGTTTCATACTCGTTGTTATGAATTTGTTTGTAGTTGTTAGTTATATAAACAATTCTCCTATGGATAAGTTGTATGTCGAGTCTCTGCTACAGTTTAGTCAAAGGTGTCCTTTCTCATAATGTTATTTTCAAGTGGTCACCTTAGGTCAACTATGTTCAGTTTTTGACAACTGGTTTTGACTTATATGGTCTTAGTATGATGTAACCCTTAAGAGGCAAAGATGCTAAAGTTTTGGATAAGCTCCTGCACTAACAAATATGTATTACTTCTAACTATTAATATAGATTTTGTTCATATTTACAAAAAAAAACACATTAATAAAACAAGAGCCACGTGGTGACATGTCAGTGCTTTTTTGTGTAGATGAATTTTGTGCATGTAGTTTTGTTTATTTAGTTGAAATCATATGGTATTCATGTAAAACACTAAGTCATTGGAATATTTAAATATATTATCAATAAGTGTGACATAAATGTGTGTGAAGATGAGATAATTTTATTATTTAATTTAGTATTGGTGAAATTGTGTAACACACCTATCATATTTTGAGTAATGAATTTCCTCAAAACTTTATTAACCATTCAATCTTCAAACATGTAAAATGTTCAAAACAAAAAAAAAGATTATTTGAATGCAATTCCTTAGTTTTCTATGTTTGCAATCAATAACATATATTCAAGATAACATTTTGACCCATTTTGAAGTGGATTGAACCAAAAAAAGCAAGGACCATTAGAATGAATATAGTTATTATGGTCTATTGAAAGTTGTCATGTAATGTAATTTTGTACCAGATTGTTTTACGCTTATTTATTGTAACTTTTTTTTTCCATACTTTTCAATATAAAAATAAAATGTTTAAAAATTTCGAATATCTCATAAATCATTTCAATTTTAAAATGAACATTAATCATTATTATAATATTAATAATATATATTATTTTGTTTAATATATATGTGATCAATCTCTTAAATTAAATTAAAGATTCACATGTATATACATGTACATCTGAGAGTTTATCTTAACCATTTTTTAATATTAACAAAACAAAAAATCTTGAAGAGTAAACTTGACTTATAATTAAAAGAAATTCACTTTAGTTGAAGCATTATGGACTAATTAATGGTATTCATGGTCTTTTAAAAGCATATATGGTTTGTGTGAACATGGAGCGATAAGGAAAAAAAATACGAGTCACACACGATACATTCAAGAAATTATGATAGGTTTATATATCGGTAATGCTAACATGCAAATACTGTATAAAACAATATAAACGAGAATTCCATCGAGAGCATCATCATTCTGGCCTATATATACTTGAATGGTGAATCTTGATATTTATTTTTCACCGATATTGTCTTTCAGTGGAAGCCTTTATGTAAAGAAAATGGTTTCAGGTTGCTTTCGATTATTGAAGAATACTTACAAAATCATCAGACCTCTACCAAAATAAATAAATGATTTTACAGCCCTATGTTGATAAGGTTTTTCTCCTGATATAATTTTTAAATTATAATCAGTTCTGAACACATTTGGGACAAAACAAAATCAGTTAATCTCATGGCACTATATGGATTTCATAGTTTTATCAAGAAGATATTAAAATTTTCATGCGCAAGGAGGATTTGGATGCACAAGGAATAGTTTGGCCTGGATTGGGGATTTGGATGATTGTAGACTGTAGACATGGCTATATCTATGGGCTTTAATTATCACTAAGAGGTTTATTCATGGTAAAGGTCAATTTTCCCACTGATTCATTTTAAGAAAGGAAACAATTTCCATGTCATCAGGGTACTAATAGATTTATTACATTCTTTTAACTCTAATTTATCTCCATACCAGGGCTTCATTGGCAGTTCAGGAACATGCATAATTATCAATTAAATTAATTGTCAGAAAGGTACATGGTATCCTTATAGTCATGGAAGGCAGTTCCTATTTCCAATTTTATTAAAACATAAATGTGTCTGACATGCAAAGGAATAGCAGTTACATTGCTGCTAACATGCTAAAGTCAACTTTGAAGGAAATATAAATACAAGACAACTGCTATTCCCCTAACATGTCAGACCGCATTTATGTTTTAATAGGGTTGGAAATAAAAACTACCGTCATAGAACTTCAAAGTACATAATTGCTTCTCGTTTTGGAGTCCAGTGCAGTGACACAACAAAAATCAGCTGTCTTATCAAAAAAATCAAAGCTAATGTCAACTTTTCAAACCGGACGGGTTAAATAATATAAAACACCAATCATACATGTCACTGCAGTGACATAACACTCGATATTGTTATTAGAAACCAGCAGTGACATAACAATACCTATTGTTATTAGAAACTGTATTTGCTTTTTCTCTTTAAATTGTTATTAGAAACTATATTTGCTTTTTCTCTTTAAATTGTTATGAGAAACTATATTTGCTTTTTCTCTTTAAATTGTTATTAGAAAATATATTTGTTTTTTCTCTTTAAATTGAAAGTTTATTCATGATATTAATAACATAATAGATTATTAAAAAATATACTATGTAATTATATAAATTAAATGATTAGTAAATGTTCATAGACATCCATTCATAATAAATATGAAAATGTTTATTTCACAATACATTTTATATTTATGAAATTAAAAACAAAAACAAAAATTAATTTATTTATGACTTCATTATTATTATTATTATTATGAATTAGAAATAAAATTTAATATATAATTTCTAACACATATACATTAAAAAAACAAGGAACAAGATTCTTAATTATGGAGATTTAGTCTCATTTTCCCATGGAGATTCTTAATTTGTAAATAGGTTTTGTTACAATTCCATGGTCCAATACCATGGCTTATTAATACCACATTCCCAAAAACCATAACTCATTTCATATGGCACTTGACCATATGGTATATTTTTTTAGTTAATCAATTTAATTAAAATGGAAAAAATGGCATAAATACTTTGGAGATAAATCTTAACCTTTGATTTGTATATACTACTAATAGTCATTTGGAATATTCCATGGAAGTTAAATTACTACTATCCACCTAATAATTATTGATAGTTAAATTAACATTCTGGAAGCCCTATTCCAAAATAAACATGTCTATCCGCATAAATTAACGTTTTCTTCTTAAAATTGAAAGTATAGTTATTACCAAAAATTGATCATCTAGCCATAATTTACTAGATGGATCAAAGTACACCATGTAGGGCCAATTTTACAATAGTAAAATTACTTTCATTGTGAGAAATTACTTAAACCACATTTGTTAAGTCATTTATAATTAAACCCATGGAGAATAATTAAATAAATCACTATTTATTTAATTATCTTCTAGGAATAATTATTTAAACCATTGTTTAGCTAATATTCCTTGTCATATTTGACTCAATTATGAGAAATAAATAGATAAATCATTAAGTATCTTATTTTTCTCTAGGAATAATTAATTAATCACTAATTAGTTATTATTCATTGTCAAGTTTGACTAAATCCCTTATGAATAATTAAATAAATCATTATTTGTTTAATATTCCTTAACCATATTTCTTGATATGATAAATAAATAATTTATTTATTTATTATTTCTAAATAAAAGTTTAAATACTTTTTCCCTTCAACCAAATATAATAAAATATTCCAAATGGTTAATTCTAGAATTTGGTTAATAATATTTTATTATTTCCCATTATTCAAGAATAACCTAATATTTTGTTATAAATAGAAGGGTTTTACATTCATTCTTAACTTTTGATTATTTTCATTGTTGCACTCACTCTTGTAGCTCTGATTATTATCATTGTTGCACACCATTTTTCTTTTCCGTTTGAGTTCTCATTGAGCTCAAACATTTTGTTTATTGGGTTTTACACATCATAAAGGAGAGAGACTCTACAAAAGTTGAAGATATCGAGGATAGACAAGAACCCATCCCATAGAGGGGGACTGGTAACATTATTTGTTACCTTCACAGATGTTGTTTAATAAAATATATTCTTTGTATATCTGGTTTCCATTGGATTATTGGAGTTACTTGCACTTATTTCATTCCGATGTTTAACTAGTTCTATTTCATAGAGCAGGGCTTTGGCAGGTTTTGTTTATATCATTTTCTACAGATCCACACAGTTTAACAACCATTTTTATTGTTTGGGTTGTTCGTCATCCACAACCTAAAGAGATTTCTTTTTGTACACCTTCGAGAAGAACACTTATTAACAAATTGACGACTCCATTGCGTTTTTATTTATGATCCAAAAACCTGGGTGAAATTCAGTTTTCAGCTTAGGATTTTTCTTCTTTCAGTCTCTTAATGTTGTTTACCAGCATTCTAACCCTAGATCAGTCAAATTTCTAACTTCCACAAGTTTTCTGGTTATTTTCGCAGGTCAGAGGAACTAGTTGTGATAGAGACAATAATGTTTTTCGGAGACTTGCTGCTCGAGAAATTAGGAACATAAATCACACTTTTTTGCTCCAAACCTGTGATCTAGAGGTCCAGAGCACACGTTCTGGCCCAAAAAGTACGATATCGCCCTAAACATGTATGTACCTACGATTTTAGGGTTTTTGGGATTTTTTCTGATATTTTTCTAGGTTTTGCCGAGAGCAGTCTGCTAGGTTGGTTGACCATTACCTTAGCCTCCTTAGGCCTTGATATAATCTGTTTCTCTTGTCAAAGTGGAATTTAGCCCTATAGGGGTTCTAGTACACTTCCACCTTTATAGGAGTTTAGCTGCGTAAGAAGTCTGAGTTTCTGCAGAGCTTTCTACCATATTTTCCAGATTTGTATCTTCCTTTTTCAGATCTTCACAGACAGGTTTTTTCCATTCAAAGTTTCCTCTTGAACCTTGTTTGGTCATTTGCCTTAGGGTGCCACCGCTTGCCCTAGGTTTCACACTTATCTCCCTATCTTTTGCAACGATTTTCCTCACTGGTTTTTTCCTGTTGCTACACCACTTTCCAGCAACATAGTGTCATTTGATCCCAATCACACCGACGATTAGATCTCTTGGCCTTTTTGTGTGTTTTAAGTTGATTTTTCCACCAACCAGCATAGTGTTTGCAAACTTAGCTTGGGTGAGGTATTAGATAATTGATTTGTTGTTCATTTTCTGTTTTTCATTTCAGTTTATTTTAACAATCCTTTTCTTTCTTAAAACAGGATATGGGCTTAATTAATAAAAACACTTGCACACATAAGCACACCTTAAGCGAAGGGCGATTGGTTTACACCGCCAAGCCACGACTTAACTTAATTAATTTATCTCCCCACACAGAGACAAAAACATATTGTTTATCTCCCTTCACCTTTTCCATGTCACTTGTGTCTTACAACCACTGCGCTGCCAAGGCATTTGTCACGAAGACTCTTACTCCTCCCTAAATGGTTCCTGTTCATCGTTCCCTGAGTTCCTATACCAACTCTTCTTCTGGTTCATCTGGTTCCTCATCAAATTCCAAGTCCCCTTCACCACATACCATCATCATTTCAGGACCCACTGCAGGTGTGGGAAACCAACTTGGTGTTGGCTTCAGTTCTACCCTGGTAGTCACATCCAACGGAACCGTTACAAGAACCATTTGGGCAGCTCCCATGCTACCTTTCATGGCTGGGTTAAGCCTCCCGAATTTCATCGAGTTGATTAATGACCCTATACACCACGATGTTGGTTGGCCAGCTATGCCGACTAAAATTCCCTCCGATATTCCCAAGTTTGAGGGTAATTCTGGAGAGGACCCCATTAATCACATTTTCTCCTTCCATATGTGGTGTTCATCCAATTCCATCACCGATGATTCCACTCGTCTTCGGTTGTTCCAACGCACGCTCACTAGAGATGTTGTAATGTGGTATGTTGACCAACCCTTCGCTTCTCATTCCACTTTTGCAATGCTTGCTAAAGAGTTCCTTTCATACTTTCAGTTGCCTCTCCGATACGACATCGGTACGGAGCTCTTGACCACATTCTGTTAGTCCTTTGCCACCCCTATTTCTAATCATGTTCAGGAATGGCGTAGAAGGAGGAGCATGTGTCGTGCCCCACCCTTTGAAGACCATGTCTACTTTGATTGGCTTCTTAGGACCCTTGTAGTGCCTATTGCCAAAGATGTTGCATCTCACTTTCCTCAGACAAAGGAAGAGGCTCTTCAAACTGCTCTGAAATATGACCCGATTTATGATCAATCTGGTTATGTCTATACCATTATACCAGACCTCCCTTGTCCTGGTAGTGCCAATGCATAGGGGAATCTCACGCCACCGACGGTATCATTGGATCTATTTCACATCCTTCGCCATATACTCAGCAGGGTTATAACCATCTGCAAGGGGGCACGATTTCCTCCAACGTATATCCCCCTCTTTCCAACAACGCATATTCAGGACAAAACACATCTTATGCATTTACCCAACCACATCAGAAGATGTCAGGGCCAACTAATAATCAACCTGTCTACTAAAACGTTTCCCCCTCACCACCTTACACTTATGCATCGTCGAGGGCTCCAGTCCCCCAGGAATTAGCATCACAACCTCTTATGCATCCTCAGCCCTAGCAGCCAGCACCCCCTCAAGGTCAAGTGTATGCACAACAGAGTGTGACCAATTGCCAAAATTCTGAGAAAAAGAATAAGGGGAAGGTTAACAAGGGTAACCATGTTAACTAAGGTAATGAACCCCATGGGAAGCATCATAACACCAACAACCAGCAACAGGGTGTCCAACCCAAGGATAGAAAGGCTATTTGTATGAACAATCCTTGTGCATGTTGTGGTGTAAGTGGCTATTATACTCATGAGTGTCCCCTCTTACCCCAGATGCACCAAATGTGGGAAGCCTAAGTAGCTTCTAGAGGTCAACCACCCATGCAGCAACCGCCTTAGAATCCCATGCCATCTCAACCATCCATGTTCACAAATCCTCTCCCTCAGCAAGGACTTGTTTCTGCTCAACCTCAGAAAGGTCAAGCATCCCACCCTCCCTAACCTTCTGCTCTTTGTGACCACCATATCCTCATGATGAATTCTAACGAGGTCAATACCTCTAATATCAACTTGCAAACTTGGTCGCATCAATATGACAAGCCATCGTCTTCGTCCGCAACTGAGACCAAAACCAAAGAATCTACTGAGCCTCTTACAACACTAAATGGTCCATTACAGATCCCTCAACCTAAATTTGTGTCAATTCCTAAGATTCCCAAGGGACCATTACACTGTAACACGACTTCTAATCGAGCTGCCGATACATAAAATATAGTAGACGACTTGGTGCAATTGCCTGCTGCCATGTTGACGCTAGAGGTGCTACATTCATTCTCATCTCAAAAGAAAGCTCTACTAATTGCTTTGGGCATAGTAGATACTTCAGACGATCATTTGATTTTAGTTCCTATTGATACATCAAAACATCCCCCATTACCTCCATCCGTTGCCTTCCAGATACCAGTCCGAGTCTGTAATGCCATCATCTCTCGATGTATTATTAAGGAAGGTGCATCCACCTGCGTGATGTTCGATTTAGTTTGGAAGCAACTCAAGTCACCTGAAATGTCCCCATCCACCATCACTTTGCGTGCTTGGGACAATCACTCCTCCCAACCTCTCGACATGTATTGTAATTGTCCAGTGACTCTTGCTGGAAACACTATTCATGTAGCCATTGAGGTTATTTATGCCCCTCTAGATTACAATATTCTATTGGGTCGTAGTTACACATACGCCATGTTAGCAGTCATCTTTACGGTCTTCTATAAGATGTGCTTCCCCCATAAAGGGAAGATAGTCACTATCGATTATTTGGCATATTATGAGCCATCATCCTTAACCTCCTTGAGTCCATTATCTCATCAATTTTCGGTAAGAAGTATTCCACCCCTCTCACCAGTGTTTCACCTTAAGTCTACAAAGATTCCACCTTGTTGGGTGCTTCCCTGGTCCTCCCCCTCCCATCTCTGAGACTAGCTCTTTGAGTACTTTCATGTTACAAGCGTAATGGGTTGCTCAAAAGATATCCAATAACTCTGGTCAATAGCCAACTCCTCAACACCCTGCTGTTACCATCTCAGTCGAGCCATTTGGATACACCCCCTAGGACCTCCTCTATTTGTGGGTGCCTCCCCTTTGTTTCCACCAGGAACTATTCCTCCAGGTCTTAACCATCTAGGAGTTGTTCCACCGGGACATTACCCTGTAGGACAGATACCTTTTTTATTTCTTTCCCTTGGAATATTTTCTGTCTCTGTCATGGTTTCATTGAATCTCCTTAATATGACTTTGGGGATCCCATTTTGGTACATTGATCCCCCAACAAACACTTCATCTAGTCAGCTCAAACCACATGATTCTTTGACCTCAGTTCAGTTGGTCCTTGCGACCCTTGTCACTACTCTAGTTCCACTACAACCTCAACATGAACCCACTCCTGTTGTGAAAGCATCTAGATAGGGGGTCAAAGCCAAGAGGAAAGAACCTAAGGACAAGACTCCCCAATCTCATCCAACCCCCAAATCTCTAAAGCCAATACCTTCGTGCACTTTCTGTGAAGTTGTTCGGCATGCCACCAATAACTGTCCTGAACTTCCGCATCTCAAACCTTTGGTTCATGAAATGTTTCCTGAGTCTAATATCCCTAAGGTCAAAGTTATCTTACCAAATTCAACCAAAATACTTAAAACGTTGCACACAAATCACCCTTGTGCCTTGTGTGATCATTATGGTCATTATTCCCATTGTTGTCCTCGTCTCAATGAATTTCGTGATTGCCTCCAAGTGCTTTGCGACTTTGAGGCCACTCGTATTGGATCATCTACTCCTCTACCTATGGATTCTAGTACCACTAGTACACCAGAACAGGGGGACTCTAGTCCCACCATCGTGATCCCTCCCTCCGATGTCGAGATGATGGACTCCACAGTCCATATCCTTTACCTGTCGTCATCCTTGAGTTCCTTGCCGGAAAACCTTTCTAAAGATTTTATGTTTGCTTCTATTGAACCTCCTTCATCGAAAACCCATGTATCAACATCGGTAGATTTCCCATCTACTAGTTCATCGTCTACCATTCCAAATGATATGTATCTGAACCTTCTTTCTCATGATGATGCACCAGGTACTACCACTGCATCATTTAGTTAGTCTTCGTCCCATCTGCCCACCTTCCATTCTGATGAGGATATCCTGGAAGTTATGTCTACCCCTGATTACCCTTGGACTTAGGCAAGGGGGCATATCTTCTGGAGGATTTTGAAGGCCAACTCCTTCCTAATCCTCGCAATTCACTCTACATTAAGAAATTTCACCCATAGAATATCCCATTGATTTACGTGTATTTATTTTGGTCATTCATGTAGGTAGGTTGCGTCATCTGATTTGTTGTCTTTTGCACCTTTCAGATGGATCCATCATCCACACTGTATATTGGTTATGTCGATGGTATGAGTTGCTTCTCCAGGAATCTAACCTTGGCAACATGGGCCATATTCACCCCCTTACATACATTAGTACATTCTAATGGCGTGTGTATTGGATCTGCCACTAATAACCATGCCAAATATGATGCAGTGATAGGTTTGTTAGTCGATGCCCTTTCTCATCGCATCCTTCATCTTCATGTTCATTTAGATTCCTTGATACTTGTCATGCAATTGAAAGGTGTGTATCTTATGCATAACCAAGTCTTATTTAGAAAATATCTACACGTTAAGCTGTTGGTACGTGAATTTGAAACCATCACTTTCAGTCATGTTCCTAGAGACCAAAATAACTATGTAGACACCATTGCAAACAATATTCTAGATTGGTATTTATCACATGTATAACACAGAAGACAACCATAACCAAAAAAAATGGTGAATGACAATCCTCATGTAAAAGATGCATAACAACATTATGTATTGACATATAAAAATAAATGTGTTTGGAGTCTATCACTCTAAATACATCTGGTATGCCCATAGTATACTGGGCCTCACATAGGCCCCTACATCTCCTTATCATCCTTTGTAGTGTCTCGTGCCAGGTTGGGACAAGATGCTTGAATCCATTTTTTGAGCACTCAGAACACAATGGCGCTCCAGAAACTCCTCCTGCTAGGGGGAATCATTCCCGCCTTTGCATACTAGATCAGTCCCCTCCATCACATATGCTTGCGGGTAGTATCCCATGCTTGGGGGCATGATGGTTTTCCCTTGGACATATTCTCAATTGATTAACATAAGTCTCAGCCTAGATCACCATTAGATCTAGGTATGGTCGATTATCCTCCCATTCCTTGGATAGTTTGTCCTACCGGCCTCTCTGGCGAGCCATATTCACATCACATACCGTAGACGTTTGATACCATATCTTCAAATATTCTACTTTATGTCATACCACCTTTACAACATAGTCCCCATGTTTTACCTAGTGGGTGAGGATGATTCTAGATCTCCTTTAGTAGTTCATTCTCATTTTCCTCTTCCCTTAATTCTTCACCAGGAACCATCGTTCCAAGAAGCATTAAGGCCATCTTTAGAAAAGTAAGGCCACTTGCCTGAAAGTCCCAGATCCTGATTCTGATGGTTGGTTTGTCTGCTACAATCTCCACAAGGTTTAGGGCCTTTTCCTCCTCTCCGAATTCACCAAAGCTTAATGTACAATTGAATTAAATTGGAGGGAAAATTCCCTTTTATAGGAAAACCCCCCGTTTTTCTGTCACCCATTGCGAACAAACCATAGCTCAGTTTTACGAGGCATTAACACCATTGGAAAGCTCTCATTGAGTACTATAATGGGTCTCTATTATTTTTTGATGATTTGACACTTCACCAATAAGCTATTTTTCCAAGAAGGGTCACTTCGTCACCTCTCAAAATCGAATTTCTTCATAAGAGACACTTGTACTTTGGGGGCCACCTTCCCTTGGCACTTTTCATCTCACGTGTCATTTTTCGTCATGAGAAACCATCATTTTCTCTTGTTTTCATGGTCCCCACCATGCCTATTCTGTGTGGCAACATCATCGAGTCACCCTTGTTCAGAGCATCCGCGATGAATCACCTTTGCATCCATGGATTCTGTTTCGCACCCCATTATATCATGTCAGAGTATTCCATCCATCTTTTCATACCATTCATCCTGTGTTGCCCATTTTGTCCCTTAGTCATACTGTCTACCATCCCCTCCAGAGTTGAGTAAGTCACTGCCAGGTCAACCATGCGCTTTATGCTCTGACAAGAGACGTCGTCTATTTGTCCGTCAGTTCCATTTTCTCCATTTTCCCTGGTGTTAGTCCATCAGTCACCTTACTATTTTCCCTTGTGCCTTAGTTGAGGATCCTCATTGCCTCACCTATAGCAGGCCCTATTATGTCTACATCAACACATCTATTCCAAAAGAACGACCTAAAGTACGATGTATCTTGGTTCCAACCTCTAATCTTGTTTAGTGCCTCAGATCAAGCAAAGGGAACCATCATTTCCCTTTGACTTGATTGTGTCATGCTCGTGATTCATACACTTGATTCTCCAGTGATGCAGAAGATTGTACCAGTGATTCTCGGGTGTGTGTGAGATGTTTTATACCTCATGAGGGGGTGGCCCTTCAGGTAGCCCCCCACATGACTGGATGACTTCCTCTTATCCTACAGCCTCAGATGCAGTTCTGCATATTTGATGGGTTTGGTTCCTACTACTTGCAGCACTCATAGCATTCATATCTCCTTTAAATGATCCATTCAGTATTTCAGAGCCCTTTTCATGTTCAGCAGGGCTTCTTTGGTTGTTATACCCTCCCTCCCACCCATTTTTAGAGAAGGGCGGTTATATCTCATGTACTTAGATTTTATTATATTAAGTCCTGGCTCATGTTTTTACAGGCGCATTATGTATATGGGACACATTGTATTATTTTTTGGCTCATTTATGCCAACATGTCATGTACCATTCAACATGTACTTTATTTCTCAGTTTCATTTTTTCTAGGCGCATTATTATTTTTGTACTGAGTTACCTTGGTGGGTATAGGTATGCCTCCCCCGCCTCACTGAGATCAGGTACTACAGCATAAAATGAGACTTACATTGGTCTCGCCCCCTCTGTCACTATACTTTGTCACTTCAACTCCATTGGTATATCTCTTTCTCTCTCTCTAAATCCACTTCGTTGTCTAGTGATTGTGTCCTTACAACGTACTTCAATCATACGTTTTTCTCCTAACACTCGTACATTGGGGGGAAATCTGTTATCACCAAAAATTGATGATATAGACATAATTTACTAGATGGATCAAAGTACACCATGTAGGGGCAATTTTATAATAGTGAAATTGCTTTTAGTGTGAGAAATTACTTAATAAACCACATTTGTTAAGTCATGTATAATTAAACCCATAAAGAATAATTAAATAAATCACTATTTATTTAATTATCTTCTAGGAATAATTATTTAAACCATTGTTTAACTGGTATTCCTTGTCATATTTAACCCAATTATGAGAAATAAATAGATAAATTATTAATTATCTTATTTTTCTCTAGGAATAATTAATTAATCACTAATTAGTTATTATTCATTGTAAAGTTTGACTAAATCCCCTAGGAATACTTAAATAAATCATTATTTGTTTATTATTCCTTAACCATATTTCTTGAGTTGGTAAAATAAATCATTTATTTATTTATTATTTCTAAATAAAAGTTTAAATATTTTCTCCTTCCAACCAAGTATAATAAAATATTCCAAATGATTAATTCTAGAATTTGGTTAATAATATTTTATTATTTCCCATTATTCAAGAATAACCTAATATTTTGTTATAAATAGAAGAGGTTTACATTCATTCTTCACTTTTTATTATTTTCATTGTTGCATTCGCTGTTGTAGCTCTGATTATTATCATTGTTGCACACGATTTTTCTTTTCCATTTGAGTTCTCATTGAGCTCAAACATTTTGTTTATTGGGTTTTACACATTATAGGGGAGAGAGTGTCTACAAAAGCTGAATGTATTGAGGATAGTCAAGAACCCGCCCCATAGAGAGGGATTGGTAACATTATTTTCTCTCTTCACAGGTGTTTTTTAATAAAATATATTCTTTATATATTTGGTTTCCATTGGATTATTGGAGTTACTTGCGCTTATTTTATTATGATGTTTAACTAGTTCTATTGGATAGATCATGGCTTTGGCAGGTTTTGTTTCTATCATTTGCTGCAGATCCACAATGTTTAACATCCATTTTTATTGTTTGGGTTGTTTTTCATCCACAACCTAAAGTGATTTATTTTCGTACACCTTTGAGAAGAATACTTATTAACAATCATATCAAAAATTCTAAAGAGATAAAATGTTCTTCATGTCAATCCTTCAATTATAAAGGTACATGGTGACTCTAGGACAAGGGCCAATAATAAAAAGTTCCTTAAGTACATACACAAATAAGGACTTCACATTTAATTATAATATCTAAAAAATATATTTTAGATTAATGTAAAAGAAGCTAGAACAATGTGTTGTTCTATTTGTAGATGAGGGAATCATCTCTATTTCCTTCCAACACATCAGAGTTTGGAGGAGGAAAAAGATCCTTATTTGATAGCGCCTTAGCTAATGTGTTGTGATTTATGTAAGTATGAAAGGAGGATATATCTTGAAATACACTGACAATCTCCTTAAATTGAAACAACGGGTTCAATGACCAAATTCAAGATGTGGGAATACCCTTGCTGTTAGGATATTCCGACACATATGATTCCTACACTTTCATTCAATTTATAACTGTTAAAGGGTCCTTGAACACTTGTAGACTTTTTACATTCCATGAATTGGATTTTTTCAATAAAGTGTACAAAGGTTTCATTTTACCCAGATTATTCTCTCAAGACCCAATATTTGCTTTGCATATGGGGAAATGATTGTTAATGAAGAATAATATGAAACCAAGGCTGCAGATTTGAATCCCCGCTTGGCTTACCCCATCGAAATATCCCCACCATTAAGTATGATCAATATCCATGATGTTTGAAGTGTCATGTACCAAAATAAAGTTAGAGCTCACATGAGGAGCTATTAAAGATAAGGATCTAGTCACAACTAGATATGGGGAAATGTATGTCTTAAAAAAGTCTCTTATTATAGGCCACCCAAATTCCCCAAGCCATTACCAAGGGAATGATCTAGAATTTTTTTCAGCAATGACCTTGTTGTCACCTATCATTCCATCTTATAGTTGTGTCAAATGGCCGTATTTTTCATCCCTGTTACAGGGAAGGATGGGTGAAATATTAGTGTTCCAAAGGGAAAATAAAAAAGGAGAGCCTAAGTCCCAAATCCATAAAAGAGGGCTAAAATATCGGAGGTCGAAATTCAAATGGGGATGACATATTGGGAATTGATATTGAAAGGACCAGCAATTAGTGTATTGTTATTGTGGAATATCAGAGGAAGGAACAAGGAGACCTCAAAATTTTATTTTAAAAGCGGGCTCGAAATGGCATATCGGAGCCTCAACATCTTGGGACCCAATATAGGATAGAGAAGACTTCGTGGCAGAATGGTATCAGGATCTCAGAGTTTCGTAACTTCTTAGAAATTGAAATTATTCAAACAACCATGAGGTTACTGAGAAAAGGAAATACAAAGGAAATTATTGAAACTCTGATGAACCGAGGGCCTTTTTCTCTCTCCTCCGAACAAGACACATGGCAGTTGGTGATTGGCCTCGAGAAGCATACATGGATGATGACTTTCAGTAAGATGTGGATGTACAATGGACATGTGGTAGTCCATTTTGACATTTTAGGGGGCTTAATTGGGAAAATATGGATGACACATGTCACCACTCAAGAGGCGCCACGTGGAGATGATGTCCTCAGTGTGACCTCATCTCAAAGGTTTGCATTTTGGAGGAAAGATATTTTGTAACCTCGGTTTAAATTTTTTTACAAAAAAATACTATCCTATGGAGGGGATCCGATGTTGTTGGCATTTGGTCATGAGGAATCAGAGGAACAAGGGCATAGAAAGGGTGGAGCACTGAGGTGTTATGTAGAATATTGAAGGTTGGAGTTTTTGGAAACCCTTTGAAATTTCATTTTTGAAAAGGTCTAGGCTTCTGATGTGTTGTTGGCATTTGGTTTTGAGGGCTTGAATAACCGAGGGAGTGAGGCTAAGAACCCAAGTGATATGGAGCTCATTGGAAGGGGGAGACATTGTAACTTTGTTTTAATTTCAAATTCGAAGAAGTTCTGATGTGAGGAGATCTGACGGGGAGAGGCATATGGTTGCAAGCATTCAAAATAACCAAGGGAGAAAAATGAATACAAAGGGAGATAGGCTCCTGAAAGGAGCCTTAAGGCTTTAGTAGCTAAGCACTGAGCCTATGGCCACAACACCCGGTCATATAGGGGAGAAATGATAAGGGGCCAATCTTAGAAGGGGGTGAAGTCATTGAAACTCCACGAACTTTGAAGAATTTTCTAAAGAAATTTATGATGAAGGAAGGCTGCAATATTTTAGCACTCAAGTGTTATATTGGTGGTCCCATGGAGGTAAAATAAGAGGGGAACTAAGAGAAAATGGGCTAATATCATCAAGAACATTTGTTTCAAATGGGGTTACGATGGATGAAGGCTATGATACTGTAACCCGTCCAAGTTCTATAACAAAGGTCATAGATGGTGGTTCTATGGTATATGAGAAATAAGGAGCTAAGCACAAAAGGGATTGAGGCATCAGAATTTTGGATTTTCGTAATGAAATTTTAAATAAAGTTATGGTGTGCCTCGACTTCGAAATTGAACCATTTAAATGTTAAGAGATGTATTGGGCTCTAATAGTGTACCACAAAGGTAATCAAGCGGTGGATGGGTTGGCAGTTATGTCACGGGGCACCTTCAACAGCACCACACCTGTTGTAGGGAAAAGTATCCGATTCGGATGACCCTATCCCACTCTAAGGGTGATAGTACCTCAGCAACAACTGTAAAGAAAACTACTTAAGGTTTACTTCTTTATGAAAGCAAGAGAGAATGAGGAAATGCACTAACCGTTGCCTTGCGCTTAATGTCGAATCCAAACTCTTCTCTTTGGCTGCTTGCTCCCAGCTCCTTGCTCTTTTGCTGGCCCAGCTACAATGAGATCCTGCAAACTAACAAAGAAGGAAACTACAAGAAGCATGCAATCATAACTGATTCAAGGATTAGCATAAATCAAATATACAATTATCGAAATACATCATTGAAACAAATGCATATAGAAGAACCTCAATAACTTTTATTAATGAAGAAGTAAAGTTCTGAGAGAGTTACAACCATTGAAGGCCCCAATCCAGCAACACCTCCCAGCAGAAAGAATTTCTCCTCTTCACCTCCTTCAAGCAATCACCCAATAGCTCTATAGTGAAACCAACAGCATATCATTACTTTGCACAGAATTCCAGCCTCCTTGAGCTCATAGGAGAGAGCTCAATATATAGATGAATTGAGAAAGGATGAGTCAGCTTGCAACTGATGTGTAGCTTCCATGTGTCCTCTCTCTCTTCAGTTGATCTTCAGTTCTTGAGTCCACTTGGAGAACCTTGCTTCCACTTGGAGAAACAGAGCCTCTGACTCATCACAAGGCGAAATCCCTGATCCAAGTGTCATTTTTGGAAGATTCCAGAGCAATGACTCAGTGTGCCACTTGTCCCATCTCGCTCAGCGCAGGTGGCCTTTGTTCCACTTGCTTTGCAACGCAGGTACACCATGGAGGAGTTGAGTTTCAGCGCAGAAGCCTAGTGGAGCACCTGCTTTGATTTCAGGATTGCTTGTTTTTGAGTGTTTTCAGGTGGAGAACTGATCTGAGAGCTGTTGGTTTGCTGACCTTGTTCCTCTAGGGGTAGGAACATCATGTTTAGGGACTTTGAATCCCTTGGATTATTGACAATTCATGCCTGATGCTGCAAGGCACAAAATTGTCTATAACAGATGCCCCCTAAAGTATGAGGTCGTTTATCGGGTGAAATGCTTTATTAGGAGGATCCGAAGTTCATTCAATCTGCTGAGAAGTGTCCTGTAATAAGATACAATACAATACATTATTTTTCATTCTTTTTCATGATCTAGCTGAGGCGGGCATTCCCATGCTCAGCTTTATAAATACATTTTGGTACATAGGACAGACGATCGTCTGATGATAGACTGATAATTCTCTGCTGAAATTATCATCCTTTGAGAAGGATGATCATCTGCTGCAATGATGTACATATCAAATGTCTTTATGTCCTGAATATATATCGCAGCCCGGATGGATGAAACTAGATCCGGGGTCTTCAATCTCTTCCGATCTTCACTCGATGTACAAGTCAATCCATGTGAGAATTTCTTGAAGTCGAACATGGAAAGACATCGCTTGATTACCGGTCAATGATGTAAACCGTTAACAAGCGCGAGAGGAATCACCGATAAGGATGATGACCCTCAAGGTACGGCAGTACAATTCACATGGTGGGAATAAAGGACTTGGCGTCGACCACCATGCAAAATCTTCTGGTCGAAGGTCATTGATGTATACCTGTCGCCGGAAGTGAGAAACTTGCCATTGAGGCATGCAAGCTTCAAAGTACTGAAGGGAGGTGTTCCTAGATCAACTCCTTGGATAATGAGCTGATGTCGACAAGGAGCGATCCGTCAAAGGAGGGCCTTAACGAATCCCACATCAGTGACACGGAACGGAGCTAGTGATTGTGATGAGGTGAAAACAAACTGTGATGTATGATTCAGGGTGGCGGTCATGAAATGGATGAAGGACAATGTATGGCAGTGGATGGGACTCGGTTGACTCTTTGCAGAACACCATCTCTTGAACATATAATGACACTGATGTGATGGATTGGTAGCATTACCCCAAATGTGGATGGTGTGGCGAGGACCATGGTGATGAGACCGGTGAATGAAACAACCCAACCCGATGTGATACGGAGGACAAAGTGTCATGTTCAAGAGCGACTTGCTACCATTAAAGCTGTGAGGTTCTCCCAATTTTTCCCCAGTCATTGCTGACCAGTACCTCTTTATTTTTATCAAGCTTGAGGAGGATAACATATGCTTGTTCTATAACCTGCCCTTCGGGCAAGCCCATCGCTATGTTTTAACGAGCCTAGCGATAGGGAAACTCGTTCTCGTCTAAAGACAAGTTTGTCGCTATTTAATGAATTTAACGAGTCTAACGACAAGGATAACTCGGTCCTTTTCATTTTTAGAGAGTCTGAAAAGGTACATAAAGTCAACTCTAAAATTCCTTTTTCGTCATCTAATCCCTTAAGTCCGAAAAAGTATAAAACAATACAGAAGGGATGAATTTTCGATTGCTTTAACGAGCTGAACAAAACAAGCGCTCGATCTTTTTGTGCAATAATCCCTCAGGTCCAAAAAGATTAAAATCTAGAGGAGGGATGGCTCTTCCGGTCGTTTAACGAGCTGGAAGGCCAAAACTCGGAAAACTTTTCATATTTTACGAGTCAGTGAAAAGAGCTCAAAGAAGACTCGTCTTTTGAGGAACGAGTGATAAACAGGGATAGCAGCAGATTCCAGGTACAGGTTGGAATATTCCAATCACGGCAGTGTCACAAGGATGGCTAAGTGAAATCACTCTTCGCAGCTGTTCCTCAAAATGGGTAAACAAACATATGGAGATGAACGATTGGCCAAATGAACGGATGGAGGTGAGACTGCAAGAACACGACCAAGGGCTTTAATATGGCTGTCAAAGTTTACATTTACCAAGGTTATTTACCGGTTCATTTTTTCTGAGTGAGCTTGAACTCTAGGGGAAGATTGCTCACAACTTATGTTTATTTTTTAACGAGCATGAACTATGTGCTAAAACTGCTCGGATCTTGCGTTTATTTTTTAACGAGCATGAACTGTGTGCTAAAACTGCTCGAATATACCAGTCATAATACAAGAAACGCCTCAGGTGAGATAGCTATTTTTTAAGGAGCTTTATCTCACGAAGCTATGCTCCTATTTGGCAAGTTTTGACTTTTGCCCCACATCCTTTCTTTATGCAAGCTGGAAACGGCTAATCCTACGAGTTTAATGGGTTAGACCTACAGGTTTAAAGGGAGGACCTAAAAATTTAAAAAAAATAAATAGTCGTCCCGTGCTTGCACTCCAAAAGGTTCGCATGCCCCCAGGTATAAAGTATAATTTCTAGGATCTTCCTCTTACTTATTATCCGAAAAATGGTTCTGTTTGCTGCCGCAAACTAAACTCTTTTTCCGGCGATGTCTTTTACTAGGTTGCTAAGGATGGTGACTACTTGTTGCAGCAACTTCATCTCTTTCTTTGGAGGCTGCCCCTACTTATCCTTCAAAACATATGTTTTAATGGGTGAGGCTTGCCTTCAAAGATGGTGGCTACTTGCCGCCACAAATGGATCTCCTTCCTCAGGAGAGCCTATTTTTTAGACAAAGGGAGCCGATTATTTCGCTCACATAACTTTGACAAAAGAACTTTATCCTAGAACAACCCTCTCTTCCTTCCTTCGGACGGGGTACGGACTAGTCCCATTCTTCTGCGGAAATTAACTTTATACCCAAGGTTTTCTCTGCCCAAGGCAGGCCAGGGTGCATGCCCCCTGGGTCCCAGTTACATCTTTCTGAATCACTCGCATTCATCGGGAAGTAGAACCGGGGGTGGAGGCATTCCTTGAGTGAATAAACCGTTAAGGGATGGTATTTGACTATTTGCGATGCGTGATCCTGGAAATGAAAGTTGGTCTACGAGCTTGACCATTCTTCCTTCGTGCGGAAAACACATAACTCTGAAGAGTGAAGACACTATCGCCTCCATGCAATATATATAGTCTCGTCCAAGGAGTAAGTTATAAACCAAGGGTCCCTGGACGACCATGATGTTCATATGAACTGTCTTCCCCTTCAATGTAACTGGAACATTGGGGAGAATCCCTAACGGGTGACTGGTTCCTTTATCAAAACCCGATAGATTTCTCATCTCAGGTAAAAGCACCGGGGAACCCAGTGCTTTCCAAGCAATAGAGGAAAGGATACTCACAAATGCCCCTTCATCAATGATAGTTCCAGCCATCACCATTCTGTAGATTTGGACGATGATTCTGAATGGGATACTGGCTGGTAACCGGGGTCCGCCTAGTTGATTCCAATCAAAGGATACAACTAGGTTGCTTGGTGGTGGCACCGAATATACGGCCGGATACGACCCTGACGATGTTCCTTCCTGCGATAAAGGAATGGGCGCATTGCCCTGATGCTCATCAGAGTCTGTGTTGATGAAAAGAATATGGACGGTGTCATCCTTATCCTCTTCAGTGAGGGTGTCATTTGAAGATGGGTCTTCAATGACGGTGTCATTTGAGGATGAAACCTCTGAAGGAAGAACCGGGTCAACTGTCGTTTCGATCTTTAGACTTTCGTCTGGTCTGGATTCAGTAGGTTCATTCTCAATGACTGACACTTCAGCTGACCACTTGAGCGGGCCAGCTGGATTTTCAACTATCGAGGGATTAGGCACGAGTTTTTGGTATCCAGGAGGAAGTCGTAACGGTGATACCGGACGATCTTCCAAAACTCTCTTCACCTCATCTAAGAATGGACATCGGTGGATGGCGTGATCGCCTTCACACAACATACAGGGTGATCTTGGTCTCCCTTTTCGTTCTTCACTCTCGCTAGTTGACGGACTGCAATCAACATGACTACCAGAGGTTGATGCTACCAGATTGTGCAACCTGGGGGACCAGTCCCTTAGTATCCGGGGAATACAAGGACAGTCACGGTGGAAGTGGGTCCCTTTGCAAATGACACATAGCGATTTAGGCCCGGTCGGTGCAGTGTGTGGATTTTTGTTAGATGTCTTTTGCTTGCCCCCAGTCGCCTTCGCCATAGGCCCCTTCTGCTTCTTTTTTCTCTTCTTCTTTTCCTTCTTCTCCATGGGAGGCTGACTTTTGCCGGCTCTACCTCGCGAAGATGAAGGATCAGAGGAAGAATTGTAAGAAGTGGAAGGCTGGTGGGTAGCTCTAGACTGGTCTGACTGTTGATTCGACTGCTCAGGATTAGTGGTGATTTGAACTACATTAGTTGAAAAGAGCCATACAGGTAGGCCAATTGTCAATCCTAGAAGTGACAATGTGGCCATATGAGGCGCACCAACATCTCCCCAAGAGGAGAAGGGATTGGGACTTCCGCCAAGGTGACTTCCTTGGTTGGTGGGCTCCATACTTTTCAACCGAAAGATCAACGTGGGAATAACAGGTGATTATGTTCCGATTAAAATAAATTTTATTAACGACGCTTTTAGACACAACTTTGCTTTTTCATGTTTTAAGAGTCGAGAAAAAGCTAAAGATGACTCTAGTCTCCTTCGATGTTTTAACGAGCCCGAAGTGACAAATGCTCGGATGGACTTTTTCAGTTATAGAGTTTGAAAAAGGCCAAAAGAAACTTCTCTGGAGTTCTAGGCAGAGGGTGTGCCAAACTTTTCGCGAAACCACATAATACGTTTTACGGTACGGGTGGTCAATCTTCGTGAATGCTGTGTTCACTGCATCGCGATCAGTAGGGCGGCCGACACGGCTTCCTATGGATAAAGGATTTGTTCCTATAGGGGTCTCCCAATATATACGCGACGGTACGTGGGAGCACAAGTCCGTATTAGTGCCACCGACTCTCAGGAGGAATCACCCACCTTCGTAGAGATCGACAGTCACTATGTTTAACGACGCCGGAACACGTCTCTACCTAGACCTCTATGTGTTTGCGTTATGTTACAAAGCGTTGTTATGTAAATTGAATTTATTTTAATGTTGATCTTGTTTAGCAGTTTGCCTTTAAGGATCACCACGAGATGTATGTAACAAATTCCTGAATGCAGTCTAAGATGAGAAGCAAACTTTTCAATCTTTCAACTTTGAAAATCTTAACTACTGAGGGAGAAGAAAGGCAAATCTTTTCACACAGATCATAGAGCACACACTAATGCAAATTTTCCTAAATCAACATGCAAACAGTCAAATGCAAAATGCACAATGCATGTATTTTCTTTTCCCTTTCTTAATGTTGATGTCTTACAAAAAGAAAGTTGTTATATAACTTTGATTTCGATTTCAAGCGAAAGTAAACAAGCTTGTCCAAAATAAAAAGACACCTTAAGATTTACTCGTTTAATCACTGGAAATACATGAAATCAAACCATAGTGACGAAAGTAAAAAGACTAATCAGCTATGGACAGCAAACAAGCTAACTCTTTAGACCAGCAAAAATGCCTAACACAGGTTCAGATCTAAGAGGCCAAAGCAAGACTATTTCACTTTCGTTATGGGAAATTGTAAATGATGTAAGAAATACAAAAGAACAAGTACAATTTTGTTATATAACAGAGGCGGAATGATGGCAAGTAAGGTTGGTTTCAGAATAGGTACAAGAAAGACAACTTGCTGCAAAAACTATAGTGAAAACAGGCAAGAAAAAGGGAGGAAACCCCAGCTGCACAGGGCAAAATTGGGCCAACGCAGGTGCTGCTCAGCCAGTCTGGCTCTCAGCGCAGGTAGCCCCTTCGGGACCTACGTTGCAAAGCAGGTAGCCTGTGTACTACCTGCTTTGGAAAACGAAAGTTGCGTTTTCTCAGTTTCCGGGTCACAATTTTCTCAAAAATGCACAGTTTTTGCTCAAATCAGAAGCAATCAGTCAAGAACACACTAAGGGATGACAAGGAAGGTGAAAAGCTATCACTAAGAGCTTACAAGGATCCTTGTAGATCAGCTCTTCAAATCATGAACATGCTCAGAAATGAGCTAGAGTAGCTGCCCTCTACTTCGCTTTTGATATAGTCAAAAGCTTTTCGATTTGGTACTCTTTTGTTCAGGAAATGAATAGCAAAATACTACAAACAATCAAACAGATACGATCCCCAGCGGAGTCGCCAGTTTGTTGTAGGGAAAAGTATCCGATTCGGATGACCCTATCCCACTCTAAGGGTGATAGTACCTCAGCAACAACTGTAAAGAAAACTACTTAAGGTTTACTTCTTTATGAAAGCAAGAGAGAATGAGGAAATGCACTAACCGTTGCCTTGTGCTTAATGTCGAATCCAAACTCTTCTCTTTGGCTGCTTGCTCCCAGCTCCTTGCTCTTTTGCTGGCCCAGCTACAATGAGATCCTGCAAACTAACAAAGAAGGAAACTACAAGAAGCATGCAATCATAACTGATTCAAGGATTAGCATAAATCAAATATACAATTATCACAATACATCATTGAAACAAATGCATATAGAAGAACCTCAATAGCTTTTATTAATGAAGAAGTAAAGTTCTGAGAGAGTTACAACCATTGAAGGCCCCAATCCAGCAACACCTGCCAGCAGAAAGAATTTCTCCTCTTCACCTCCTTCAAGCAATCACCCAATAGCTCTATAGTGAAACCAACAACATATCATTACTTTGCACAGAATTCCAGCCTCCTTGAGCTCATAGGAGAGAGCTCAATATATAGATGAATTGAGAAAGGATGAGTCAGCTTGCAACTGATCTGTAGCTGCCTTGTGTCCTCTCTCTCTTCAGTTGATCTTCAGTTCTTGAGTCCACTTGGAGAACCTTGCTTCCACTTGGAGATACAGAGCCTCTGACTCATCACAAGGCGAAATCCCTGATCCAAGTGTCATTTTTGGAAGATTCCAGAGCAATGACTCAGTGTGCCACTTGTCCCATCTCGCTCAGTGCAGGTGGCCTTTGTTCCACTTGCTTTGCAACGCAGGTACACCATGGAGGAGTTGAGTTTCAGCGCAGAAGCCTAGTGGAGCACCTGCTTTGATTTCAGGATTGCTTGTTTTTGAGTGTTTTCAGGTGGAGAACTGATCTGAGAGCTGTTGGTTTGCTGACCTTGTTCCTCTAGGGGTAGGAACATCATGTTTAGGGACTTTGGATCCCTTGGATTATTGACAATTCATGCCTGATGCTGCAAGGCACAAAATTGTCTATAACAACACCTGATCACGACAAGATGCAAAAGGAGAAGTTTTAAGCTATTAAAGGGAGAAATCAACATGCAAATTGGATGGTAACTATGGAGGGATACTTGGCTCGATCAGAGGCAATCAGAGGAATTGACATTGGAGATATTTTGGCGTGTCCATCATGACACTTCACGTTTCTCATGTTTTGTTATTTTATGAATTTTTTTCATTTTCAAGAAGAGAATCAAAATTGTTTTGTAATCATTAGGCCGTTCGGATTCTCAGACAACTGTGTTATTCAAACAAATGTAATATTTGAAGATATTTTGTAAGTTGTTTTTCTTGGATTCTCCCTATAAAAAGAGGGAATAAATTCATTATAAAGGTTCTAAAATTATGTTCTCAGGGGGCTGAATTTTGTCTCTTCATATATTTCAAGTTCTATTTGCAGAGAAAGAGGTTCCAAATTTTGGCTCAATTGCTTTTTCACGAGGTGGTAATTGCTATACAAATTTCAACGGTGTCGAGTCTGTGATATGGACTCCATTTTTGAAGATTAATGAAGAAGATTTGGTGATTCCAAGCATAGTAATGTGTAGTATGTGTTCTTCCTCTGTATGTCAATTCATATGTGTTTCTTTTCCTCATAAATTGTGTAAGTAGTAGCTGTTGGATTCAATTACAAATCATGGATTTACTTATGTTAGGTTGTAGCAAACAATACATGTGAGATTACAGATTTAGTATGTTATACAATAGTAAAATGTACCCATGAAATATTGAGCTGGATACCTTAAAATTCACTTCACAATTTCTGCACTTCATTTCCTTATTCTTTCATAATTCTACTGGGATTTATTACCTAGGATTCTGGATCCGTCCATCCCTCTATGCTTAATTCCTTCCTTACTTTCCCCCTTCCCATCTTTACTGCAACGACAAATTGAGCTACATTTACTATGTGTAGGAAGCCAAACTTAGACATTTATTCTTGGGATTATCTATATTGTTTATGTGTATGTTTGAATCTACCTTTGTGAAAGGTAATTAAAACATATTTAAAATTATTTTTCTTTTATCTCTCTAGCAGAAATGAATCATCTTCAAGAGATACTAATATGTCCTAGGCACTGACCTCTCCTAAACCCAGGGGTTGTCTCTAGGAATTAAACAGACCTATAAAAAAAATTGAAATAATCTTTAGCTAACAAATGATTCCATATATTTTATAAGTTGAGTACATCTTCTGCTGGTTCCCATACTTTCCTTGAAAGGTCAATGTAAAAAATGATAAGAGTCTTCATTTGAATTGTTAGGTAATTTAATTGATGGTTAAATTACTACATTAATTGTCAACCAAGGTTTGTGTACTTGTGAAGTGCATGTGCACAATATATGCGAGGAGTTTTTTCTTTACTTTAAAATATGAAATTGATTTAAATATAAATTAAACTATATTAACTCAAAACATTCCTACACACATGTTCTTTCCATCAAAATTACTCTTTCAAAAGTAAATCAAACTTCAAGGTAAAATCAATTGAAAATTCTAACTATCCAATTTAATCAAAACTTAATCTATTGCTACAATAATTAAAAATCTCTAATTAAATTGAATTGAAATATCTTTTCTAATGGGAAGAATCAAAATTTTAATTCTACTTGCAAAAAATTGAAATATTACTCTAAATGCTTTTGAAAATCAAAATCTCTATTTTATTAAACAAAAGAGGAAATTGTAATCTAATTGCCTCAAAAAAATAACAAGCTAAAATGTAACTATGAAGGATTACAAATGTGCGCAGTTATAATTTGTACAAACAAGTATATACCTTTTCTATTTAGATGGAGGATTGATTGGACCAATGGAATATAGAGCCCATTTGTCAAAAGGCTCTACAAGTACTTGTGGTTGTGGAGGCATCTCGTCTGTTGGAATGGGGTTTCCCATTCCTTGGAAACTATCACATCTCTTGACATATTCCTTAGCATATTTGAAAAGATAAGGCCAATAATATCCCAAAAGAAGGAATTTGTAAGAATTTCTTCTATCAAAAAAGTGTCCTCCACATGGTTCATCATGACAAGCTTTCAATATTTCCGGTACTTCATCTTCTCGAGCACATCTTCAGATCATTAAGTCAAGTCCAATTTTGTATAATTCTCCCTCTATCTAATATTATGTGGCACTAGATTTGATAAGTTTCTACTTCTATTTGGCTAATAACTGTGGGGGTAACTTTCTTGTAGTCAAATAGTTAATAATATCTATAAACCAAGGAGTTTTAATAGATATCGTAAAAAGATATTCGTGAGGAAAATTACCTTTTATAGGAACATCATTATTATCATTCTGCATTCTAGAAAGGAAATAAACAAATGTGTTTTCTTTTCCTAGTCTGTCAAGAATAGTAATATTAAATTCCCGCAACAATAAAAACCATATTATAATCCTATCATTAGTAATTGTTTTATTCATTAAATATCTGCCCAAAAATCATGTAAACAAGGAGAATTTCAATAAGCTAGGAAAACATAGTTTAATGAGCTAGTTGTCTACTTCATGCACGAGGAAAACTTGCAGCATAATATGGAATAATTGATGAGATCTATTGTAAGGATGAGGATGGAAGAAATGATGACTAGGTCCTACTTTTGCAAATTGATCAAATTCTGGTTTAAGTACAGAAAACTCTAAATTCTATGAGAAAGTAGAATTCTGTCTTTTTGGGGCAGCATAGGAGTCCTTTCCTCAAATCATGATCCCTGAAGGAAGAAGTGAGTCCAAAATGCCTATTGACAACTTTTTGATGGTCCTTTATCTTTTCTAAACTACTACTGAAGTAAAGCACAAATGGAAGCAAACTAATAAACAAGCTAATCAAATCTACACTACTTGCAATGAAATACTTCTAAGGACAGTTTAACCATGAATCTATGAAATCAATCTAAGCATACATATACAATAAGAGGAGCCTTTTCTTCTAGTGTTGGGCCCTAACCCAAAAGCTTCAGCCATCTGAGTTAACTCGGTACTGGATAAAAAAAAGTTCATTCTCATTACGAAAACATAAAATTACATAGGAATGTCTTCCACAAGCCTGGAGCTCAAAAATAACTAATGCTTTTATAGCAAAAATTTGAATCCTAGTGAGGCTCTAGGCATCTTTATTTATACAACTGAAGTATCCAATGAATTCCTTAAATCTAGGGAGGCTCGACTCCAAAAATCGATATAAACAAACTCTTTGACTGTCACTTGCTCGACTTCCTTTTGATCTTCATGATTTGGCCTCTTGTACTCCGAGCTAGTGTGATGATGGAGGAATATTCGAATGAGGGAGGAGTAAATGAGGAGGATTTACCTCCTACACTCTCTCTTCCTTGTCCCATTCTAGTTTCAACCCTTAATCTTGCCAAAATTCCCTGATTTTCTCTAAAAAACATGCATTCAATGCACAATATTCCACTAGGAAAATATCTCACTTTGACTCATCTCATTAAACAAAATATAATCAAAACATGTAATAAATTATGAGAAGAGTATATTTGACTAAGATAGGAGGTGAATTAAGGTCCATATAGTTACCTAATGATGAGGCTCATCATTTGACATGAAGGATCTTGGTGTTGCAAATTATATTTTGGGCATGGAAATTAAATGAGATCGGCAAAAGAGGAAGCTCTGGTTAAACTAGAGGAATCTCTAGTTAAACTGGAGGAAGCTATGGTTAAACTAGAGGAAGTATGTGGAGACAGTACTACAAAGGTTTAATATGAAGAATAGTAAACCAGTGAAGATTCCTATTCCTATAGGTGTAAAATTATCTGTTGAACAGTGTCCCAAGACACAAGAAGAGGAAGAGGACATGTCATGTGTTTCCATACGTAAGTGCAATTGGTAGCCTAATGTTTGCAATGGTCTCTACTGGAACAGACATTTCACATGCAGTGGGAGTATTGAGCAGGTTGATTTCAAAACTAGGGAAGGAGAATTGGAAAACATTAAAGTAGGTTTTCAGGTATTTACATGGCACTAGTGATTATGGTTTGTGCTACCAAGGAAGACCAGGATTATACAAAGTTTTTGACATTCATGGTTTTGTTGATGTAGATTGGGCTAGAGATCTGAATTGAAGAATATGTACAAGTGGGTATGTGTTTAACTTATTTGGAGTTGTAGTTAGTTGGATGAGAAAGAGATAGTCTGTAATGGCACTTTCAACTATAGAAGTAGAATACATGGTAGCCACTCATGCAAGCAAGAAAGTCGTTTGGTTGTAAAGATTGTGTTCAAGTATGGGGTTAGTACAATGAGCTATAAGGATAGAATGTGACATCCAAAGTGAAATTTTCTTGGCAAAAAACCTTGCTTATCATTCAAAGACAAAGCACAATGATGTTCAGTATCATTTTGTGAGGGATATGGTTGAGGGAAAAAATGTGTTGCTGGTAAAGGTGGACACTTTAGATAACATTGCAGATGCATTGATGAAGTTTGTGAGCACTAAGAAGTTTTCTTCATGTATCGAAACAATAGACATTGCAGGGCTAGAGTAATGACTAATCTCTCCTGTGACCCCTTGTGTGGAAAAGAAAAAAACAAGTAGGAGAATGTTGGGTGTGTGTTATATTCTTTCCACGACTAGTCGCACATGTAGGGGGGTCACAGGGGGGGCGAAATCCCTCGTGTTTGTTGCGTTGGGTGCAGCCCCCCCTATTGGGGGGTTTCAGGGGGGCGGCAACCCTCCTGTATGGGGTGCGAGGCATCACCCTAATTTTTTGTTTTTTTTATGACTCTATATTAGGTGGGCGGGTCTACCTATGGTTTTGTGCATAGGTTTCACACACGGTTTTGGGCATGATGTTTTTCTGCCCATGGTATTTTGTAGATCCAGTTAAGGGAACTATGATTATGTTCTAATACAGGGTTAATGGATTGGGGTTTATCAATGCTTCGACATGTATATATATATATATATATATATATATATATATATATATATATATATATATATATATATATATATATATATATATATATATATATATATATATATTGTAACATTGAAAGGAATATTATGAAAAATCAATTTGGTAGTCCCAGTTTTTGGATCCAGGAGAAAATCTCTATGTATATGTTTTGTGTTTCTTTTCATTGTTTATTTTCTACTTTTTAGAATTTGTCCGCACGTAATTTTTGTACAGGGTTAAAACCTACAATATGAAAACATTTAAAAAGAAAATACCATAACAACTCAAATTTGTAAGTCTAATGTTCAATGTTATCTTCACCAACATATACAAATGTATATATATACATATACAAAAATTAGTATGAGACTCATCCAAGTCTTATGGAAACCTTGAAGTCTCAACATTCCTCAAGTAGTTCACAAGGGAATATTTAAATATACATATATCAAGGATCCTGAGGGAATGCTTGCTCCTCCTTCCCAACAATGTGCACTGTTGATTCATGTCCCTATGGGTCGTAGGGAGTATTTTCCATCTTTTTTTTCTTGTGGGGACAATACCTTTTGGTTAAAGTGATGAACCCACCAACATTTAGGGGATCTCGCCGATGTGAGGTCCCAACTAGACCTCACACAATTTGGATTACGAGTCACAGAATTGGGTGGTATTGTTATGCCTTGAATGCAAAAATGCACAGAGTGAAGTACAATAACTTTGGTGAGAGAAAGTGTGTGACGTTGTGGAAATTCAAGTGTGACACATGAAGGTTTTGACACATGATGGGAAAAGAAAGTATGCCCCTTGGAAGACTATAATAGTACACAACTTGAAAGGAACACACAAGAATATGACATCACAAGCTAAGATGCGGAATAGTCCACAAGTTGAAGTGATGAATTAATACAACAACACACATTCAACAAGATACATATAAATTCAAACGAAATAGTTCATAAGCATGAGCATAAGTTAAATAAAATAAATTGAATAGTCCTACTATATTAAAAACATATGCATGAAAGCGTGCCAGCTCCGAGTTTTGTTATAAGTGAAAGTTTGATTCATACATATACCATTAATGGACCACTAGCCCCAATAGTAGAACATTAAAGTCAAGAACACTTGCTCCTCCAAAGAAGCATACTCACTCTATGCTATGGAGAAGCCAAGGCTCTTCAAAATACTCCCAAGATCCTTCTAAGCCTAAGCCTAGCCAAAATCTTGCCTCCCAAAATCCTGTTACATGAGTTATGAGGTTCTATTTATAATAATAGGGGGTGACTCTTCAACCCCCCTTTGTGACCTTTGGATTACCCTCGTGAATCTTCAACTTCTTTATAAAATGACTCATTACATTACACCATGAATCTTCATATTCCAATATTTACACATGGAATTTCACTTACAACATAATTACAAATAATATTACAATTTACACTTGTATCCATTTAAGACAAATAGTGTAGAGACAACATGACATCCTAACAAGACAAAACACTACGATGCTTGAGTTTGGGAAAAATATAGCTCAATAAATTCCACTTGATGCTTCTCTGTAACATATTGGTGCCAAGCTTGGTACTGTGTGATGACATCCCCAAACTGTGTAAGGGTTTCTAGCTGAAAGAGGACTCTAGCCTCCATGGCATCTAGGTACAATGACTTGGAACCGATTTCAACTTCGTTCTGAAGCATGAGAAACATTATTCTAATTTTGACAGGACCACCAATGTAGTTCTACACATTCTGTCTGTTCAAATCCAAATCTTCCTTGGTGGCAATTTGTCTCAGCTACTCCAAGTATTCTTCAATCTCCTGTCGGACTTAGTTCCTCAGTTTGGATTTGGTGAGCGAAACAACTGAGGGGATATTATGTGTTTTAACTAAGACATCCAAACTATTGAACAACCATACATGTGTGTCTTGAATGCTACCAATTAATGAGGTGATATGCTTGTTGTTATGAATCAACATCTGAACTCTCGCTCTCTCTAGCTCTTCCCGTGGCTTCATTTTCTTCACTAAGTCAAGTTGTTCCCCTTTGTATCACATTGTCCATTCTTACACATAGGAAATGTCAACTTGTATGTTCTTGAGAGTTTTAACAAAATGTTTTCTCTGCTGTTGTAGGCCATGCAAATGGAAAACTTCTCTATGTATGGTCACAAACCCCTCATAGAATTTTCACATGGTTTCCCCAAGTGTTGATACTTTGACAAGTATCACGACTCTCATCTCCTCCAAGTATACCTATGCAAAAATTGCATTATGTGCTATTGCGCAGACTTGTTCTTCCTCTTTCCTGGAAGCCTGCAAGTTCTATGCCAATTTCTCATTCTCGGTCTTCAGATAATGAATTCTTTATTTTGTTACACCTACAAAGGCCAAGTTGTATTTGGAAAGGGAATTTGGATTCTTCCTGGTGTCCACCATTATCACCATTTCTCTAACAAATGAAGGTGATGTGTGATCATCTAGAAAATTCTTTCTCTGTGCTTGTATAATATTCTTTTGGAACTCATCAAAAGACAAATTGTACACATCCATTACCGGATCCTCATCAAGAGGAAAAAAAAATCCCTTCCTCGTTGGGGGTTGTCTCCGCTACTAGAGGTGGTGGAGACTGAACGGTAACTTGTGGTGCACTCAACATCAAGTCAACATCTTCATTCTACTTCTCCTATTCCATATCCATGTTTGTCACTTCAATCAAGTGTTCAATCTATTGAGAAAGCTACTGATCCTGCATCTGTTCATTTTCATCTTCAGCTTCTGGTTTCTTCTATTCCTATTTTTCAACATATATCAGCATTGTTTATTATGCCATTTTGCCTCTCCTTTGTTCTTCTTCTGGCTTCTACTTCTCTTCCCGTTCTCTCCTCCTCAACTTCTATTCTTCCTTCTGTTTCTATTATGATTCCTACAAATTCAGTTCTATTTCCTACAGCCTCTATTTTTCTCTCTTCCTCTACTCTGCTCTCTATATCCTCTACTTCCTCTTCGCTTCTGCTGCTAAAGTTTCTTTCATGACAATCAAATTTTCTATTATATTGCATCTTTGTTCTCCCTATGGACTATTGGCAATATTTCTCTTTCCCTTGTCCTGCATGGGATTGTTTCCTTCTGCTATTATTTCTTTTGGAATTACTGCCCTCTTTGGAGTAGCCTGTAAAGTCCCTACTAAACTAACTAGCTCATAGAGTTTGGAGGCATTGTAGCAATTCCTTCGTGGATCCTCCTCTAGCCAATGAAAATCCTCGCTGATCCACTAATAGTGAATTCTCGCATAATGGTATTTGAAAATACTACGGGGATCATAGGGATTAAAGTCTCAAGTATTGAATGCAAACTTTGCTATCTCATTTTCCTTGGTATTCAAAACTTTCAAGTTATTTATCTCTTATAATCCAATTTACAAAGGAAGAGTGGGCCATGGTTCTTTCTTCTTCCTATGCAAAGCTACTGACGACCCTGTGGCAAGATGATATGACACTTCTTGCATGAAAAGCTTGTCAGTGGCATACCTTGGTAAAACATGCGAAGGATTCTCTTCATTGAATACTCTAGGGAAGGTGCCACTCGGTTAGGCATACCAATATGCGATCTCTGTTCTTGCCTCCATTGCCCCTTGTGGCATGCAAAGCAGATCTTTTTCAAAGATGATCTTGTATGGAAAGATGATGAAGTGTTCAGTTAGTTGTTCCATTACTCCTTGATGACTGCAATTCGAAAGAAGCCTATAGTAAATATGCATGACATTTCGTGGTGTCCATGCCTAGTTCATGTTAGGAAACAGATGTTGTGCACATATTACATCTAGTAAATATGCAGACATATCAAACCTTGCTTTCTCACCATCAGGAGGAATCCGGGCCTATGCTACATGGGCTCTCAACTATCGAGCCAACGTATTTGACCAGTTGAATGACTTCCCCTCGTTCACAAACTCATTCAATAAGACTTCCCACCCTTCAAGAAAGTTTTCTGGCCTTTGTTGACCATGGATCCTGCAAGCTAGGATAACCAAGAACTGGTAGACCTTCTTTAGAGATTTTGTCTTGTATGAATGGGTGGGTGTCTATCGAAACTTCAATGGCTCTTTCACCTAGCATTTAACAATATCTTATGTTCACATAGTTATTGGTGGCATAGAAAGACGTGTCCATGAGATTCATTGACTCAGGAAAGTAATACATGCGCTGATAATATTCTGCCCGAAAAGTAGCAAGCTTATGTCTGCTGGCGCTACTCAATGTCATGGTATTCTCATCAATGTGTGAAATAATCCAGCTGATGACATCCACACATGGGAAGGCTGGATATCTTCATGCAAACTTTGGTAGTCCTGACTACCGAATGCTGATATAAACCTGTCGGTCCTCTTGATCTACCTCAAGGCTCTTTGATAAAAGAGATTCATTAACATTCTTCCATGTTAGTGTTCACCCCTTTCTATAAAAATTTGAGTGTCTGCATACACTAGAAAGTCTACTGGTGTTTTCTCCGCTGCTTCCCCAATACTTATTTCAGTGGTCTCTTTTGAACCAACTCTCTTTGGTGCCATGGTAACAATGATTGTTGGAGAAAAGTACTTCACAAGTGCGGTACCTATGGGACAAAAAGGAAACTCATGGATGGAAAACATTAGCTTCAACAAATCTACCTTCAAAGAATGATCAAGAAAAAAATCGTGCAACTGATGAGAAGTATTGAGAAATGTTAATCAATAAGAAGGGGAGAATGGTTGTGGGAACTATGCATTGCGTAGTTCCAGCAGCCAAGGGTGAAGCCTGAGGCTTGAGACTGTGCAATGCACAGTCCATCCTAGACAGAGACTAGGAGAGACTATGCAATGTGCAATCTCAATGGAAACGCTAATAGGTTGATCCTTAGAGCTGCACAATGCACAGTTGGTCCAGCCTGTACAACATACTACGCAGTTCCAAAGGCCAATCTCTCGACTTGAGCCTTAGGATTGCGTAGTGCCCTGTTGGGCAAGGCAATATTTGGCCACGAGAAGTGAAAATATGCCCAGTGGAAGTGTGGAACACTGGCATAAGTGAATGATGATGTGAGATTGAGTGAAAAACTAACTAAGTATGAGTAAATAAATATAGATCAAGTGCATAAACTCATCAAACAAAAGTAAAATCAAGTATGTGAGGAGAGTCGCCGCAACGACGAGCATTGGTGCAAAAACAGGAAAGTCAATGTGACACTTCTGAAAGGAAAATGAAAACTTAGAAAAACACTCCTTCAAGTTAAAATAATTTGAAACTCTAGCAACCATGAAGAGAAATAAGTAAAACAACACTCACACAAGAAAAACGTTAAAAAGCGACAAAAAGAGAGGCAAAAGACAACAAAAGTAAACTTACCCAGAAAAGCGACGATGATCGCACCGAAGTTTCCTTGATCTCCTCAAGAATGCTAGAGATTCAAGATCGAATGTGAAAGTGAGCTCTAGAGGCATTGATTAAATAGATTTTATAGCCTTAGGGTTTATGACGTGCATGCCTAAAATCAACGAAAAAGCCACACTTGGTAGAAGTTTTAAAAAATAGCAAGTGTTCCTCCTGAAGGATACTAATAATGGATTCCTATTTTTTAGGGATAATTTTTTCTTTTTATCTTTTTTCATTTTTGATTATTCAGGGAAACTTTCCATGCACATTGCAAGGAAAAACTGTGCAATTTTGAGGAACTAGGAAACATTCCAGCTTAGTGCATTGCACAATTTTTGAGCTTAGTAAAGGATTGTGTAGCTCCTGGGATGCCTTCGATGAATGCATAGTTTCTAAGCTCATGGCCGACTTCCAATATGAACTACACAATTCCAATCATCAAGGCTGCTTGCCCTCAAGGATTGCACAGTTTCTGGAGGCAAGCCCAAAACTATTGTGTGACCAAGTCAGGAGGTTAGCTTGTGACTTAGAATGATCAACTAAGTGTGAAAACAGGTGAACACAAGCACAAATGAAAAATATAAGTCTTAGTCATAGCATGAATACTTGAATCAGTATAAGATTAGCTCTTGTGGATAGGAAGGAAGGCTCCAAAATCAAAGCATAGGCGGAATTTTCGAGGGTGGTTGTAGTCGCTACAACACCTTCGTAAGTGCTCCCCTACAAAAATCGAAATGTGAAATAGTTATCCTTTTCTTTTCAGTCTTACGAGGCCCCTTTTTTGGTCCTCTCAGTGGGACATTTGTTCACCTCTTAGAGGGTTGAAGTGTGTTGCAATAGTTATTGTATACATGACAAGATTTGCATCAACATGGTGTTTAGTCTTGCTTATTCCTTTTTCTTCCCGATGAGACTTTTATTCTCTGCCTTGCGATTCTTGAGCTTATTATTCAAGCTCTTGAAGGTTCTTATTATCTCAAAGGAATTTCCCCTTTTATTTTCACACCGAATTCCACTAGCCATGATTTTCCTATTGTTTCCACTGAGTCTTTTTATGTGTTGTCACACACACTAAGATGTTAGCGCATTGATAAAATATAAATGAATATACCATCTGCTTCATTTCCATGCTAAGAGAAACACGTTACCCTGTAGTTGTTCATATATGTTCAAAATTATTATTAGTCAAATGTCTCAAACCAGGACATGATTAAACATATACATCAACATGGTTTCAAAAATCAAAGATATACATACATTTATATATTGAAATGTTTACCATCATACCATCATAGATTTTAGAAATCAGTCCCTTTTTCCAAAACTATCAACATTAATTAATATCACCGTCTTTACCAAGCCCACCATTACGAAATTTAAAGAAAATCAACCATTTTTTTTTATCAACCAACATTATCAATTTTTAAAGTTAGCTTTTCTATTAAGTCCGATAATAGCCATTAAGTTCAACCCACTCAATAAGGCCATCCACATTGATTAAATTCAACCTCTTTGCCAAGGCCAATGATCATGGCATCTGCGACCTTAAAAGGGTGAGTTAGAAAGGCATCTATCACACCAACATTTTCCATATTTATAATTATAATGATCACATTTATGAAGTGCATCATAGATGCATGAAAACTTCAATCAACAGATAACCATTCAATCACAATGCTGCATCCGACACCCACTTGCATAAGCAAGAAATTATCAAAACACATCACTCTCTAATAGAGTCACAAAATATCACGTCTTCAATCCATGGAAGCCCTTCACCACATAACATATATATCATGGGATTCTCACATACCAATTAGCATATATATATATATATATATATATCTATATATATATCTATATATCTATATATATATATATATATATATATATATATATATATATATATATATAGATATATATATAAACACATAACGTTCAACACAAGCAGTAAATGATATGTAGATACATGCAAAATAGGGATTTCCCCAAATCCCTCATATTACATGAACATTGATATGCATAATCATTCCAAGTGTGTATGAACACACCATTTAACCAATAATGTTGGTACATTACAAATAAGCATACACACAACCATTTAGGCAGTCTTGCAATAATTAAAGAGATGACAAGCATCCTAGGTCACAACAATAGGTTGTCTAGACCTTCAAGATGCCTGATAGTGACAAAAAACATGCAATGCCATTGCATTTATCAAAATAATTCACACCATTGCAGTTAGTATGCAATCCACAACCCAATGTTATAAGAAACACAACTACATTCACATTAAGCTATTATACTCATAGCTAGAGCTCCATTTCATCTCTAGAGGTCAAAGCATTGAACGATTTGCTTTGAAATTACTCTGCAACACAAATCCAATATTTATTCCTAAAGGACTAACATTGAACCTTTTCTCTAATACCACTCTGTAACATACCCCCATCCACCCATATCCCATAGTAGGGGTAGAAATAGGTGCTAATATCAATGACCCAACCTCCAATGCCCCATTATGGATTTAATCGGCTCATAAAATTTCTCATTCTCTAAAATTCCTTAAAACGAAAAACCAATGTCAACATCATGTCCATCTCATCGATATATTTCCCGCGATATAAAATTTACCTCAACATGACTTACAGATAAAAATTTATGGCCATTTTAGTTTTAGTCCATTATACTCTGCCATGTCATCATGGTCTACTATGTGACACCCACATGGTACCCACGTGGTCATTCAACCACTCTTGGATAAGCCTGTGTGGAAATTCATAACACACACGTAGGATTTAGCATAATCAGGGTCAGTCCCCATCGCCACAACTAACAAACCACCTTACCATGTCCCAAATATTGACCCTCGGCCTAGCCGACTCCCAACCCACCTGGGCCCTGATCACCTTAGACCCAAAATCTGACTAAACACCACTACAAGGATGACTAGCCCGACTGCTGGCCCTTGACTAAGCCAACTCGGTAAGGTCCGACTAGACGCCACCCTAACTTCAACTTTAATACAAATTTCTCACACTTCAAACTTTTTGAGCCTTTTCAAGTTAGAATTTTCTCAGGATATGTAGACCAGAAGTCCTTTAAATTTTTTCTGCATCCTAAGGAGCAATTTTATCTCCTTTGAAATTAAATATTGACATACAATACCTTCTAGATCCCTCCAAACATACCACAACCATGAAGGCCATTAACTAGTGCACCCAGACTATCAGTTAATGTGCTGAAGCACACCATGATAGTCAATCAATGTATTTTCCTTAGCCAATGATAGAAATCATTCCATGGAAGCGTGAAGAGAACATATATTATTCATGCAATGACAGAAATACATGGAAACCCATTCTTCTCCCAATCACATGAGAAAATATAAATTTCACTCATTAAGAACACCTTAATAATAGAGATCTTCGAACTCAGATTTAACAACCATACATGCAAAATATCATGTCCATCCAATTCAGTGAAACAACATAGACTGATTTCAGGCTCATACTAACACAAAGATTCACATATCTCTTAGGACTCGAAATAAATAAGATTCAAGATCATGGAGTAAATAGAGGAATCAACCATTCCTCAAAAACTTTACACAAGGAATTGACATTCCATATTCCCACAAGAAATCATATTCCTCAACATTAGCTTAGACATTTAAACCATACAATGAACTTCTACATAAAATTTAAATATATAAAAGCATAAGTAAACACTTAGCTTGTGTGGAATAAAGAACTTGCAACTTGGATTGGGAGTTCAAATTTCCACCCAAACTTGGATTGGCTTTCACTACAATCTTTCTTGCCTCGGAGCCACATTTTAGAGCTTGAGGAAAATTGCTCAAGAGAACACAATCAATGCTATTAGAGATAGTTCAAAATACCCATTTCTTTTAGGTATCCTTAACATCTCTCTGTTTTTATACCACATGGCCCTTAGCTCAACCAACATCAACATAGGGGTTCCTTACAAGCACAAGGAGTCACAATTCGATTCCAAGACATGAGTTTAATTCTAGCATTATAAGGTTCAACAGTTGCATAAGCTATTATAAGAGCATATAAACCACTTTTATAGGTATTTCATTAGTGAGAAAAAGCTATAGTGTTTTCATCCCCAAGGCTACACTTCGTGGTTCGCCATCCTCCCAAGTACCTAGGTTTTCCTATCCCGACCAATAGGTTCATCAATCCACAAGCTTCCTAGTGGGTTCATCAGTCCTAAGGCAGGGTCGCTTCTAGTGGGTTCATCACTCCTTATGAGATCCACCACTTCAATTTATAAGATTTCCAGTGGATTCATTAGTCTTAAGGCAAGTGACTCTTAGTGGGTTCATCAAGTCTTAGGCAAGCCACTACTCTATGATTCTTAGCCAACAAGCCCTCTTGGGTTTCTTCAACTAGAATACCACCATATATATCTCCTCCTTCTAAGCTCTCTTTTTGTTTTATTTTATTTCTCCTCCTACCATGATGAATTTTCACCCGCTCCACCACTAACCCTAGTGCCCTTCGTGGATGAATCTAAATGCCTTCCCCTTGGTTTAGAAGTATCTTATGGATTCCACTATCATTGTTGCAACCATATATGGTTGCATGTTGTTCCTTTTCCCAATCCCCTTTCATTGTCTTTGATCGGTGGTTTTGTTCCAAATGCATGTGGTTATGGGGTTGCTATTATGTCATCTCCACATGCCACTCCATTTCAGTTTTCCTTGGGTTGCCTCCTCTCTGCTAGTGCAACACAATCTTAGCTTCCTTGTCCCATTTTTCTTATGAATTTGTTCAAGATATTTATGGTTCTTGTCCTTTCTTCTCCAACTAAAAATGATGGTGTAATCAACCTAATGAAGGCATAGTAGTCAATCTCCATGAATGAAATTAATAACCAACTTCCTCCATCTTTCTAAGCAATCTTCCTCCCTAAAATATAAATTTGTGTCCCAATTTTCAATCATTTTTAATTATAATAAAATGGTTATAATGTTTATAATAGGACAATTAACCACGAGCTATCACATGGACCATGTCTAATCCTTCTCTCTTGGGTGGTCCAAGTATCATTATCCTAGTTGCACTAGAATAACTCCCAATACTATAGATGAAGCATCCACATGCACATTAAATTCCATTATCCAATCAGGAAAGATTAGAATGGGAGAAAAAAACCATTTTCTCTTTCAACATAATAAAGGCCTACTAACGTTCATCTATCCACTGAAACTATGCATATTTCTTAAGAGAACTCTCCATAGGAATTGTTATATGCACATATCCTTTACTAAATTTATGGTAATATCTAATGTGACCCAATATTAAATGAAAATATCTAATAGAAGTAGGAGGAGAAAAATACAATATGATGGAAATATTAGCAACATCCACCAACAATCCTTGCTTACAAACAATGTGGTCCAACAAAATACCAAAAGGGGAACATAAGATGCACTTGTTTAAATTTAACAAAATATGCAAATATCTACACCTATCCCACATAAGCGTAGAAGCTCTATATGTTCTTTCAATAGACTTAATATAGTCCTATAGTCTAGGTACACCTCCAATAATTTGTGGATGAAATCCTTAAACATTGGGACGAAGATCATGGGAAAGATAGCAAGTCCATTCTTTAGTCCAAAAGGCATTGTTGTATATTGAAAACAACCCCACTCAGTCACAAATCTAGTTTTCTGTTGATATTCTTTGGAAACACAGATATGATGATACCTAAAAAAACCATCAGTGAAGGAATATGCTTCTTATCCACCAACATTTTTGAGGAATTCATGTGTAAATGGGTTGGGGAACAAATCTTCTACACGTGCATCATTTTTTTTTCTTAGAACAACACAAATTATGATTTCTCTCATATTTTTGTTCTACACCACCATGGGAATTTTTCATTCTGACTCTTCTACTAGTTCAATTATTCCTACCTCTTTGAATTTGTTTGAAAATTTGTTTGAAAATCAACAAAATTATCAACAACTCCTTCCTCTTCTAGTGATGGTTTATCTCTCCTGTCTGTCCTCACAAGTGACTGAGAGGTTTCTTTTGTGCTAACATGTGGCTCTTTCTCCATAGACGATGAAACAAACACTGACCCAAGAGGATGAGTGCTCTGTGGGGGATGTAGTTGACACATCATGCTACGAGTAAGTCTCCTTCCTTGTTGTAGATTTTGAGTCAAAGGTTGATTCAAAGCATCTTCAGGTTTCTCTGGTGATAGAATGGAATATTTTTCCTCATCACTTTTCTTCTTTCCATTCTTCCTCTTACTAACCAATTTCTTCTTCTTCTCCTTTTTAGTGTGGCCCTTATGTTGCTGAGATGAATGATTCCTTTGTGTAGGGGTATTCTATTCTAGTTTTAACTTCTGGGGTTTCTTGTTTATCAACTCCTCCTTCCGTTTTGATGATTACACTTCATCCTTTGAAATGCTCTAGTTCAACCCTTCTACTATAGGTATTTTTATTTTTCTTGATTCCACATCTGGGGTTTCTTTCTTTATAACATGGTTAGGGTTCTCTATTGCTTGATTTTCTAAATATTCCCCTCAAACCTTACTAACAGCCTCTACTCCTTCCACTAATTTGGCTGGCGACTTGACAGGGGTCTCAACCTATGTTATTAATTTCCTAGGAGTAAGGGTTATCCATTTTACCATGTTTTGATCAGTTTCCACAGGAAAGTTTCTCTCCAAGAAATGTGCCTAGGTATCCTCTTGGTGCCCTAATTCACATGTAATTAGTATTTTGATAAGGCCATAGTGAAAAAGTCAAGTTTTTGTATTTTTAGGAGATGATTGAACATTGTTTCGTGACTTTTTGTAGGATTTTCCATAAGAATAATTGAAAATTCATATCATCGTCACCTGTAAAATGGAAAATCAACCTCATATGGTAAATAAAGTTGAATGCATACCATCCCTTGAATATTAAGAAGGTTTGCAATGTAGTCAACCATGGATTCCATTCTTCTTCTATGTAACTTCTAGGAATGCCCTTAGTCCAGTCAACATTTTTATCCTCGGCCTTTAAAAATTTCTCCCATTTTTGATGCTACACTAGATTTACCTTAAACTATTTCTCTCCATTTGTAGGTAAACCAATTTCCTTTGAAACCAATGCTTCTTTGAGATAAAATTCCTTGTCCCCTACCTTCATAGAGGTGCCATTAATTTTTTGTACAAATTCTAGAGCGATGATATCATTGTGCCCCTGAAACATCTATAAAAATGTCATCCATCCCTTCTTCTCAAAGTTAGCCTTGCATGCCCCATACTCTGGCCTGGTATTGTACTTTTTAAATGTAGACTCATGATATTCGGCCCTTATTCCAATGACAAACTTATACCAGAATGAAAAAAGGTTATCAACAATATAATTGATTGAATAATAATAGGATTACATGTATGCAAGCGGGTGTAAGGGTTAATAAGAGTGCAGTTTGAGTGTTAACCAAATTGCATCTGTTACCAATCACAATGAGGGGAGTACCGAATCTTATGACGACTCAGGCATGGTTATCCCTTCAAGGAGAAATGACGAGGAATGATTGGGGGAAAATGGGGTAGGGGAGCATATTTTTCAATTAAAAGAAGAAAATTTTCAAAAAAATAAAAGTACAGATATTTCAGAGTTGGGTGCATAAGTTGTGTCATGATCACCATAAATGGAGGCGAAGAAATCATTTCATAAACCCACATCCAAATTCCCTGTGTCAATTAAAACAAATGTAAAAAACTGATTCACACCTGTGCCAGATTGTGTAATGATTTTTGGGGACTCATTATTAAAAGTTATGAAGTACTCCTAGTTATTTCAAAATGTAGATGACTATCATAGAATTCTGAATGAATTAATAGTCTGACCAATTCTTCACTGAGTTATGCACTAGAGTTATGTACTAGGGCTATGTGTTGGATTTCTGTATTGGAGGCTGAAAATTGAAATGTTGAAGTTTTTCTTTGATCCAATGGATCAGTAAAGTTCTCAAAATTCAAAGTGTTCAAAAGTGATCAAAACCTATACTAGTGCGTAGATCTCGACAACTGGAATCCAACACAACTTGAATCGCTCAAAACCGATATCGTATGCTTCTGATATCATGTTCTAATCATTTTCCCAAATAGGTAAAAAAATTGCAGATGGGTTGCAAGACTGTTGACTAGGAAGTACGTACGCTGACTGGGAAGGGTGATTGGATAGATGACTATGTTTTTAAGGGCCAATGGTATCTCACCAAGTGTCCTAATCTTATTGGTCAAAATTTCATTGAGTTTTGATCGGTTGCTAGTTGTGGTAAGGTTGTCCAATGGTTGGAAGCCACATGGGCCAATGGTTGGCTACCACATGGCCTCCAAGTGGCATGTTAAAATTTGTTTAAGGGAAAAAGGCACCACATTGGACTTGAACACCAGACTCCAACCAAGCAACAAGGCACATTACCTCTACACCACAGCTCGAGACTTAACCCTTATGGCTCCCAAAACCCATTTATGTTATGCGCAATGTGTGCTTGGAGGTTGGGATGGGGATAAGCCCCAACCATATTCCCCATAGCCACAAAACCATGCGTTGGGACCAAGGTCCGGGGCTTAGCCCCAACCCCATGTCATAGGCCGAACACACAGAACCATGGTGGAGGCTTCACAGAGGGGCAACCCCTAGGAAGGTGGAAAGGGGGCTAGCCCTAGGGCCTGCATATGAAAACAACCCTAAAATAAAGGCGTGCACATGGAAACAACACCTCGCTTTGGGTTTTATGTGCCCAATGGGACCAAGTGTATTTTTTTGGGGGCCGACTGATGGGGCCGAGCGGTTATCCCCACTCCCTAGGCACATGGATCCCACATGACAAAGATTTTTGAAAACTAGGGGTTATAGGACATTTAAAGTGTTCAAAAATTTGCACCGTTGGGCGTGATTGTAGGCAGAATTTGTGAGCCAGTTTGGCTTTGGGGCTATTTGTAGGATAGTTAGCTATGGAAATTTGAAAAAAAACTTGGGAGAACATAATTTCTATAGTTTTTGGCCAAATGAGGTGCAGAAAGAGACCAAATGGGGGTTTTCGGCAATTCTCCAGCCATTGGAGACATAATATTTACATTATGAGCACTATAAATCCCTGTAAAACACAAATTTGAGCACTTAATGAAAGAGTCCCATCATTGGAAGTTGGACCAGGAGATTTAGCTTATGAGAGGGGTGAACTCCTTTATCATTTTTGTTGTTATGTGTTTATGATATGGTATATTGTCTTTGTTTTATGTGGCTATCTAAGTTTAAAAAACCATAATTTTATGTGCTTTTCAAAGTGATCCATTGCCTACAATACATAAAAATTTTACTTGAAAATTTTTAGCATCACCTTCAAGTTTACATTACAGATCAGTTTGGTATCAGAGCTCAAGGTTATTGTGAAGGTTTGATTTTGTTTGCAAGTGCTTTTTTATGCTTACAAGGTTGAAGCTTAAAAGAGGAGAAGGAGAACTTGTGGAGACAATATCTCAAATTTTTTCAAGGAGAATACTCACACCTTTAGCTTCAATAGTCATGGCACATGAAGAAGGTCCTAAAGGGATGTCTAATTATGAAAGAAATTTCAGGAAAGCCTTCTTTGAGATGTATGAAATGGTAAAGGTTATTTATGAAGATAGGAATTCAATGTTGTATGAAGAGAGCTCAAAACCTCCGAAGGGAGATGGAGGAAAAGGAGACAAGCATCCAAACGGGAGTGGTGACAAACCAACACCTTCACCTCCATCATCATCCTCATATTCATCCTCATCTTCTTCCACTTCTTCTAGCCTTTCACAAATACCTCCAAATTCTCCAAAGGAAGATGGTAAAACTCCTTTGTTAAAGCTTGACCTTAAATTTGATTTTCCTATGTATGATGGAGAGGTAAATGTTGAGAAAATAGATAATTGAATTCATCGGATTGAAGTGTTGTAGAATACAAAGAATCAAGGATGATGAGACCAAAATTCAGCTTGCTTCTCTTAGATTAGAAGGTGCAATAATTATTTTATGGGAGGAAAAAACTCAAGAGGACATGAAGAAACATGGTAAGGTTTTATCCTCTTGGAATGATTTTTTTGTTGCAATAAGAAGGCAATTTTATCCATTAGCATACATGCAAAAAACTATCATGGATTGGAAAAATTTTAGGCAAGCTAAGGGACAAAATGTGCAAAGCTATACTCAAGAATTTAGTAAAAGAGCTTTCATTTTGGGTATAGATTTTTCCTCCCAAGAGACTTTATTTAAATACATTGGAGGATTGCATAGTTATTTGAGACACACAATTCTCATGTTTAATCCCACAAAACTAGATCAAGTTTTTGTATAAGAAACTCATTTATAGGCAAGACGGAAAAATGTTTCTGACGAAACTAGTGAGAAGTCATTCAAGTCTGGAGAAAAAGGAAAAGGAAAGTTCAAAGGAAAGGATAAAAATAATTATTCAGTCAAGAAATAGGGAGAAAATCTCACATGTAAGCAATGTTCTAAAGGACATGATGAAGACCATTGTTGGAAACTTCATCCTGAGATGATACCCAAAAAGTTTAATAACAAGGAGAAAGAAAAGATTGTTGAAATTACACAACAAGGTCTAGGATATGATTTTGGAGATGAAACAAAAATCATGGCCATGGGATTGAAAGGTAAGGATTCAATTGCAAGTACTAGTTATTCTAGCAAGCCCATTGAAACTCAATATGAAAGAAAAAGAATAGAGATGTTCCATACTAGAGTCATCAAAAAACATAATAAAGCAGACACTTTTTTTTTTTTTTAATTTTTTTTTTTTTTAGTAGCTCACAATAAGACCTCATTTAAGAAGACATTGTCAAGAAACTAATTGGAAACCATTCCTCATCCTAAACCTTATCCTTTGGGTTGGCTATGTGACAATGCCAAGTTTCAAGTGACAAGAAAAAGCATACTTAGATTTTCCATCACTGAAAATTTCATTGATGAGGTAGAACTTGATGTGGTACCACTTGAAATTTGTGGGATTGTTTTGGGAAGCCCATACTTATATGCCAGGAAAGCCATCTTTCATTGCCATGAGAAAAAGTATCACCTGTTTAAATATGGGATTGAGTACATTGTTATTGCACATGGAAAAAAGTTGAATTTGTCTCTTGTGACCGTTGGACAAATGAAGAGGTTTGTAAATGCTAGTTAGAATTTTGCAATGTTGCTGATTAAACAAAAATACGTTGATGAATATGAAGCCTTCCAGGAATGTGATGAAAAATTAAAATATGATTGATTTGAAGTTGCTAATACATATGATAAGATGTTTTAGGAATCTAATGTGTTGTCTCATAAAAGGGGAAACAACAAGAAGTTTAATTGCAGCAGGATGATTCACTTTTGAGCATTGGTTTGAGCAAGATGCTAGTGTTAGAGAATACAAAAATCAAGAAGCAGATGCAAGAGCTACTTGCAAAAGGTAACATTAGTTCTAATACATCTTCTTGTGGGTATCCTAGTGTTTTGGATTTGAAGAATGATGGTGCATGGCAATGGCAATCACATTTGGTGAAGAGTCGAGCAAAAAATAAGGCTAGACATGATAAGCTTCATGTTGAACACAATTTTTAGGTTGAAGATAAAGTAAAGATTTGCATTAGCAAAGAAAAGCTTCAAGGTGAAAATAACTTGAAATTGGGTAAGCCTCCTTTGATTTAAGACGTAGGAGATAATGTTCATATTTCTTTAATAGAAGTTTTCTCTTCTAAATATCTTGAAGAATTGCAGCAAGATCCTATCCTTGACAGAGAAATAGGAACTTCAAGAAGAAGCAATGGGAAGCACCTTCATATGGGGTTCAAAGGTACAAAACCAGGTAAAGCCAAATGGATTGAGGTTGGAAGGGTGAGGGAACTACACCCTCATTTTTTTTAACTTAAAGTAGTCTTTTGGAGATCCAAAAGCTTCTAGTGGGGAGGAGTGATCCAAGGGATCAGTAAAGTGCTCAAAATTCAAAGTGTTCAAAAGTTCTTGAAACTTGTACCAATGCGTAGAACTAGACTACCTAAATCCAACGCAACTTGAATCGCTCAAAACTGATAGCGTTTGCTTCTGATTTTGCGTTCTGGTTATTTTTCCAAACAGGTAGAAAATTTGTAGATGGGTTGCAGGACTGCTGACTGGGAAGTTTGTATGCTAACTAGGTAGGTTGACTAGACAATTGCCTATGTTTGTAAGGGCCAATGGTATCTCACAAAGTTTCCTCATCTTATTGGTCAAAATTTTGTTGAGTTTTGATTGGTTTCTAGCTATGGTGAGGTGGTCCAATAGTTGGAAGCCACGTGGGCCAATGGCTAGATGCCATGTGGTCTCCTAGTGGCACGCTAAAATTTGTTTAAGGGCTAAAGAGACCACACAAAGGTCGAACACCAGACATCCTACCATGCAATAAGGTACATTATCGCTACACCACAACTTGGGAATTAACCCTTATGGCTCCCAAAACCCATTTATGTTACATAATGCACGTTTAGAGATTGGGTTGGGGCTTCTGGTCCTCACACCCATAGAACCATGGGGTGGGACCAACGGCCAGGGCTTAGCCCTAACCCCAAGTCATGGACCTAACTCACAGGACCATGGCAGAGGCTTCACGAAGAGGCTAGCCCCTAGGTGTGCAGAAAGGGGACCAACCCAAGGCCGCATGGGCTCGCATATGACCACAACCCTTCAATAAAGGTGTACGTGTGGAAATAACACTTGGCTCCAAGTTTTATGCGTCCAATGTGACCAAGTGGAGTTTTTTGCGGGTCGGACAATGGGGTGGGTGGTTAGCCCCAATGCCTAGGCACGTGGCCCTCATACGAAATTCCAAGCGTCCAGAAATTTGCAACATTGGGCATGATTGTAGGTGGAATTTGTGTTCTGGTTCCGAGTTTGGGGAGCTCAGCCAGGTTTGAGGTGATATGTAGGACAATTAGCTGTGGAAAATTGGAAAAAACTTGGGAGAAGCATACTTTCTTCAGTTTTTGGCCAAATGAGGTGCAACAAGAGCCCACATGGGGGTTTTTGATAGTTTTGAAGCACTGTAAATCCATTTAAACATAAATTTTAGCACTTAATGAAAGAGTCCCATCATTGGAAGCTGGACTAGGTGATGTAGCCCAAGAGAGGAGTGAAATCCTTTATCATTTTTGTCGGTATGTGTTTCTGATATGGTATATTGTCTCTATTTTATATTGTCTTTATCATCAATGATCTTAATTTTTACTAATCCATTGTTAAAAACTTCCTCCACTTCATAAGTGTAGAACTATAAAAAGGGTCTCTTTCACCTCTAGTTACCTCACATTAGTATGTCAATCCGGGAACGTCTTGCTATTTCAAAAGAGTGTCTCAATGTGAGGCTTAGCACTTGTCAGAGTAATGCTTGTAGTACAGCTACTTAAAGGCTACGAAAGTAAATGTCTGCATGTCTACAACTTAACTACTTCAAAAGGCTAAATCACACCAAGCATTGCATCAGTCGAAGGTTCGGTAGAAATAACCCATCCTTTTCATAACTGATGAGAACAAATCTGAGGTCTGGGAGCTAGGTAGCAGATGCTGGGGCTCACTACAGCCTGAGATCGTCCTTGATGAATATAAATGAACGGCAAGTAAAGGAAATAGAGATGAAATAGAATAGCACATCAGCCAAGGGTTTAGTAGCAATAACCCATCCCTTTCATAGCTGATGGGAGTAGATCAGAGGTCTGGGAGCCAAATAGCAGATGCTGACACTCAATACAGCCTGAGTCTGTCCTTAAGAAATGGCAAGTAAATGAAACAACAAATCGGCAATCTTGAAATAGACCAGCAATTGAAATGGAATAGCAATTCAGAAATGGAACAGCAACAAAATGGAACAAAAATTCATGTATGGAACAAGAACTAAATGGAACAGCAACTGGAATAAGCAATAACCAAGTTCATCAAGCTGCGATTCTATCTAACCACTCCAATCAAAACATCAATCCTGCAGTCTTAAAAGATGTACACATACTATAGAACAATACTACCAATTACAACCCTAGAAACACAACATGCTTAATCTACTTCTGTTATTGATCTAAATAAACGCATGCACTTGCATCTCAAGATATAAACAGTAACATTCAATAATCATCTGAAATCAGACTTCTCAAGATAACTATCATAATGCTAAAGCACAATCACAATGAACTCTGTACTGGAGTGATAATATCCTATAGAGATTAATCAACACTTTAATGAATTGGTAACATAATACAGTGTCAATATAAGACTTCATTTCGCAGGAACATTAAACAAGTTAAACAGAGCATGTAATATAATGTTCATAAAACACAACAGATTACCAGATTACGCCTATGAACAAACCACACAGAAACCACGCGTAATGGTACAAGAGCAAGTGTCCTCCAGGGCCAGGCCCTTAGCCTCCAGGGGTACACCGCTTAAGATTGATCCAGGATCAAAGATAAAAGAGTAACCAAGTCTGTATTAATGCATGAAATAAACTTACAGCAAAGAAAGTCTTAACAGGACATAAAGATCATAGTCTTGATCTGTTAAAAAGGAATTACAACAAAACCTCCCTCGTAGCCAACAATGCTATCTCTTATATAAGGATGATGACAGAGATATCTAGATACAGAAAATAGATAAAATAGCGATCCCTCAGGATCTAAGATCCTGAGGGATTCGCAGAATCATTAACCCTGAGTCACTTCTTTCCTTTTCTGCTCCGAGCTGGTATCTCCGCTTCCTTTTCTGGGTTGGTCCGTTTTGATCTGGTCTGTTTGTGGTTTCCCGTCAAAGGGACAGCAGTTAGCTCCTCTTCGTCTTTCCCTTTGAGATGGCTAATTTCTGCTTTTCCTCCTTCCTGCACGTAGGAACAACAATTGTCAGTTTTTCCTATTAACCTCACGTGTTTCGTTATTATCTAAGTTTAAAATGCAGAAAGGTTTATATATCCTAATGAAAAAGATACTGAAATAACCATCAAAACATACCTTTTTTGAGACTCTACAAACCCCCCAGCTTACCCTTTTTCATGGCCTCATGAAAACATTGTAGTTGATATGCAATGCAGTGAGTGAGTAAGCTGGAGATGGAATCTCATGTGAGGGTCTACAGCCGTGATGCGAAACTAAATAATCAAAGAAGTGGCCTGTCTGACCCTCAGGCATCTCATATAGGGCTTGGTATCCGGGTGCTGGATGCCAAATGATTGGACTCCGGAACCTATATCCTAACCAGGATGGCCCTGCCCTCAAAACAATTTCGCCATAGAGGGGAAAACGGCTAGCAGCAAGTCTAAAGTTCTCGTATTTAAATGGTTCTCTGAACTGAATATTCGGATTAGATACTTGATATCGAAATTTAGCTGCATCAATGGCAGGGTCCTTAATAGAGGAAAAGTATTCAAGTCCCTGCCGAATGATTGCCTCATGCATGGGTCCTAGCGCTTCAATCACTCCTAGAACCCTCATAAGGTTTCTATGACTCCTCCATAACTGCGCTGGATCCCTAGGCTCGGCTCTTACCCAAATATCTAATCCGTTCTCTTATTTTTGAAAAGCATTATAAGCTTTGAGCCATTTAATTTGATTAACTGCAAATGAGATAAATGCTTGCAACTGAATGTCCCCAACAAAAGGGCCTGGGTTCCATTCAGTCTCTTGTTCTAGTATAAGGTTATGCAAGTAAAATTCACATAATAATCTCTGCACTTTCACCCCGTAATGTTTACAAAAGTTTATGAAATCATCCATAGTGTTAATCTGCATAGGAGCGCCTGCTTTGATAGCCTTTATTTTCAATTGTAAATACCTCTCCATTAAAAATAGGGCATAATTTTTGGCAGGGGCTCTACATGCTAGAACGTCATTATATAAAGAACACAAGGTATCCATTTGTTTGATAACTACATCTAATCTACGGGTTACCTTGGCAACTTTCTCTTGTTCCCTTCGCCATCCTTCGAAAGCTTGGCTTTCAGATAAGTTGACGTTCCTTAGCTGCTGCTGTAATCCTTCATGTTTTTCTCGGGGGACCATTTGCTCCCTGAGTTTTTCTGCTTCTTGCTGGGCCTGCTTCAAATGTTTGTGGAGGGTTCTTGTTTCGGGTCCTTCTTCCATGCATCCATGGAGGCCGGGAGCTTTACTTGAACTTTCTTATTACGCTTCTTCGAGTTCAGAGCCCTTATTACTCCCAACGGTGGTGCCTCCATCTGAACCATCTTTTCATCCTTTTCAATTTTAACACGAACTCCAGCCCACTGCTGTTCCTTTTCAAATGGAACAGCAGTTTGTTTTTCAGCTTCATTTGGAACAACAGTTTGGCTTCTGTCAGGGTTTTGAGCAGTGGGACGGCTTCTGGTCCTCCGCCTCCTGCCCTTAAGGGGCCTTACTGGTGTGGTCAGACCTTTTCTTCTTGAAGTCCCCTTCACCCTTTGCCTTGCTTTTAGAATCCTAATCTACTGGTGAAGCGGGGCTATTATGTTCAACAATGTCTTCTTTTCCCTTCGTAATCCCCTTATTTCCATCATCTCTTCCAAAGGAACAACAGGCTGTTCACTGCGGTTTGGATTGTGGCTAGCTTCCTGATTTTCTCCCTGAGGTAATTTTTCCGGGGTAAGAACCTTACTTGGCTCTGTTATTTCTTGGGCTGATTCCTCTTCTACCCTTATTTCCTCCGGACTTTCCTCTGGTGGCTTCTGACTAGGAACGGGCTGTTCCTACTCAGCATTTTCTAATATCTTCTTATTATGAACGGGCAAGTTTTCTATTTCTGCCTCTTCTTCATGCAATTCCTCGGGTGCATCTTTCTCCTGGGTTTTCTCTTGGGCATGGAGGTTTTATGGACTCAGGGGTTGGCCATATTCGCCCATATTGGCCAAAATGTCGGCCAATTCATCTTCCCTTAACGGGTCTTGTAATGGGCTCCCTTCCTGCTGTTCCATTCCTCCCTCCTGCTCGAACTGCTCAACTTCTTTCTTTTCGTCTCCTTCTTCTTCAGTCTGCTCATCTTGTTCTTCTTCTCTCCCTGCAGATTGCTTTGGCTCCTCCTCTCCTTCTTCTGTTTCTGCCTCTGCAGACTGCTCTTCTTCCTCGACGTGTTCTTCTTCCGTTTCTGTCTTTGCAGACTGCTCTGTTTCCTCGCTGCCTTCTTTCTCTATTTCTGTTTCTGTAGACTGCTCTGTTTCCTCAATGCTTTCTTCTTCTGTTTTTTTTTATGCAGACTGCTCATCTTCGATTTCTATTTCTTGGCTCGTGCTTGCCTGGGGCTTCTCCAGCCCTCCTTGTAGCCTTGCGAGCCTTGCTGACTTTCTACGTCTTTCTGGCTGTTCGGGTGTACTAGCATCATGTTTCCGCTTTTCGGGTCGTTTTTCAGATTGTTTTTCAGGTTTCACTTCTGTGCAAGTGTCATGTTTTCATTTCTCTGAATGTTGGGGTGTGTTATCAACTCGTTTTCATTTTTTCAGGCGTCCAGATGTGGCCGTCCCTTTATTGATAATAGCAATTAGTTCTTCCCAGCTGCTCTGCTACTGGGTGAGACTGTAATTTACTATCAAGCGAATTAATCCGTGGTGGCTAATAACTGATTCTAAGTGTTGTGCCTTCTTCATACTTCGTGTGACATCATGCAATAGTGAATTCAACAATGCAGGAAAATTCACAGAACATTTTTATTTTAAGATAGCTAGGAGTTTAAGATGTCGTGGTCTTACCACGTCATTTCTGCCTTTGCAAGTGATGTAGCTTTGGATGATTTTTGCCAATTCTGCCCATGGCTCTCCTAGCGTTGCTGGTAGCACCCCCTTTCCTCAGATTCTCAACTTCTGGCCCTCGTCCTAAAAGATTTCCAAAATCTTCCGCAGCCTTTCCTTCTTTATTGTCCATACTGGTCCCGTGGCCAGTAGTCCCGTGACTCTTGCTATTATGTTGTCGGTGACTTCTATTCGCCTTCCTCTTACTGTGGAGTATTCTTCCTGTAAGTTCTGTAAAAATTCTCTTGCTACTGTTTCATTAGACTCCTCCAGGCGGTTGAAATAGGTCAACCATCCTTCTCTTTCCAGGATTCTTCGGGCTGCAGCCGAAACAGTTAATGTTTGCGGTTCTCGGCAGACTGACCTTCCTCCCATAGTTTCACTGCCAATTTTCAAGGGAACAACAGTTGTTTGTTGAAGCGCAGAGAAGCTGGTAGCGTATTCCTCGTTCAAATTCAAATGCAACAACGTATGCAATGGAAATAGCTTCGAACGTCAGCTCATGCAGAAGAAAACAAAAATAGCAAAAGATCATACCATTGAGCCATGCCGTGCTTGAGTACAAAATTTTCTCAAATAACAGACTGACACATACTCTGGGGAATGATGAGGTTACCTCCCCCCCACAATGTGATAGGTTGTCCCAGCCGTCAAATAAAGGAGCAGCGTCTGTTCTGCCGCGAGGTCTTTATGGAACAACTTATGGATATATGACATGTTCGCCAAAAACAACCTAATACTGAAATCAAGGTAAAAAGTTAGATTGCTTTTAATATGTAAGGGGCTGCGGTGATTTGATGGAAGTTCGGGGATAAGACATTTGCCATAAATAGAGGGTCTCATGCGGTCACTGTCAGTAGCTTCGTAATGATTGGCGATGATATATAGTCATGCGCTATATGGTTGGGTAATATTATATAATTTAATTATCACGGCATAAGAAGAAAAAGCATGTAATCTTCTTACCTATTGGTGTAAACATACGACTTCAATACCATTAACAGTGCTCTGCTGCCGACAGGTGTCCATAACCTTGGCAGAGTTGTTTGTTTCACCCCTGGAACCATAGTCCTTTGTGTATGCCAGGAAGCGTTTGTGTAATGTCAAAATGTAGGCCACTATGCTGGCTTGGTGACCAGTTAGTCATAATGCCATTCACGAGGAAGGAGCGAATAGTGGGCAGGCCGGCTCGTGGTGAGACCTCCTGTTCCAAGGGTTATTTGTTTGATATACCTTTTGGACCATTTCCCAGGTGTGGTGGCCCTAATGGGAATGCCACTTCGCTTCCATCCTGATGATCATGGTAGGCCAGCTCGTAATGAGACTTCCTATCCTGCAATTTGACAGTTTTTAGAAACTCTGTTTTGCTTCTTTTTAATAGAGAGCCTTTCCTGTTTATGCACAAAGGGTGGTTCAACACTCCTTAAGAGTAGGAATGGTGGAAGAAGTCTTAATATCCCAATAGAAAGGTATAGATCTTTTGATCCTATTTCCATATGATAATTAAAGAAAAAGAACCATCATAATACAGATAACCAATCAGAACGAAGTTAGTAGAACAATGGCAGCAAAAGATGATAAATAAGCATGTCTTTCTCCGCATCCTTTCACCAACTCAGGGCAGTTTCTTATAAAGATAGCGATTTATGATTTACTAATTTCCGTATGCTGCGTTTTTGCTTTAATCACATAAATGTATAGCCGTATTCCAAAAGACTTGAAAGAACATCAGCAATAAACATCCTTAATTTGGAGTAGAAGGACCAAGCTGTTTCAAAATCGTATGAGTAATGTTCCTTTCAAGGAAGGTCATAACAACAGTTCATAGATGTTGTTTGTTTGGAGAAAGGAATAGTAGTTTCAAAGAAATGCCGTTCCTTTTTTTTTAAAAAGATCGGCAGAAATCAAAAGTGCTGTTCCTTTTTGGAAACAACAAAAACACACAAGTGTTGTTCCTTTTGAAAAAGGAACCGCAAAAAGCGTAAGTTGCAAGTGATGTTCCTTTTGGAAAAGGAACAATGAAAATCAAAAGTGCTTGTTTCTTTTGGAAAAGGAACAACAAAAATCAAAAGTGCTTGTTCCTTTTGGAAAAGGAACAACAAAAATCAAAAGTGCTGCTCCTTTTGGACAAGGAACAACATAAATCAAAAGTGTTGTTCCTTTTGGAAAAGGAACAACAAAAATCAAAAGTGTTGTTCCTTTTGGAAAAGGAACAACAAAAATCACAAGTGTTGTTCCCTTTGGAAAAGGAACAACAAAAATCAAAAGTGATGTTCCTTTTGAAAAAGGAACAACAAAAATCACAAGTGTTGTTCCTTTTGGAAAAGGAACAGTAGAAATCAAAAGTGCTGTTCCTTTTGGAAAAGGAACAGTAGAAATCAAAAGTGCTGTTCCTTTTGGAAAATGAACAATAGAAATCAAAAGTGTTGTTCCTTTTGGAAAAGGAACAACAAAAATCAAAAGTGTTGTTCCTTTTGGAAAAGGAACAACAAAAATCACAAGTGCTGTTCCTTTTGGAAAAGGAACAACAAAAATCAAAAGTGTTGTTCCTTTTGGAAAAGGAACAACAAAAATCACAAGTGTTGTTCCTTTTGGAAAAGGAACAGCAAAAATCAAAAGTGCTGTTCCTTTTGGAAAAGGAACAGCAGAAATAACAAAACATACTGCAAAAATATGTACAAAAATAATTCGATAAGTTATATACAAATTATAAAGAAAAGTAGATTTTTTAGTGAGTTACAGGCGGGGAAGACTTGTCTTCCTCCCCTAAGATCTCCATATCTGAATCTTGGCGTAGTTGTTGGCAGAAGGACTCCCGAGTAAGTGGTTTGCGATAGAGACGGACTCGATGGCCGTTTGCCTTGAAGGTATATCCAGAACCATCGATAGTAGTCAGGGTAAGGGTCCCATTGTCATGCACTTTCTGAATTTCATATGGTCCCAACCAACGAGTCTGGAGTTTCCCGGGGAAGTCCTGAAATCTAGAGTCATACAAAAGAGCCCAGTCTCCTTCATGGAAGACTCTGTTTTTAATGAGAGCATCATGCCATTTAGCTCTCTGCTGCTGTATCAGAGCAGTGTGTTGAAGTGCAGAGAGCCTAATTTCATCCAGCTCATTAATCTGTTGTAGTCGATTAGTCTGTGCCTTAGTTAAATCTAAACCAACTTGTTGTGCTGTTCGTAATGTCTGGATTTCAAATTCTATAGGAAAGATAGGTTGTTTTCCGAACATTAGCTGGTAAGGTGAGTGACCAGTGGTGCTTCTCCATGTTGTTCTATAAGCCCACAATGCTTCTGGTAGTTTGGCTGCCCAGTCGCGTCTATGTGATGCAACTATTTTTGTTAAAATCGTCTCTATTATTTTGTTACTGCTTTCTACTTGCCCATTTGCCTGTGGGTGATATGGGGTGGTAATTTTATGTTGAACATGATAATTATTGAGTGTTGCCGCTATTCTGTTCCCAGCAAACTGTGGCCCTCCATCTGTAATTATCTCTCTAGGGAGGCCATAACGCACAAATAGATGGAGCAGGCACTGTATAACAGATTCTTCTGTAGCTCTGGGCAAGGTCTCTGCTTCAACCCACTTGGTGACGTACTCTGTTGCCACCAAAATGTATGTTTTTTGGTTTGATGGTGGGTTGATTGGTCCCACAAAATCAAGAGCCCAATGCTCAAATGGTTCGATGACTAACTGTGGTTTCAAAGGCATCTCATCTGAGTGATTAGGGTGTCCCGCTCTCTGGCAACTGTCACATGCTTGGACGAATTTCTTTGCATCTTTAAAAATTGTGGGCCAATAATACCCTGTGTGTAATACTTTATGTGCAGTCCTACGATCAACGAAATGTCCGCCACATGGTTGGTCATGGCATGCTTTGAATATATCAAAAATTTCATCTTGTCTAACGCATCTTCTGATTTGCATGTCTGCCCCTGTATGAAACAAATAACCCCCAATCTAGGAAAATCTGGTACTTCGCTGGACAATCTGTTTTTGCTCATTAGGGGTTAGATGCTTTGGTAACTTACCTACTGCTAGGTAATTGGTGACATCCGCATACCAGGGTGTTTGAACAGCAACAACAAAGAGATGCTCATCTGGAAACTGATCTTCAACTGCTGCTGCATCGACTGGTTTTGGCACTCTTGAGAGGAAATTAGCTGCCGGGTTTTCTTTCCCGGGTCGATCCTTGATTGTAATATCGAATTACTGCAATAAAATCAGCCATCTAGTTATTCTTCCATTTGTGACAGGCTTATTTTCTAAATATTTTATAACAGAATGATCTGTGTACAGGATAACAGGATATCCGGTAATGTAATGTCTGAATTTATTGATAGCATGTATAATAGCTAGAAATTCTTTTTCAGTGACAGTATAACTCAATTCAACAGGGGATATATTTTTTCTAATGTAATAAATTGCATATGGTTTTCTATCCTCCTCCTATCCAAGGACCGCTCCAATGGCTGTATCTGAGGCATCAGATGATATCTAGAATGGCAAATCCCAATTTGGGCTGTAGATACGAGCTTCTTCAAATCGTTGAAGGCACGTTCACATTTTTCTGTCTAAAATAAATCAATATTACCAGTTAATGCATACAATGGTGCAGCAATACGTGAATAATGTTCTATAAATCTTCTGTAGTAACCAGAGAATCCAAGAAAGCTACGTACCTCTGTTTGAGTAGTAGGAGTAGGAATAAGCAAAAGTATTTGGATTTTGGCTGGGTCTACCTGAATGCCAGCTGCTGAAATGTAGTGTCCTAAAATAAGTCCTTCTGTCATCATCATGTAACATTTTTCATGGCTTAAACAAAGGCTGGTAGCTATGCAATGTTGTAGGACTTTTTCTAGTGTCTCCAATGCTGGATCAAACTCATCTCTGTATGGAGTAAAGTCGTCCATATATACTTCCAGTCCTTCATTTATTAGATCTACAAAAATGCTAAGGATAGCCCTTTGGAATGTGGCAGGGGCATTACATAAACCAAAAGGTAAAACTCGGTAGGCGAATGTTCCCCAAGGACAAGTAAAAGTAGTTTTGTCCTGATCTTCAGGGGCAATCTGTATTTGGTTATACCCACTGAAGCCGTCGAGAAAAGAAAAGAATTTCTTCCCTGCCAAAGTGTCCAATACTTGATCGATGAACGGGAGAGGAAAGTGATCTTTTTGCGTTGCCTTATTTAGCTCCCTGTAGTCCACGCAGATCCTCCACTTCCCATTCTTTTTCGGTACCACCACAAGCGGGGAGACCCATTTACTATCAAAGATAGGGTAGATGAAGTTAACATCTAAAAGTTTTTGAAGCTCAACTTTTACTACTTCTTTTAGGTGAGGGTTTAGTCTTCTCTGAGGTTGCCTAACAGGTCTTGCATCATTTTCTATGTAGATGTGGTGTGTACATAACTGGGGGTCAATTCCTTTCATATCAGGGTAATCCCACGCAAATGCTTCTTTATATTTTCTTAAAATATAGATGAGTTTTGTTTCTTGGTCGGGTGTAAGGTCGGCGTTAATGTTTAAGGTTTTTCCAGGTTCGATTTCCACAATTTTACTATGTGCAACTGAAGTGATAGGGATTGTGTGATCATGTGCATCTTTCAAAGGTTCCTCTTCTACTTCGTTATCAAATGCTGCTTTTATCATATGACACTGGGTACGAGATGTGAGTTCAGTTTGACTAATGAAATTACTGATGGCATCATCTTCTGTTTGGTCTTTGAACTCTAGTGCTTCTTGTATAGTTAATGGAGATCTGATGTTGTCAGTAAGATATGATATAGGGTGCCTATTAGTTTTAACTATAGTGATACTTGGCTGTGCTGGGGGATATAGTACTAAATTCTTGATATCCGCCCCCTTGGTTATAATCATGTTCCCTTGCCGATAGCAGATATAGGCATCAGCGGTAGCGAGCCAAGGTCTTCCTAAGATCAATAGATGTCCATCAAGTCGGGTTTTAGGGTTTATTATCAGAAAATCAGTTGGGTATTCCCAGGAGTCAACCGAGACCATGACATCATGCAGTATGCCTTCCGGCCTAACCACAGACCGATCGGCCAATTCTAGCAGAGTTGAGGTAGGTTCTGCAGATGTAATGCCTAGATTTTGGCAAGTAGCAGTTGTCAATATATTGATTGCAGCTCCAAGATCAACTAAGGGATTGGTTAGGGTTTGACCATAAATTTGAACAGTTACTATTGGGTTTCCTGGGTCCTCATACTTAATAGGTTTTTCCTTTCCTGACAATAGGTCAGATAAAGTACCGACTACTTGAACTCTTGGATTATCTATTATATTCCTCCTTGGCCTTTTTATGCACAATTCTTTAATAGTTTTTGCATATATCGGGATGTATTGAATGGCCTGAAGGAATGGAATTTTTATGTACAAATTTTGTAATTCTCCTAGAATGTCAAAATTAGGTTGTTGTATCGGTCGAGGTATGACTAAACGTTCTCGGAACGGGGGAGACGATGTGGTTGCTTGATTATGAGTTTGCTGTCTATTCACATCCTCTTCTTGTGACAGATGTTCTCTAGGTAACTGATCTTCAATCTGAACTGTTTTATTTCCCTCTGTTTGGATAATATGCCCAGATCTTAGCTGAAGATCATTGCACTCCCTCAGATTGGGTCCTTCTTCTGGTGTTTCTAAAATTTGGAGTGCTTGGACCGGTCTGTTATTTGGATTGGGATTGGGCTGGGCTGGGAGTTGCGGTCTCAGATTAGCCTGGGGATTTTGCTGTAAAGCTGGCAGTGTAGGTTGAGGGAGAGGGACATTTCCTACTAGCTGTTTTGTTGGTCTCTGCCAGTTATTCTGCCAGGCTGAACTTTTTGAAGTAGGGGGAGTCCATTGTGGACGATATGGTTTGTTTTGCCAATATGGTGGGGGATAAGGAGGATTCGACCAACCGAATTGGCTCGTCTGATTTAGCCATGGATTAATAGAAGGATATGAATGTGGTGACCAGTTTGGGAATGGGGGCTGAAATTGGCTTTGCCATGTATTATACTGTTGAGCATTATACTGGGGATACTGAAAAGAAGAAGTTGGATCTGAAAACATACCAGTTTGTCGCGGCTACCACTGATGACGCTGGTTGAGCATATACACCGTTTCTGGTTCTTCTTCTGCCTCCTTATATACTACTTTTAGTCCAAGTAGTGAGGGACAACTTTCTGTCGAATGATCCTTTGTACAAATGGCGCATGATTGGACTGCATCTAGTGGGCATTCCTTATGGCTATGCTTCTTCCTACATCTGGGGCAGAAGATAGCTAAATTCTGTTCTGCCTCCATTTGATTTTGCTTGGCCTGCAAAACGTCCAATTGTGTAGTCAGTGTTCCTAGTATATCAGTTTTAAAGTTTTCCAATAAATTTCCGATTTCAGCCCGCGTTACTCCTTTTGATGAAATTTTGTTTTCTCTTGCAAACCGATCATGTTCTGCTGGTTTGATTCGTGTACTGCCTCTCGAACTCTTGATACATAGATCAATTATGTCAGCAAAACTTTCCTGATAAATATACCCTTTTCCCATAATGTTTAATGTTTCAATCCATTGTTCTTTCATGCCTCTTATTAATGCTGTTTTCAACACATTATCGGGTAAGGGTGGTGATGCATAGGGAGATCTTTGCAAATTATACTGAAAACACTCCACATATTCTTCCAATGTTTCGCTTGGTCTAGCCACCATCTGGAATATTTCATCTTTTAGTTCTCTAGACCTGCAGTAATCTTGATATTTTTTTAGAAAAGATTCCTTCATTTGTTCCCAATTATTTATAACCCCACCACCTAATCCCATAAACCATCTTAAAGCAACCCCTTTCAGGGTCGAGGGAAACAATTTTAGTTTCTGGGGGTCAGTGGTGTAGTCATATCCCCTGCATAGTACATCAAATTCAAATAAAAATGCATCCGGGTCTTCTGATGTAAGTCCGTGAAATGTATGGATATGTTGAAGGGGAATTGCTTTCATGGGGGCATTTGCTGCATAATCCACTATGGGGTATTGTAATGTAGAGGTTCGGGTGTTTGGTGGATTTTGAGCCATTGGGTCAAATATATGCCAATAAACTTCCGAATATCTAGAAGAGTGTTCCTTGGTTGAGCGGGAATGGCTTTGACAGGATTAGTTTTAATAGCAATTCCTCTATTTGGAATTTCTATCTGAGGGGATTGGATCTCTTCAATAATAATTTTTACCACACTTCCTTTGTTTGGGCTGTTCAATGGCTGAGTTATCCTAGGAGGAGATCTCGGCTCTCTAATCTCCCCTGTTTCCCCTTCTCCTTCACAAAGATTACTGAAATTCCCTTCTTGCAATTGTTTTGGAATAGAATTTTCAATTTCTTAAAAGTCTTGTTCGTCAGTTTGACTATGCACCTCAACAAAGGCTACAGATGGTGAACCTGTGGCCTGAAGGGAGCTAGTAGGCTGTCTGGAAATAACTTTCCTAGGTCCTACTGAAGGCTGAGATTCGGCTTTCTTATAGATTTCGTCTATGAATGTTGTTCGACCAAGGGTCACCGACCCCTTAGCTTTTTCTGGCTTCGGCAAAGGTTTGGGATTTTTCTCCGGCTTTTTCTGCTTAGTCATGCACTCAATTTAACTACTAAATCTTTCTTAAGCAGATAGCAGCAAATCTGTAGGAAAGCGGGCAAAGGAGCAGGGCTTTTACATGCTCCGCACGTAGGTTCTTACCTTCCGTTTTCAAAACCCAATTCTTCCCTAGCAGGTTCGTACACTACCCTGAAAAAGACAAATGGCTACACTCTTTCCCCGGCAACGGCGCCAAAATGTAGAGCTATAAAAAGGGTCTCTTTCACCTCTAGTTACCTCACATTAGTATGTCAATCCGGGAACGTCTTGCTATTTCAAAAGAGTGTCTCAGTCTGAGGCTTAGCACTTGTCAGAGTAATGCTCGTAGTACAGCTACTTAAAGGCTACGAAAGTAAATGGCTGCATGTCTACAACTTAACTACTTCAAAAGGCTAAATCACACCAAGCATTGCATCAGTCGAAGGTTCGGTAGCAATAACCCATCCTTTTCATAACTGATGAGAACAAATCCGAGGTCTGGGAGCTAGGTAGCAGATGCTGGGGCTCACTACAGCCTGAGATCGTCCTTGATGAATATAAATGAAACGACAAGTAAAGGAAATAACGATGAAATAGAACAACACATCAGCCAAGGGTTTAGTAGCAATAACCCATCCCTTTCATAGCTGATGGGAGCATGTCACACGGAATCTGTCAAGGGTGCGGACACGACTGACCTTCCTAGAAGTCTAAGACATTCTAATGACAAACAAGACAAAATGGAGTGATCTTTCTCTAAATACACCTTTTACAACATGAAAACTACAAGTGTTTAGGCTTACCTTATTCCAAAACGCTGTTGTTGAAGTTCGTTCTTGACGATCCGGATGAGCTCCTCCTTCAAGTCAATTCCTGCAACCACAAACAATCAAACAATTACCAAGCACTTGCATTTCATATAATAAAACATATATTCAACATGCAGACCAAGGAACACATGAAATAACTCATTAACACAAGCTATTGAGAAAAATAAACCAGTTTGTATTAATAACGAAACAAAGAAACTCTTACAACCTGGCCTTGGTGTTGTGCAAGTTCCTCCCAGGGTCCATCAAGGGTTTTCCTCTACTTTGACAAAGCTCACCCTCTCCCAAGTAGAATCAAGTGAAGACAATCTCTCCTCACAAAGGCTCTAATGGAAGACCTAAATCCTGCAGCATTTACCCAAAGAAAATGTATAGCTCCAACCTCCTCTCCTTCTGGCTCAATGCCTTCATTTATAGTGCTGTAAAGAGGTTATTCAGGTCCACTATCAATGGGATCATCCCCCTCTATGGGTGGGATAGCTCCCTTATTGATGGGATAAGTTCCCCCTTAATAGAGATACATGAACCAACTGGAGGCGCATCCATTTCATCAAACCGACCTCTAGAATGTTCTAGAAGTAACCACAAGTAACTTTTTCAAGATAAAACTCGCGCATTTTGCCTTTTACAGAGGGACGCACCTGTCCCTTAACATACAGAGCGTCCATGGACGCAGATTTTGTGAACATGGTCAGCGTCCCCGCAGGTAAGGCTAGAGAGAACCTGCGACCCCAGAGATAAACATGATTTTTACAAGACTTTCTCTCTTCTTTGAGTTTGAGATGGATAACAGAGGCATGAGACTTGCCTAAGAGGGTAGCATGACTGTTGATTTGAGCCATACTAACTGTAAGTAGTCAAGGTGACATTTTTTAGTGTAACAGATTGCCCCCTAAAGTGCGAAGCCTGGAATAGAATAGGGTTTTGTAATTCTAGGAAGGGTGAAGCGCTTTATCATTTCAAGGATTGCCTTGTGGATGGCCTGGTTGGAACCTGCAATTTTCAACACAAAATACATGGATAAGATTATATCATCACTGAGGTAGGCATTCCCATACTCAGATTCAAAACTTTAACTAATGGACTAACTATTCTGATACAGGAATGATCTTGCAGTACATCATTTTTATAGACTTTTGTAGACACAGTATGGACGCAGCCATCTGTTTATGATAAGTCTACATAGACAATGAATACAAAACTCCTCGCAGCCTGGATGGTAGAAACTAGATCCAGGGTCTTCACTTCTACTTCCCGAATTGGTACGATTCTAGCCATGTGATTAAATGATTCGATGTCGAACATGGTAGAAACCACTTGATTACCAGTCAATGATGTAAACTGTTAACAAGCGTGAGAGAAACCACCAGTAATGTCAATGGTCCTCAAAGTACCAAGCACAACCCGTGAAATGTGAATAGATGTTTTGATGTCGAACACTTCACGGAATCCTCTGATCGAAAGTCAATGATGTAAACTGACGTCAAAGGCGAGAAACCTGCCATTGATGCATGCAGACTTCAAGGTACTGTCGATTCCTAAGTCATCTTTCTAGATAATGTGTCGATGTCGATAGAAAGCGACCCGTTGCAGGCAAGCCCGCAACACGAAATCATTGTTCAAGTTGAAGAAATGTTGCTGTAAGGACTGACTCAGGGATGGTCAAATGGATGACAAGTATTTTGCAGATGAAAGTTTTGCTTGCAGACCTCTTGAACACATAACGACACAACAGATGGTTTGGTGACGAATAACTCAAAGTTGATCCCTGAACCCGGTTAAAGATTTTCAAAGTGATTTAGTCAACTGTGAGGTAAAAGATTTCCCAACCCAGGTGAATGAAAAGTGTCGTGTTCAAGAGCGGTAATAAAGTTTCTTCTGAGGCAAAAGGTGACAAATAGGTTCATTCTTCTCTTTTTTCCCCCACCATTTCTGGCAAGTACCTCTTTATTTTTAACAAGCTTGAGGAGGATAACATATGCTTGATTATAAGCTCATCCTTCGGACGAGTCCAACCTAGTTTAAATGCGAACCCTAGGAAGGAGTGGTTCGTTCCTGTTTGTAATTGAACAGGTCCTTTACTGTAAAAGTTTAACGAGCCCAGTATAGGAGAAACTCGGCGTTTTTCAATTTTAGAGAGTCTGAAAAACTTAAGGAAACTCCACGTTGAACTTTTTCGTATATTTGTGTCCCTCAAGCCCGAAAAAGTATAAAATAATACCTGGGGGAACCGCTTGATCTTGCGACCAAGGAGTACTTTCATAATAGTATCGTTGACCTGAAAAGTAAAAAGCGATCAAAGACACGTCGTTTTATTTCCTTATCGAGTTTGAAACGACAAAAACCCGGCAATCTTTTCCTGATTTTGCGGTCAGAAAAGAGCTAAAAGGGGACCGTCTTTTAATTCCGTTTTAACGAGTGAAAAAGAAACACTCGGCGATCTTTTCATGTTTTAGGAGTCAGAAAAGGGCTTAAAAGATGACTCTGAAATTTTGTTTGTGAAAAATTACAATTTCCCTCGAAATCCCTTCGTCCTGCACAAAAGCGACACATTACTCATACCTGTTTAAAATAGGCAAAAATACATTCGAAAACATCTTTTCATGGTAAAAAATGAACTAATTCATCCAAAAAACCTATAAAAAGACCTTTTACCATGTCATTTTTACCGTTTCACTGTTGAGGTTGAAAAAGGAGCTTTTGACAAGAAACTTCCCGTGGTTGCTGCGGAAAATCTGACCGTCGGAATCGAACGCCGCTTCACCGAGGTATTTTACACATCCCACTCTTCATTTTTATCCGTTTAGTTTTTTGTTTTTGGTCTCTGTTTCATTTTTTGGGGGGGTTTTGGGTTCAAAATGCGCCCCTCGGCGGACGCAGGTGCCCTTCGGGTGACCCGCGTCCCCCGACTTTTTCTCACACGGGAAAAAGGTCGGGGGACGCAGTCCGCCTTCAGGCGAGCTGCGTCCGGACGCCCTGTGCTACAAAGCCGGGGTGCGTCTTCCGCAAAGGGCGCATTTCAAAACCCTAACTCTCTCAAAAAACCACCAAATTTTCTCAAATTAATTTCTAATTGACTCTTTTGATGTGCAGGGCCCAAAACATGTTAGACTGGAGAGAGAGAGAGCACGTAGAAGACGATGAAGCTGCGATTAACCACCAACCCTCTCTGGATGCCTTAAGAACATGTGGATTGTACAAATATTGGACCATACCGGGCATGAGGGGCCAGGTAAGATTTTTGGAATGGCTGGTTGAGCGATGGAACGTTCAAGATCAATGTTTTTACATTGGAGGGCACCAGCTCGAGATAGAGCCCTCGGATGTATACTTTCTCACTGGCTTGCCAAACAGAGGTGAGCAACTCAACCTTGCGGGGACCAGGCCGGGTGGCCAATCCCTTGATGATCTCCGCGAGGAGTGGTGCAGACCAGGGACTCGCCATAAAAAAGGCGTGGAGATAAAGCACATCGCTCTGGCGGAACTTAGAGTTATTGCATTTACGGTCACTAGGATTTGTGGCGCGGCCGCCTTGCACATTGCCTCCGGATCCCAAATGCGGATGGCAGTTGACTGTTACCAAGGCACCATCTTCAACTGGTGCGAAGCTGTGTCGGCTCATATGAAGAGCCAACTAACCAAGGCAAAGAACGGACGACTAAAGACTTTTGGATATGGGCCTCTAGTCGTGAGCTTTGCCTTGGAGAGAGTTCCTATGCTGATCCCTCAGCAACTCACTGTTGATGACTTGGGTCCTCGGGAGCCAAAGCTTGTTCGATGGGTTGCGGTGATGGCCCGGCATCCTGACGAGGGTGCTGCAGTGGTTCGATTCTCAGACAGTTACTTCGACTGGCTAGAGGGCCAGCTTTTTGTGATACAAGACTTTCCATATGCCGGAATGGATTTCAGAGGTGATCCGGACATGGTTCTTCCACAGGGAGAACAATGGGATGACAGAGGTACTTTCATTTTCACAAGTTTTCTAATTATGTATTTTTTTATTTTTTATATATATCGTCTCAAAGTAACAGTAAAATTTTAAAAATGCAGATGTTGGACCACAGCGTCCAGCCAATCTCCGGCCTTACGACAGACGACATCCAGCTGCACCGGCACCGGCCCTACAGGATGCGACAGCAGAAGTACTAGCCGATTTGGAGCATGATCTAGAGCGTCTCACGGCAGATATACCTGAGACTACTATGGATGATATTCCAATGAGGCTTCAGCGCTTCGTGGTCGCGGTCCCTGGACCGTTTAGGAGATTTCTGCGCAAGATAGCCCGCGCAGTGGTGTCGTACAGAGAGCACCACCAGTGATTGACTAGTCACTTTTGTAGTCACATGTGACATTTTTGACTTTTTGCACTATCATTTTGCCGATCATAAGGTGTGTTAAACCTATGATCGAAGACGATGTATATATTTTTGGACACACTTCTATCTATATCTATATATCACTATTACCGGCTTATCTTGTTTAACATGTATGATGAAATGTCTTTAAATTTACTTGCATGATTATTATAAATGTCTGTCCAACACTCGAGAAGCAATTGCATCTGCTAATGTATTCAAAGACCTTGGAATATGTTGATATTCAATGTAATCAAATTCACGTTCCAAGAGACGCACTCTCAAAAACAACCTTAATAACACAGGATTTCTAATGGCATAAACTCTATTAAGCTGTAATACAACAAGTTCAGAATCTAACCTCACTATCAAACGTCGAATTCCAAATGAAATAGATTCGGATAATAATTCAACCACTGCACTGTATTCTGCAATGTTATTCGTTGTTTGACCGAGGCTTACCCCATGCATAGAAACTAACTCGTCAGAGGGCGAATAGATAACCCAAGCTGCGGAAGAGATATTCCGTGTACTACGACAAGCACCATCAGCAAATCCAATGTATGTTTGGAGAGGCGTCGACATCTACAATATCAAGAGTAAAACCAAGATGAGCCAAAATAATGACGAAAAACCACACTTGCTAAGCTAAGCACACTGACTAAACTAACACACTTGCTAGCTAGAAAGGAAATCTAACCTATCTAAAAATTTCTCCATCCATCATTTTAAGCATAATACCTCTTTAGGTAAAGTCCATTTCTGGGTTTGCCCAAAGAGTCCCCATCAAAATCAACTAACTCATAAGCCCCTTTTGCTAGCTTTCGCTTTACAATGTAGGGCCCATGCCACATGGGAACGAATTTTCCAGCACCTAGCTTATCGTTAGCTTGATCATATAATAGTACTAGGTCTCCTTCCGAAAAACTTCGAGGGGTTACATTTTTATCGTACTGAGCTTTCATTCGTTTCGCGTGAGTCTCGATAGCTAAAGTAGCGTCACGTCGAGTCTCATCTAATTTAGCTAAGTATAACAACCGTTTCTCCTCTTCGGAAGTAGCTGGAAGTAATTCGACAGCCATTTGAAGTGATGGGATTTCGCACTCAATAGGTAACACAGCTTCTAAGCCATAAACTAGCTGAAAAGGGGTGAAACCTGTTGAATTTTTCACTGAAGTTCGATATGCCCATAGCGCCGAAAATAACATGTTATGCCAATTCGTTCGATGGATACCAATGATCCGTCGAATCATGATGACTAGAACTTTGTTGATTGACTCAACCAAACCGTTGGCTTGCGGATAATAAGGTGTAGAGCTATCGTGGCGCAAACCAAGCTGGCTTGTAAGTTCAGTCATCATGACATTTCGAAAATGGCTTCCATGGTCCGTAATGATTGCTTGTGGGACACCAAACCTAGTTATGATATGATTGAATACGAAAAGTGCAGCTGTCTTGCCGCTTGCGTCGAATGTAGGCATCGCCTCGGCCCACTTAGTAAAATAATCAACCGCAAGGATGATATACGCATGCCCCCCGGCCGAGTGAGGGTTACAAGTAATAAAGTCAATGCCCCATTTGGCGAATGGACCAGCGGCAATTATAGGGTGGAGAGGAGCAGGTGGAGCGCGCATCTTGCGATCAAACACTTGACAGTTGTGGCATTTTCTGACGGCAAGGATACAATCTTTAAACATAGACGGCCAGAAATAGCCAGCGCGCAACACCTTCTGAGCTGTGGCATACCCAGACATATGACCGCCACATGCTCCAGAGTGACAATCATTCAAAACTCTCTCAGCCTCATCGTGAGTTAAACAACGTCGAAAAACTAAGTCTGCCCCCAGGCGATAAAGTGTATCTCCAATAATTCTGTATTGCTGGGATTGAAACCGAATTTTTCGACGGTTTTCCTTGGAAGCTTCAGGCCGAAAGGTTTGGGTTTGGAGATAGATGATTATATCCCCATACCACGGATCTACAGTGCTAATAAGAAACAAAGATTCGTCCGCAATGGACTCCTCTGCCACAGTCTCTGTGTCAGCACTCGGGAAATCACACATCAATTCCGCGAAGACTAAAGATTTCTTAGACTTGGACTTCTCAAACTCCAAGTCGAACTCTTGCAGGATGACGATCCATTTAGAGTACTTGCCCCCTAGCAGTTGTTTTGTCAAGATATAAATCATAGGGTTGCAATCCGAAATAACAGTAGTTTTGCGGAGAAGAATGTAGTGACGAAAACGCTGGACAGCTTGAACGGCTGCCAGGGCCAATTTCTCCACATGTGAATATTTTAACTCAGTTGGATTTAAGGTTCTGCTAAGGTAATATATCACATGCTCTGCCTTGAATTCATCTTCTTGAACTAACACCATTCCAATGGTGGAATGCGAAGCTGCGAGGTATAAGAAGTAGTCCTGGTTGTAGTTGGGAGGATGCAATAACGGTGCATGGGTCAACGCGTGTTTCAGTGCATCAAAAGATTGTTGAGCAATCTCGTCCCAAAAGAATTGTACGTTCTGTTTCAACAACCGTGTAAAACCTTTAGTGACCTCGGCGTAGTTAGGGATGAATCGGCGTAAAAAGTTCGCTTTCCCTTGCAAACTTTGGAGTTGGCGCAAACTCGAAGGAGGAGGCAATTGGATGATAGCCTCGACTTTCGAGGGATCGACGCGAATGCCGGTTTTGGAAACAACAAATCCCAGCAATCGACCTGTTTCTATACAGAAAACACACTTGTGGGGATTCAACCGAATTCGATAATGCCTACACCTCATAAAGATTGCTCGTAAATGGACAAGGTGATCAGCTCGGTGTAAAGAATGAGCAGGCAAATCATCGAGATAGGGTTGCACAATGTGCTTGATGTCATGAAATGCATAAGACATGGCCCGTTGAAAAGTAGCACCGGCATTCTTAAGGCCAAAAGGTAATTTGCAATAAGCAAATGTCCCCCATGGACAAATGAATGCCGTTTTTGGTTGATCGGCAGGTAGAATATTGATTTGATTATAACCTGAGAAACCATCCATGAAGGAAAACATCTCACTTCCGGCACAATCATCAATAATTTGATCGATATAAGGCGTAGGATAGTTGTCTTTTGGACAAGCTCGATTGATATCCCTATAATCGATACAGATTCTTATTGTTCCTTGTTTTTTATTGACGGGAACAATATTCGATACCCAATCCGTTAACGGGATCGGATAAATGAAACCTGCTTTCAACAGCTTTTCGACTTCGGCTTTGATTGCAGCTGCTTTTCGAGGGTGAATCTGACGCAACCGTTGCCGAATGGGTTTAGCATCCGGGTAGGTTTTGATTTCATGAACAACAATGGCAGGATCGATTCCTGGCATTTCTTCGTAGGACCAGGCAAACACGTCGCGGAATTCTTGGAATAGGGCCTTGTAAGTTTCAATTTCTTCGTCAGTACATGCGGCACCTATATGAATGTTCTCCTTGATTCCGGGCTTCACTGAAATATCAATGGGAATAGTACGAGAAATATTCCCTAAATTCAGCTCTGAATCAGAATGTTTCGTTGGATCCTGAGCGTCTTTGACATATTCAGCGGTAAAGATAGATGAAAAATCATTTTCAAATGCATCATCCTTAGGTAAAAACGAAGATCTGTGATGGAGATCTTCCCATGGTAGATCATCTACACTTAGGATTTCGCGAAGTTGTTCGTCAGATGACACTTCTTCGGGAAACGTTATCCGTTCTAAGGGTGAGGTGAAAAGTGACTCTTCACTGACCACATTCATTTGGTCGGTTGAATGAAAGTCGGTAAAAGACATAAGAGCTTCATAAGCAATCTCATACGGACTCAACGGCATAACATCACCGAGTGAGTCTAGCTCAGAGTCAGAGGGAACATACCAAGGATCATCATAAATAATGTTTTCTGACGTGATCATATGAATTGTTGCGAACGAAGGGTCTGCATTGAGTGGAGGGAGAGGAAAAGTTCCCAGTAAACCGGAATCCTTAACTAAACCTACACCAATGTCCCTATAAGGGATTGTCGTTTTACCAACATGCTGGATAGTTTCTAAAGAGGTTGGGTCGGATGAAAAGTATGTCAGCTGATCAATAGTCACGATCTTACCGTTATGTGGAAACTTAATGACTCTGAAGACCGATGAAACGACCGCTGTCATAGCATATGACCAACTTCGACCCAAAAGAAGGTTGTAGTCTAGAGGGGCATCAACCACTTCCACATCCAGACTAACGGTTTTACCTTCGACCCCTATAGGCAATTCTTGTAGAATACCAAACGGACGGAACCCACGGCCATCAAAGGCCTTAAGGATGGTGGGGGATTGGTTCAACGAAGGAGAACCAAGCGATCTCCAACATTGAATCGACATAATACACGTAGAAGCTCCCTCATCAATCACAGTCCGATGAATAGGCCTGTTTTTGACTATCACTGGAATTTGGAAAGCCATTTGATGGGGGAGACGCGGTGTACTACTTTCTAGATCAAAGATCATTAGGTTCGGGTCCTGAACATCGACAGCTCCAATAGCCGACAAAAGCAATTTTCGTTGCGCTGGACATGATTGCAGCACTTCGAGTGCCGACATTGCTGAAGGTGAAACAGCTAAGTCTTCAACAATGTTGTAATTCTGGGCTGCTCTCGCATGTGGATTGAAAGCAGACCTTCGAAGTACACCCTTGGCGGGCGGCTTAATCACTAAGTCTGGGTTAGGTTTTTCGATCTGTAGTGGATCGGAACCAGGAGCTGAGGTTGATGGGTTAGAGTGAGAAGATTCTGCTTCTTTACCATCAACAGGAGCCTTACTACCATAATCTTGCGATCGAGTCGCAATCCTGACATGAGACATCATCAAAATGGGTTCTTCACTGGCATTCGAAGAAGAACCTATCATCTTATTTTCCTGCTCGGGGAATGGATTCTTTAACACAGCAGGAGTCGGAGAACCTTTAACTATTTTCACTACCTCGGCCCGATGAGGGCAGTCTCTCGTAAAATGATCTTCTTCACAAATAAGACAAGGATAACGAGGTTTGCGCTTTTCGTCATTGGTTTCCGACTTTTCCGTTTTCTCCTTTGGAGCCTTGTCTGCTTTAGCCTTCTTCTTTCCTTTCTTCTTTCCACCGTTTTTGGATTTGGCCGTAGATGACTCTACAGCGTGAATGTCGGCGGTAAGTTCAGGAGGAGAAGACTCTCCTGTCGGAGAATCAGGCAAAGTGATAATTGGAGTATTGGAGGTCTTGGAAGACTTCTTCTTACTCTTCGTAGTCACGATACCGATCATACCATCAGCGGCATGAGATCCCGAAGGAGCAGCAGCGATTTGGTTTGACTTTGGAAGATCCGGAATTTTCTCGTGTAACGTACCCGACTGAGTGTAAACTAAGTCAAGGTATTGTGCCTGAGCAATGACTTGCTCCTCAGTAACTACGCCGGCCTTAGCTACATCTTCAGTAATTCTTGGTAATAATGATTTTACAAACCATTCAGCTAAAATTTGGTCCGGGATAAAAACTTTCACTAATCTTCTTCGACGTCTCCACTCATGGATGTGATCAGAAATGTACGTGGATGTCGATTGTTTTAGCGAAGTTAATAATTCTGTACCATTATCGTATCTGACTGGTAACTGAAAATGAGTTAAGAATGAAGTAGCTAACTGGCTAAAGTTGTAAAAAGAAGCCCGTGGCAACTCAATGTACCACTTGGCTGCGAGACCAATGAGTGTACGCTGGAAAAGACGTAAGCGGATAGAATCATCTGAGATGGAATTTGATGCACACCAGAGGTGGTAAGTCATCACGTGATTAGACGGATCCTCTCCAGACTTACCTTCGAACTTGGGTATATCGCTGGGCAACTTATTTGGCATTGGCGGCCAGAACGGAAGATATTGAATTGGATCGTTCGTTAGGCGCGTCAAGTCGGGTAAATCTAAAGTCGCAATAAACGGTAACTGCCGGTTAGGATCTCTGAAACTCTGAGTCACAATACCAGCCCCAGGAGGAGGATATCCAGGATAACTAGGAACAGGATTCGCATTGGGGATATTATATCCTCCTGGAAAACCAGGATTAACCGGACCGTACTGGGGTTGTTGAGGTGGTTGATAATTGTACCCAGGATACGGTTGATACTGGTAAACCGGTTGTTGGGCAGCTTGCCCAGGTTGATACTGTCCCTGGTACGGAGGTTGAACAAATTGAGGTTGAGTAGTAACAACCGTACTTGTACCAGGTTGACCTGCAGGCATCTGGACTGTGGTTTGAACCGTGGGTCCAGACAACGGTACAGATGTCTGAGGAGCGGTTACAGGGACAGTAGAAACCGGAGCTGCCGATACTCCAGAAGTAAGCATGGTAGATGAAGCGGTAGTTGCTGCAGCCGTGTGAGGTGGAGTACTCGGTGCAATTGGCGGCTGAGTAACTACAGAAGTTACAGGGGTCTGAACACTTGACTGGACAGGTTGCGGTTGCTGGGGTGGACCAGGAACTGCAGGTTGTCCTGCTTGAGGTACCGACTGTATACTTGGTTGCGACATCTGTTGACCCTGTGACGGATCCCATGTTAACATTCCAGGGTATTGACTCGTAACAGGTTGAGGATACTGAGATCCATAGCCGTATTGAGGATAGGGTTGATAACTGTAAGGTGTAGTCCCATATGATTGCCCTTGAGGTGGTTGATAACCTTGACCAGGGTATTGACCCGTAGGTTGATAACCTTGAGGTAAATACGAATACTGGGGTTGACCTTGACCTTGAGGTTGGTATCCTTGAGGTTGATACCCTTGGGGTTGATACCCTTGGGGTTGCCATCCTTGAGGTTGCCATCCTTGAGGTTGATACTGATACTGAGGTTGACTTTGGGGTACATATTGAGGCTGGGGTTGATACCCTTGAGGTTGCCCCCCAGTCACAAATGAAGTACCTTGAGGTTGCCCCCCAGGCATTAACGAAGGTTGCCCCCCAGGCGGTAATTGGCCACCTTGAGGTTGGTTAATGGGAGTTGAACCTGACATCATATAAACTTCACCTATACTCAATGGTACATTACCACTGTTTCCAACTAATAACCCATGATCAACAGGTTGAGGAGATGCTCCCGCAAAGGTACCAGAAAGTGATTGATACCCAGTAGGAACAGAAGGACCGCCATGTAAAAATGATTCAGGACTTTGTGAAAACACAGATGACTGACCAGACATATTTACAGGAGAATGAATTCCTCTAGGTGGAACCGGAGTACGAGGTGTAGAAAAACCTACTGAGTTGTCTAAAAAATTGGTTAATGCAAGGTACCAAGATTCACTTCTAGGAGGACTGTAAAAGATGGATTCACGCTCCCTTAGATCAAGGGTAATTAGATCTTCAGAATCAGAAACGCCTATTTCTTCCTCTGGAACAAGTTCTTCTATAGCAATTAATCCAACAGGAAGATTTTCGGTGATAATTCTTTCTATTCTTGGTGAATCAGGAACACTAGGAGTTGGAGTAACAGGTTCTGAAATTTCAGGTTCTTCGCCTGTTTCACTGGCAGATGAAAAACTACCAGCAAGCTCGGAAACTGTAACAGCTTCGGGATTGTAACCTGTTTCTAATCTTTGGTAATCTGGATGGACTACCAAAGAAGATTCTCCTTCTTCAGGTGAACCTACTCTACTGCCACTAGGAGGAGTTACAAGGACCTTTAAACCCTCTAAATGACCCGGAATGTTTTCAGGAGATTCACCCCGCGATTTACGGAGTTTTCTTAACAAATCTATCCCGGTAACAATCTCAGGAGACTTGCCCCGAAGTCTACGGGACTGTCTCGGTAATTCCGCCACAATTAAAGATTTTAACTACAACACACGAAATCAAAGTAAAAAATTTCAAATCAAACCACCTAAAGTCTTCTAAAGAACCAATCAAATTTGAAGCACACGCCTAAATAATCTAGAGCGTCAAACCACACACAAACAGTAGTCTTCCGGACCAAAAGCGCTAGTTGGTGATTAGGCCCAACCTCGCAGGATTCAGTACAGAAATAGTGGGTGGAACAGTTACCCCGGCAACCTGCTTAATGAATAGACTGGACCAAGTTCCTCCACTTTAACCGTCTCGAAGTGAAGCGAACCCCCCAGAAAATCCAAGTGAGTATAACCGACGTCTGCTCCAGGTACAGTGGGACCTTCCCTCCACCGTCACCTTGGGTAGAATCCTAGATATTATGGCCACTAAGGTTACCAATCACAACAATTACACCTGGGGGAACAGTCTAAACTCCGACAGCACGCAAGGGCAGAGTAGCAAGCTCCAATCCCCTTACCGGCTCCTTGACAACAATCCAAGGTTTACCGATAAGTGACCCCTGGCTCCTCGACAATGGTTAATCCGAGGTTTACCGTTTGTAATACGTACTGCCTGGCGTCGTTCCCAACGAGGGAGGAATGATCCCCTCACTGGTTCGGACACGAGCTCGTGTTTCTCCTTTAAGAGGAGCTTTCCCAGAATGTAACTGAAACAATTGGATTTGTTCTACTCAAGATAGACTATCTGTTTGGTTTTGTAGTCTTGGAGAGTTAAGTACTCACCTACTCCAAGACCCTAGCCTAAGCTATGTTGGTGCTTCAGAGCCCTAGAAAAATAAAGATTACTAGATTGATTTTAATTTAAGCGTTACTTTTAAGGTTGTTTCTTAAGTCAAAAGGTGATGGAAGTGAAACTAGTGGTGTGTTGACTCGACTCGAAACCACTACAAAATGCACCTAAAATGATTTATCCACTACTTTACTTTTTCGATGAATTGCTTAACTAAAAAGTTGAGAGAATGCAATCTTTATAAAAGCAACTTCTTAATTGAAGACAATCAAAGAAACAATTCGTTTTTCTTTTCCAAGCATAAAAACATAACTTCTCTTTACATGCACGAAAAACTCTTTTCTTCTTTTGAAAACAAAAAGCTACTTGAAACAAGACTTTTTAAGAAGATGTTTTTGTATTTTTCTTTTAATAAAGCAAATAAATCTAATATAACCAAAAATCAATCTTAACAACTCTTAAAATCTATGAAAATGCACTCATAAGCAAACTAAAGGCAAATTTACTCTAAGCAATCTTAACGAGGCCAAAACTAACAATGATTATTTCTAAGGTGTTTTACTTGATCACAATCAAATCAAGGACTAGCTTATTGCAGAATCAAAAACTAGTCAAAACAAAATTCTAATCTTTTTGTCCTTTTTGAAAATGGAAATCAATACTTTAAAAACAAGCAATGCGAAATTTGACCCAAAACAACTCAAATGACAAGTTGCTCAAACAAGGAGACTTTACGACAGGCTCAACTTCTAAGAAGGTTGACTAACCAGAGATATCTAAGGCTGGACAACTTTCTAAGCTCAAAGTCACTACAAAGCCTTTCCAAAAATCAAACCCTAGGTCTAAACTTCGTTGAAAACCACTAAAACACTCAAAGCTCACAAAACTAGTTCAGGTGAGAATTCTTGACAGGGTACTAAAGGATCTGGGCAGAAAACACTAAGAAAAAACAAAATCTAAAAGTAATTTAAGCAAAAATGGAATTTTCTTAACTTTTACAGGAAGACGCAGGCCACCCGTTGTCACAGGTGCGGCCCCGCACTGTGCAGTCGACAACAGCGCGTCCAAGGACGCACTGTGCAGCACACAGAGACTGCGTCCTTCTGGAAAAAGGAAGAAAAACTAAAGCCAACTAAATCTAAAGCTAAGCCACCCAAATACTAATTCTCACAGTCAAAAACCAGAAAATAAAAATGATTTTCTCAAAGCAAAGTTCATATAAAGGAAAAGACTCTCTCATTAATGGATTCCCCAGTGGAGTCGCCAATTTGTCACACGGAATCTGTCAAGGGTGCGGACACGACTGACCTTCCTAGAAGTCTAAGACATTCTAATGACAAACAAGACAAAATGGAGTGATCTTTCTCTAAATACACCTTTTACAACATGAAAACTACAAGTGTTTAGGCTTACCTTATTCCAAAACGCTGTTGTTGAAGTCCGTTCTTGACGATCCGGATGAGCTCCTCCTTCAAGTCAATTCCTGCAACCACAAACAATCAAACAATTACCAAGCACTTGCATTTCATATAATAAAACATATATTCAACATGCAGACCAAGGAACACATGAAATAACTCATTAACACAAGCTATTGAGAAAAATAAACCAGTTTGTATTAATAACGAAACAAAGAAACTCTTACAACCTGGCCTTGGTGTTGTGCAAGTTCCTCCCAGGGTCCATCAAGGGTTTTCCTCTACTTTGACAAAGCTCACCCTCTCCCAAGTAGAATCAAGTGAAGACAATCTCTCCTCACAAAGGCTCTAATGGAAGACCTAAATCCTGCAGCATTTACCCAAAGAAAATGTATAGCTCCAACCTCCTCTCCTTCTGGCTCAATGCCTTCATTTATAGTGCTGTAAAGAGGTTATTCAGGTCCACTATCAATGGGATCATCCCCCTCTATGGGTGGGATAGCTCCCTTATTGATGGGATAAGTTCCCCCTTAATAGAGATACATGAACCAACTGGAGGCGCATCCATTTCATCAAACCGACCTCTAGAATGTTCTAGAAGTAACCACAAGTAACTTTTTCAAGATAAAACTCGCGCATTTTGCCTTTTACAGAGGGACGCACCTGTCCCTTAACATACAGAGCGTCCATGGACGCAGATTTTGTGAACATGGTCAGCGTCCCCGCAGGTAAGGCTAGAGAGAACCTGCGACCCCAGAGATAAACATGATTTTTACAAGACTTTCTCTCTTCTTTGAGTTTGAGATGGATAACAGAGGCATGAGACTTGCCTAAGAGGGTAGCATGACTGTTGATTTGAGCCATACTAACTGTAAGTAGTCAAGGTGACATTTTTTAGTGTAACAGAGCAGATCAAAGGTCTGGGAGCCAAATAGCAGATGCTGACACTCACTACAGCCTGAGTCTGTCCTTAAGAAATGGCAAGTAAATGAAACAACAAATCAACAATCTTGAAATAGACCAGCAATTGAAATGGAACAGCAATTCAGAAATGGAACAACAACTAAATGGAACAGCAATTCAGAAATGGAACAACAACTAAATGGAACAGCAACTGGAATAAGCAATAACCAAGTTCATCAAGCTGCGATTCTATCTAACCACTCCAATCAAAACATCAATCATGCAGTCTTAAAAGATGTACACATACTATAGAACAATACTACCAATTACAACCCTAGAAACACAACGTGCTTAATCTGCTTCTGTTATTGATCTAAATAAACGCATGCGATTGCATCTCAAGATATAAACAGTAACATTCAATAATCATCTGAAATCAAACTTCTCAAGATAACTGTCATAATGCTAAAGCACAATCACAATGAACTCTGTACTGGAGTGATAATATCCTGTAGAGATTAATCAACACTTTAATGAATTGGTAACATAATACAGTGTCAATATAAGACTTCAATTTGCACGAACATTAAACAAGTTAAACAGAGTATGTAATATAACTTTCATAAAACATAACAGATTACCAGATTACGCCTATGAACAAACCACACAGAAACCACGTGTAATGGTACAAGAGCAAGTGTCCTCTAGGGCTGGGCCCTTAGCCTTCAGGGGTACACCGCTTAAGATTGATCCAGGATCAAAGATAAAAGAGTAACCAAGTCTGTATTAATGCATGAAATAAACTTACAGCAAAGCAAGTCTTAACAGGACATAAAGATCATAGTCTTGATCTGTTAAAAAGGAATTACAACAGAACCTCCCTCGTAGCCAACAATGCTATCTCTTATATAAGGATGATGACAGAGATATCTAGATACAAAAAATAGATAAAATAGCAATCCCTCAGGATCTAAGATCCTGAGGGATTCGTAGAATCATTAACCCTGAGTCACTTCTTTCCTTTTCTGCTCCGAGCTGGTACCTCCGCTTCCTTTTCTGGGTTGGTCCGTTTTGATCTGGTGTGTTTGCGGTTTCCCGTCAAAGGGACAACAGTTAGCTCCTCTTCGTCTTTCCCTTTGAGATGGCTAATTTCTGCTTTTCCTCCTTCCTGCACATGGGAACGACAATTGTCAGTTTTTCCTATTAACCTCATGTGTTTCGTTATTATCTAAGTTTAAAATGCAGAAAGGTTTATATATCCTAATGAAAAAGATACTGAAATAACCATCAAAACATACCTTCTTTGAGACTCTACAATAAGCCCTAGCCATATAGTTGAAAATTTCCCTTTGAAGTGTTTGAACTTAATGTCATACAATAATGCCCAGCCTCTTGGTTGGAAATGTTCCTTTTTGATAAACATGTCATGCCAATGGGACCTATAATATTGCACCAACATAGCATTTTGTAGAGAATCCTTCCTAATTTCATCAAGTTCATTTAGCTTCAACACTCTCTGTTTCAGAGCTTCATTCAAATCCATCCATAATTGAATAATAGTTCGAAAGGTTTTCACCTAAAATTCAATGGGTAGCAACACCTTCTTCCAATACACTAGTTCATAGGGAGTATATCCGGTCACATTCCTCCATGTTGTTCTGTAGGCCCATAGTGCTTCTGGTAGCCTATCAATCCAGTCTCCATGATGTAGCTAAATTGTTTTAGTAAGGATATATTCCAAGACTTTATTGGTAGATTCTACTTGAGCCTGATGATGGTATGGTATAGTATTTCGGTGCTTAATTTGGTATTGTTGGGTGATAGCTTTTACCATCTTAGAAGTAAATTATGTCCCCTTATCAGTGAAAATCTCCCTAGGTACTCCAAAATGAGTAAATATGTCTTCAGAGAGAAAATCCATGAAAAATATTTCCCTAGAATAATATAAAGTTTTGGGTTCTACTCATTTTTTCACGTAATCAGTGCAAAATAAGATATATCTCTTCTTTCTAGACATAGGAGAAATAATCCCAACAAAATCTAATGCCTACTTCTCAAAAGGTTCAATTGATACTTGGGTTTGAAGAGTCATATCATCACTTGAAACTTGTCTTTCCATTTTCTGGAAAGAATCATAACTGGAAACCAACTTCTTAACATCCTTAAAAAGGGTGGGAAAATAATAATCGACATGCAACACTTTGTAAGTTGTCCTTTTATCAATAAAATTCCCACCACATGGCTCACTATGGAAAGCTTTCAAGGCATCATACATCTCATATTCCTACACACATCTACTCATAATTAAATCTGGTCCTATGTGGTATGAATATCCTTCTATCCATGAATATCTAGCACTCAACTGACAAATAATAAGTTTTCCCCTGACAATTAAATTTTGTGGAAATTTACCTAACACCAAATAATTAGTCACATCAACGAACCAAGGAGTATGATTGGACATGCCAAACAAATTTTCATTGGGAAAGTCATCTGGAATTGGGGAAACATCTTGTGAAATGTTCATTCTGGACAAAAAGTTAGTAATTGAATTGTATTGTCCAGAACTATCAATCACACTAATGTTAAATTCCTGACGTAAAAGTAGCCATCTCATAATTCTACCATTTGTAATAGGTTTATTCATAATAAATTTAATATTTGAATGATTAGTATGGATAAAAGTTTCATAACTAGTAATATAATGCCTAAATTTGTTAATGGCATGGACTACTACTAACAATTCCTTTTTAGTGGTAACGTAATTCAATTTTGCGAGTGAGATATTTTTGCTAACAAGATAAATAACATAAGGAATCTGACTCTATCTCTGGCCCAACACAAATCCAAGGGTTCTTTATGCTGTATCAATGCAAATATGAAAAGGGTGTGACCATTTATGCCCCATCAATATTGGTGCAGTTGAAAACCTATCCTTTTGTACCTAAAAATCATTTTGACAGTTGATATCCTATTCCAAATCAATATCTTTAGCCAATAACTTGAACATAGGAGAAACAAGTCTAGTAAAATTTTCAATGAATCTTCTATAATACCCTGTGTGCCCTAGAAAGCTTCTTATCTCTTTTTGTGAAGATGGAACTAGGATTTGTGAAATTACCTCAATTTTGCATGGTCAACCTTTATGCATGTTTGTGTGACATGATGGCCAAGTACAATCCATTTAGTTTGCATCATTTTTCACTTTTCATTACTCCGATCTAAATGGGTTTCTTTACAACGAATCAAAACCTTTTCTAAATTTTCCAAAGCCTCCTAAAAATCATTTCCATATATTGTAAATTCATCCATGTATACATCTACAAAATCATGTATAAGGTCATAAAAATGGCTAAGACAACCCTCTTAAAAGTGTTTGGATCTTTGCACAAGCTGAAAGGAAGAACTTTGTAGGCATATGTGCACTGAGGGTAGGTGAAAGTAGTTTTCTCTTGGTCTTCCGGGCTATTTGGATCTGATTATAGGCAATGTACCCATATGAAAAGGAAAAATACTTCTTTCCATACAAGGTATCGAATACTTGGTGAATATAAGGTAAGGGAAAGTAATCTCTCAAGGTGGCTTTATTCAACTCCTTGTAGTAAACACATATCCTCCATTTTCCATTTTTCTTTGGAAAAACTACCAGGGGAGATATCCATTTGTTGTCGAAAATGGGATATATAAAATTTGCACTCAACAATTTTTGAAGTTCCTCTTTAACAATTTCCTTAAGGGTTGGATTCATTCTTCTTTGTGGCTGTCTTACAGGTCTTATTTCTTCATTAGTGTAAATGTGATGGATTCATGTGTCGGGATGAATTCCTTTCATGTCTAAATAGTCCCAAGCAAATTCCCCATATTGTTTTTGAATCATTTTCACTACCTACTCCTGTTGTTCATCACTTAAGTCCATACATATGTACAATGTTTTTTAGGGCTGATTTCGATAGGATGAGTGCCCACTTCTTTATTTTCACCTATGGTTGCAATAGTAAAATATGCCAACGCATAAGGATAACAAGTTTCCTGGAATTCAGAGATAAAAGCATGATTATAAACATTAAAAGAAACAGGATATTCAATACATCTTATGTCAGATAAAAATTGTTGCAGGACATGTTCTTTTGTTTTCTCTTGAAATCTACTTGATTGATCCAAGGTTAATAGAGGCAATATACATTCCTCATCTCCATAATGGTTGTCCAACCAAGAGGGGACTTCGTTAGCCATTTGAGCAGGTGAAAAAATGGCTAGTTTTTGGATTTGGGATCCATTATAAAATTGTCATTTCTCCATCCCTGCAACAAATAAAGGCATTAGCAGTAGCTAGCCATGGTTTTCCCAAAACTATTGGATTTCCAGGTTTAGTGGTTTTGGGAGAGATTACTATAAAATCCATTGGATATTCCCAGGAAGCCACAATTACAACTACATCTTCTAGGATTCCAATAGGCTTAACAATAGACTTGTCTGCCATTTCTAACACAATAGGTGTGCGGTTCACCTTGTTTAATTGCATCAAGGTCATGGTATCAATGATCATTGCATTAATGACTGCCCCCAAATATATTAGAGTGTTAGGTAGAAAATTTCCATTGATTCCTATAGTTACTACTAGATTCCCCAGATCATCATACTTTGGTGGAAACCCACACATTAATTCAAAAAATTTGCTAACTACCTTAATGGTTTGGTTGTTATTCTTCTTCCTTACAAGTTTCTTGATAAAAATATCCCTAATCATTTTAGTGTAGATTGGTATGTCCTTAATGGCCTGTAATAAAGGGATATTTATACAAATATTTCTTAGTTCAAATTCCAAATCATATTCCATAGTAACTTCATTTTTCCTTATAGGTAGGCTCTTAGGAAAAGGAGATTCTTTAGGTTCATATGGATATTTTATTACATCGTTATTTTCGATCTCCATTTGTTTATTTTCATAAATTTGCTTTCAGATTCGATTTGGGGATCGCCCTTTTGAATGACCACTATAGGTTTATTCTATTTAAAATTTTCCTAGAGCTAAGTTGAATTTCATTTATAGGAAAATAAGTGATAACATAGGTGGGAAAAGGCTGCATTATATGTTTTTCATAGGTTGAGGAAGTCTGTTATTAGGATTAGATATAGGTTGTGCAGGAAACTATGTTGGCCTTGGAGGATTTGAGTTGAATGATTGTTGCATCTGTTGTGAAGGTTGATTGGCACTTTGAGGTAGTGGTAGTGACTGTTGTGATGGAGGTGGTAATGCAGGTTGTTTCGGTGTAGGATAGGGTGAATTATACCCTTGATGGTACTGAGGAACATTAGGTGTGTATGGCGCATAAGGTGGGTATTGTGTTTGGTAATGGGGATACAAAGGCGTTGGGAATTAGACTAATAAACATTCCCATAAAGATTTCCTATCCATCCTTGATTCCATGGTGAATTTTGAGGTGGTTGAGCTGACCATGGAGGATAAGATGTTTGTGGGTTCCATGTTTGATATTGGGGAAAGGATGCACATTAGGATCTTGATAAGGATTACTATTTGGTGCCCTCCATGGTGGTCTTCTAGAAGTTTGGGGAAGCTCACTTGTTTTAACCCCTCCTTTATAAATAGATTGTACCCATGCTGAGGAAGGGCATTTCTTAGTGGGATGATCATGTGTGCAAATTCCACAAACTTCTATCACATTTATAAGACACTCTCTTTAAGCATATTTCCTTCTACACTTGGGACAAGAAATGGCAAAAGAGGCCTTCTCCTCTTCTTGTTTTTTCTTGATTTTAAGGGTATGCAATTGCTCATTAGTAGTGTTCAAAATTTCCGTCTTACAATTTTTCAAAAGATTCCCTAGCTATTCTCGAGTAACTCCTCCTTGTATAGGTTTAGCAATTCTGGATACAAAGTCTCTCAGACTATCACAAATTGTTTTGCCTACTTTAGCTTGGCTTCTAGAATAAGTTATGCAAAGCTCAACTATCTCAACAAAAGGTTTCATGTAGATTTCTATTGAGCTCAAGAAGTTTAAGATTTCAATATAATATTCCCTTAGCCATTTTAAGAAGACATTCCTAATGGTTCGCTCATCTAAATTACTTATTCGAAACTTGTGAACATTATAAAATAATATCTCAAGGTATTCTTTCAAACTTTCTTGTTCCATTTATTGCATTTTAAAAATGTCATTAATATCTCTTCTTTTACAATAATCTTGGTATTTTTTTTTTTTTTTTTGAGAAAAAACATATTTCATCTCATCTCATGAAAAGATAAGTTAAATCTAATACTTGATAATTTATTCCATGAAATTCAATTCGATTAGATTTTACTTTTTAGAAACTTCAAAATTAACATGAACTATTGTATATTCATTATGTATCTTACGAATATTAAAGATTGATTTTAATCAATCTTAATATTACCCAAGTAGCCATGTTTTTGCACATCTCTTAATTCATATATAATAATAATAATAATAATAATAATAATAATAATAATAATAATTTTATAATAATAATAATATTTTTTTATTATAAAATTAGATTATTTTATACGTTTTCATGAGTTTATTTATTTTTAAATTATTTTAAAGTTAAAATAACAGGGGAATAAAAATATTCTTGAGATAATAATTCAAAATTTAAAGAGGATGAAAGACCTCTTAAGATATATAATTATGTTTTAATAGATTATTAAAATGAGGAAAGTTTCAAAATTTTGGAAGTAGAGTTTTATATTGTTGATATATTCCAAGCATAGAAATAAAGAAGAATGTAATATTAATCATTGAGTATTTGTGTTGATTTCAATAATGATATAACAAAAAATATGCTTTTTCTCTTAAAAGATTACATGTTCAAGTTCACATAAGTTTAGAAGGGGTAGAGTATGTACATCTTTATAAACTTTAGTATTTAAATCATTACATGGAGAGGTTTCCCTCACCTCACAAACAATAGGATATCATACAAAAATTTGGTGCCTAGCTTGGAAACGACCTCAAAATTATATTATTATTATTATTATTATTATTATTATTATTATTATTATATTTGACTAATAAAATTAAAAAAAATGATTTAAAGTAATCAAATAGTTGTAATGATTTTAGCAGAGCTATAAACCATAAACTATTTATTTAAAGTATGGTATAACAAAAAAATGCGATGGATTCATTTCTAATATTATATAATGAAAAATGATTTAGAGCAATATTAATTTCAATAATGACAAAATGCAAAAGCATATGGTGTATTGATTTAGTGATAACACAATGAAAGTTGATTTAGAATAATCAAATAGTTGTATGGGTTTTAACAAGGATATAATACAAAACAATAGGGTGTATTAATTTCAATAGTAATATAGTGAAAAATGACGGGCCACATTAATTGAAAAAAAATACCAAGGAAATTGATTTGGTACATTAATTTCAATACCAAGATAATTTCAATACCAAGATAATGTAAATTATGAAGTAAAATGACTTTAACAATAAGAAAATACAAACCAATTTCAAATCAATATGATAGGTGGAAATAGTATACTTAGTTATCCTAAGTGTGGTTCATCTACTTGTGTTTACATATTAAAACCATTATTAGAATATATATAGAATGTTAAAACAAGTAGAATATATTGATATATCGAATCTATTAAAACCAAAATCATGTAATAAAATGTAAATAGAATTATCAGAAAAACATATGAGGTGGGAGAAATAAACTAATAATATGGAAAGCAAGAGAAATAGAATATGCCCTTCACTACAATATTATATATAATGATTTAAAGATTTGGATGGTTTTCCAAATCAATTTCTTTCTCATTTGATTGATATGAAAAGATGAGAACACTAGCATATGTGGGTAAAGGGAAAGATGAAGAAGACATTTTGAGATTGGTCATTAAGAATCTATCTATTATTTATTATAGAGATACTATTACTATCTTATTGCTCATCTTTGTCATCATTAAACATTGTTGCTTTATTATTGTTCACCTTAATTCTATGAAACTTTTGAAATGTCCTTCTTGATAGGACTCTCTAAATAAAAAGTGATATCTAGTAAATTTCAAGTGATCAAACTCATTTAAAACATATACATATTAATGATGATCAATGTTTTGATGTGGTGCCACTCATCGGAACAAACATAAATCAATATTAACTCTAAATTCATTATGTATTGAGAGGGATTAAATTCCTCATGGTGCAAATATTTCCTCTAGTTTTACACTTTAAAAAAGGTTGACACCTTAAGAGATTTGATTTCTCTCAATACATGATAGATTCATAGTTTAGAGGGATCTATATTGACTATATACAACAAATATTTTTTCATAAAAATGGAAACACCATCTTGATAGCATTAATTATTGTGCACTTGTAAGTGTCAAATGTGGACAATAGTGATCAAAGAGCTCCAATAAAGATAAAGTAAGTTTGTTAATAGATATCATTCTCTCTAAATGTTTTCTTACTACACATGATCATCTTATTATTTACTTGTAAGTCCAAAAGGGGAAAAAAATTATGTCTTCTTCTAGATGATCCACAGTTGCAGAGAAAAGTAATAAGAAAACTTACACATGAGAGATTTTTTTTAGATTGTCATAGATATTGGTCATCTTTGTATGCACATGATTGGTTTTGTCCTTGGAATCTTGAAAGACACAGCTCTAGAAGGGGAAACAATGTCTTCTTCTAGATGATTCATAGGTGAAATTGCAGAGAAAAATAATAAGATAACTTATATGTGAGATATTTTTTATGATAGTTATATATGATATTTTTGTATGCACATGATTGGAAAAAATGATTTTTTTTCTAAATGATCCACAAATCAAGTTGCAAAGAAAAGTAGTAAAACAACTTAAAAATGAGAGATTTTTTTGGATTTTGTAGATATTGGGATATTGGTCCTCTTTAATCGGCTTTGTCCTTGAGGCCTTGAAAGAAATGGCTCTATGACTCCCGAATAATTAGCCCAATAGAAAAGGAATACGTAGTGACATAAAATGGGCCTTTGGCATCTTTCTAATCAAGATTTTAGAACATCACTTCAAGTTAGGCCCCACGTTGGCTTCTCAATGTCGGTAGATGAGAAACCAACAAAATCATTATTCAATATGGAAATATTTCTTCACAACGGTGAGAACACCATAAGGACTCAAATCAAATATATCCAATCTTTATCACAATATTAGATCCTAGGTCTATACATTTGTTTAATGGCTAAATAACATTCGTTTAATGGCATCGTTCCATTGTAGGCATGCTGCTTATCCTTCTCGAAAATGATGTTATGGCTAAGTATGGCTCAATAACATTGTAATTATTCCCATCATTTATGGCTAAATAACATTGTATTTATCACATGATCCTCACAAATAGCCTACATGGGTCATATGCCTTTTTGAAGGATGGATGTAGAACCCCTCTCGTGACCATGAGCCATACTCCTCTGTCGAGTCCTTGTGGGGCTACTTGGCATTGCACAATGCCCAGTGGCAATGGTGCCATGTCCTTCCGTGACATAGAATCCCACAATGATTGCGGTAAAACTATCGCAGGTAATAAAACAATCATAATATTATAAAATGTTATATTTTTTATTGATAATAGTAAAGTTTACGTGTTTTTAATTAAGTAGAGTTTGATTATAATGTGTTTCACTAGACATTTCATTATATATATATATATATATATATATAAATAATTTTATTTATTTTCTCAGAAATTTTTTTAGAAATGGAACTTTCCATTATGTAAAATACTTTTGTAAATATGTTTTTCACATTAGAGATAATCTCCATACATAATAGTTTACTTTAGTAAATATGTTTTTCACGAGATAATCTTTATACATAATAATTTACTTATTTATTTAGGGGTTAGAGTAGGATTTAACATGTCTTTTTCTATAGAAATAAACATTATTTTTAAGATCATAATTAGGGAATTGTTGAAAGATATTTGTTGGTTCCTATGTGGCATCCTCGAATGACATAACATTCTATTGTATCAAGACATTTTGGACAATGTGTTGTTAAAGAGGACACTCTCTTTTGTCGAGGATAGCCTTGGGATAGAACCAAATAGAACATTCTTCATCTAGTTCTAGAAGGCTAGTTTGAAAACAAAAATTAGATATCACTACTTTCTTTAAGTTGGAGACATGAAAGGTTGGATGGATTTTAGAGTGGCTTGGAAGTTTCAATTTGTAAGTAACTAGTCCAATACATTTGAGGACCTTATAGGGGTCATAAAAATTGGGATAAAACTTTGGTGGTAGGGAGGTTTGCTTATAAGGATGTTGACAAAGGAACACCTAATCTCCTTCTTCAAAATGATGTTAAAAATGATGCTTATTAGCTAACTACTTCATCTTGTTTTGAGTGATTAACAAAATATCCTTGACAGTGTGGAGATAATTAACCCAAGTTCTGAAGGTTTTCTCTCCATCCTATACCTTTAAACTCTAGGTAAGTGTTATAGTATTCATAATGGTTATTGGCCATAGACAACCTCTAAGGATGTCATCTAGGTGGCACCAAGATTATTTGTATCATTACCACCATTCTATTAAAGGTAACCATTGGACCTATTGGGATTTCAATTATGCAGTAACAGAACTCAAATATGCTTCAAGTAGTCGTTGACAACTTCAATTTGATTATTAGTTTAGGGGTGATAGGTAGTGCTAAGATTCAATTGAGTGACATTTTCTTGCCCCAAAACTATATAGATAACCCAAATCATTTTCTTGAGTTTTTTTATACTTAAGGATCATTTAAGGTGATATTTATTTTGCATTTATAGTTGTAAGAATGATTGAATTTCCATAAAGAGAAATATGACATGTTTAAGAGAGTTTAATAAGGTATAATAGATTTTAAACTATATAACCATGCAATGATGGTAAGGTATGACACAACTTCGTTGTTAATGAGGAAACAAGTTGTAGGGATAAAAAATTGTTCTTTTATTAAATGAATTTAGGGAAATTTTTTAATGTTTTGGTAGAATAATCCATCAACAATATACCTACTATGTAGTGTTATGTATACATTATACTATCATTTCATTTTAAGTCAGCGTTATGATATATCTTATTCGTAGGAATCACCCCATGACAAAAAAATGCCACTCCTATAGAAAATAATTACTAAATACAATTTTGTTTCTTTTTCCATTGTTGTTGTCCCTAATGTAGTCTCCACGCCACATAAATAATGATATCTATTTTTTTATTGCAAACTACAAATAAATTTTTTGCATTTGTGGTATGACTTTGTTTTTATATTTTTTCTATTTAGTAGTACCTATACCATATTTATTTACACTAACAAGGGCATTGTTTCATTGTGCAAGTTAGCCATGTTATCTTGGGCGTGACTAATATCATCCCATGAAGTTTGTTCTCTAGACAATGTTGTTTATTTGGTAGACTATGGCAATGAAGATGGTAGAATATTTACAAATGTGATATTGGATCTCCTGTTGAGCCTTAAATAAGGTTTCTATCCATGTTTCTATTGTTTCAAATTTGTTTCTAATTGGTGTCAACTTGTTAATATTTTTTATCCAATGTGGATAAAATATATAATTTATAATTTGTCTTGGTACTTTGGACTAATTGGATTGCAAGGTCCATTTTAGGGGCAAGTCTTCGTTTGCAGATTTGACGTATAAAATATTCTAGAGCTTCTTGAAGGTATCAAGAAATATTTTTTGGGGTCAAAATTTGTGAGAATAGTTCCTGTCCCCTTGCTTCCATTCTACATAAAATAATATTTCTAGTGGTGCAAAAATTACTGAATTTATAGTTGATACGTGAAAGGTATGCCTCTCACAAGTTTGTCTACCTAGTTGATACCATGGCACTAGATGGATGTTGCATCAACCCCTATTACTCGCACATGTGGGGCTAGCCATTTTTGGACTTTCAAAAAGATTTAAAGGGATCCAAAACCAAAATAATGAATTAGGGTTGAGGTATGCTATGTTAAATATTAGGTATTTAGGAAAGTAAGGGGTTCCATCTTTTTGGCATTGTACGTGTCCCAATCTCACATAGTATCTAGGAGTGGGATTTGAGAGCATAATAAAGGAGTTATAAGATTATATACCAGCCATCAAGCCACAATGGCTAAAACATATATGTTTAGAGTGTCCCTTTGTATTTTCAATTCATGAAGAAAATAGAGTAGAGCATATGACCTCACCTTCTAGCTAGGTTTTTATAATTGACCCAACCCCCTGTGTATCATTGAGGAGGTTGGACCTAAATTTTTGTCATGAACATTATTCTAAATTTATTTTTGGGTTCACAATTGTGTTTTTCTCATTGAGATTTCCACTAACTATAGCTTTTGCAAAATTTGGATTGATGGTACTAAGTTATGCTCTGCTAAAGATTTCTGGGGCTTACTCTTCCCTTCTCTCTCTAGGCTCTATTTGAGTATTTTTTCCATGCCAACATGGCATGAAAACATGTGGCACACATGGTTTTCATGCCATGTTTCCTAGGTTTAATCCTTGTCATAAGAAAAGGTAAAGACAGATGAGGGGTCATATAACATGATCATCATGGTAGTGTCACATCCCAAAATAAGTTTCAACCCATGATGCATGTCTTCTATCAAAGCCATATTGAATATAACTAAAACATTTGGTGATAAATCCATTCCCCTTATTCATATTATACACAACTAATTATTTGTGCGATGTTCAATAGCTTAGCCCATTAGTAATCTCATGGTTATCACATACTCCCATCGTGTTGAGTCTCAACGATGTTTCATTCATTGTTTATTAGTTACCTTTGATCTAGATCACACCCAAACTTATATTCATGAAACAAACTATTTATGCATTGATTGTATTTTATCACAAAGGTGATTTATGATGTGATGTATCACATCGACATAATTTTTGGATGTGATACATTGAATTCAACAAAAAAACCAATCTTTACCACATGAATTGAAGGACACCAACTACGTGACCTCTCCAAGAAAAAATTTCAAGTGCAATGGATCAAACCCTTCTTAATTGAATGAAAACTATCACTGAGAAATGTTCCTTACAGTCACTCCTCAAACAAGATATGGAATTGTTTCGAAGTCATAAGGAGTGGGTTTCATGAATCGAAAATCCTAACGCATTTATGTTCCATACCCATGACTTGTTTATACATTATATCAATACAACCATTAATGATGGTGTTATACTATGCATGACTACTTTTAACTAAATAACAAAAATCACTCATATAAGAATCATTTTTTTCATGCCCGTGGAATGACCATAATTCCACCAGGCAAGCGTACACACACACATAAAAAGGATTTAAACAAGATCAATTTCCAACAAGAAAAATGGATATACATTTAATGACTAAATCACTCCTTTTTCTCACCAAATCAATGACCTCAAGTGCATAAATCAACCATTCCTTTCAACGTTATTTTCCTCATTCATATTGAACTATTAAGGCTGAAACATTGAAGGATTGTAAAGAGATGCACTCAACCTTCAACACTTTATATGTGTAATAGAATTATTTATATGGATTATAAAGTGAACTTCAATGTCCCAACATTTCTCTTTAGGAAATGGTCTTAAGTGATTAAATTGAACACTTTCAAGGAAAATTATTCTCCAAGTAACCTATCACACTTTCTACTAATAGTTTATAAAAATATCTCTCAAATATGGTTATAAATGGATTTAAATCTCAAGGCCTAAGCTTCCTTTAGCCATGAAAGATGGTTTCATTCTCCTAAACAAGAAATAGATTGATAAGTAAATTTTGATCAAGTGAGGCTTAAGAAACCAACACTTTCTTCTAACATACAAGTCTGAAAAAACTTGCACACCATTCTTTTATTGATATAAAACTTAATTCAATTTCACATGTATTCATAAAAATCATAATTTAATCAACCATGAAAATTTTAATTCATTTCCAAGAAATTAATATATGGTAGGATAAAGGTTGTGGGAACAACATTTCCGAACAACATTCATACAAATCTCACCATAAAATAAATGTATACATTAAACATGTATCTCTTTCCATTCATCATCCACCATGGAATGGTATTATTTTGTTTCATTGTCATTCATTTCACATGCTTCAATGGAACTACTAATAATGTAACTCCAACAACATAGTTTAAGATCTTCATTAGTAAGTTAGTGCTAGGAACATAACCACATTGGCCATAAATCCATATGTTCTCTTAGTCTTTCATTATTGTTTAGAGAAAAATTTCATGTGAAGGGTGTTAATCCATTTATAAATAAAAAAAAACAAGAAGTTGCATTAGGTGGAGTTAGGGTTGAGAATCTACTCACGGCTAGCATAGTCCTCTGAGCTCATGCATATAGGGTATCAATCAACAACCACGATAAATTCCATCAGCTACTCACCATATATAATATGGCATGAAGGTTATCCATAATAGAGATCTTTACATGTTTTCACAAAAATTCATGTCCACAAGGAATTACTCAAGTTCTATAAAATCATCATACATATACCTAGTCAACTAGATAGGCTTATTAATTACAATCTAGTTGTACACTAGTTTCAAACACAAACAATCATTCCAAAAAAGAAAGCATCAAAATCTCAAGATAATTATAAGTTCTTATGAATGAAAAAATTCCATCCAAGGTCTTGGATTTGGGTGCATCCTCGCTCGATCTAAACATTGAGGCCGCTCATGCCAGCTTACCATAATTCATTAATGGCCAAGGTGTTGGAAATAATACTGAGAGGGGGGGGGGTGAATCGGTATTATCAGGTCAATTATTTTTCATTACACAATCAGATTTGTACACGCTACTTTAGTTAGTGAAAACCGCGTATGTACGTAACTACAGTTAAGGAAACCAGCGTATAACCAACAGACTTGTAATTTAAATTATTCTTCAGATGTTGATCATTAATATGTGCATCAAACCATATAAACAGTAACCAAGAACAGTAAAACAAAACAGGAAGTCACACATAAGAACACAAGATATAAGATGGAAACCCAATGTGGGTGAAAACCACCTGCTGCAATTCATCTCTATCTTCTTTTAATTAGAAACTTCTTTTTACAATGTTTCTGTACTGGTGTATTCTTATACCACTACGCAGGCTGCTACCTACAGAAGGCTACAACCTTCTCTCATTCTCCAGCTTCTCCTGGAATGGAGCTACAACCCCCTTAGCTCTTGTACTAGCTGAGGTACTAGTACGTAGGCGTTGACCTACAAAAGGCTACAACCTTCTCTTTTCTTCCAGGGACCATGTTTCATAAATTTTCATATTGGATCCATGAATCAAACATCAAGTATATCTGCATCAACCAATATCCTTTGCACCAAACAAAATAGAATCAAATAGTCACCTCTCTGAATGTTGTACCCAGAAAACAATAACAGTAACCAGACACCAATTCTGAACCCAAAACATTGCAGCAATAAACAGAAGTAGCTAAAACATATTTCAAGATACATACGCTACTTTAATGTGTACCACCAGCGTGCATACACTTCTGAATTAAGGCCAACCTGCGTATACGCTATTTTGAATTACCGAACCAACATGTATACGTGCCTTTGCTTCGTTGAACCTGCGTACAGATCTATAAAAGATAATTTATCCTTTTCACTTATTCAGACATCAGTTATACCCAAATTATCAGATTTATAGATCAAGTCAAGCACCGAATATAACAGATCAAAATCACACAAAGATACTATTATTCAAGCCTTAGGATCTTGACCCATCAATAGAACTTATCCTTCTCCTTGCGCTTAGGTTCCTCCTTGATTCAGATCTAGCTATGCACCATAACCCAATGACCTGTGTTCTAGATCTTGCCTTTCATAAGATATTCAATGCTTCAGTGAATGCCTTTGCCCAATGATCTCCTTCCCCTTTTATAGTCTTAGGCCTTACTCAATACCATGGTCCAAAACCACTTAGAACCAATACTTGGGGCGCAATACCTGGGTTTAATACTTTGGACGAGATACCATGGTCCAAAACCATAGGTCCAAATACCAAGGACCAAATACTATGGACTAAAATAAGTTTTCCCACATGTACGCGCTTTTCTGTGCATGAAAGTGCGTGCATACGCATATGCGACTTTTGATCGGCAATCCCGTGCGTATACGCGACTTCGTCAAAGGGAACCTACGTATACCTCTTTTTCTTTCATTCTGAGAGTCTGAACAGTGATCTACCATCTGAGTGAGTTGCCATCAAGGACAACACCTGTGTCATAGTGCCAAACCAGTGTCATAATGCCAACAATCTCCCCCTTTGGACTTGATGGCAACCCCAAGTCACTCAAAGTCATTCTCCCCCTTTGACATCAAGGGAAAAGGGTTCTACTCCCCCTGAATACATGCTGAAATCTCTGCTTTCCTGTGCTGTCCATGCTCCCCCTGACTGAAGGCAAGGTCTGCAAGAAAATGTTCTACAAGAAGAAACATGACTTTATACATCATAAATGACCTTCCTATCACCAAAGACTCATACATACATCCATCTCCCAACCAAGTGGGGATATACCAATATTGACTCATCCACCCAACCAAGTGGGGATACACCAAAAGTTTACACATGATAAAACAAGAACATTACAACATCCATCCCAGGCATAGTGGGGAAACCAAAAAGGTCGTTACATGACCTTGATAAGAAAACAAATACATGACATAGAGACGAAATATCTACAACAAGACTATGATAGTCATCAACAACTATCATCAACAGCATCTGTCAATCATCATGTAGACCGGTAACCATGATCTTCTTCTGCACCTGTTCCACCTGAACAAAAACAATTGTGAAATTGAACCAAGATCTTCTAAGATAATGCCAACAATGCATTATTAGAAGTATATGCTCCCCCTGAACCTGTGCCAGAAGGTCTTTGTCAGACCCATATCAGACTCTTTCCATCCTGAGTCTGGCCCACTGATTTCCTTCAAACCAACATATACGCGACTGTATCCACAGAAACGGCGTATATACGTGGATGATCCTCATAAAACTCGCGTACAACCACTTTTCTCTGAAACAAATAAGTTTCAACAACAAGATGATGCATCAACTACTCCCAGCTTCTGTCTGAGGTATTCAAATGTCTCCTTGGGCAGTGGTTTGGTGAGTATATCAGCAACTTGTTCTTTGGAGGGGACATACTCCAATTTGACCTTTTGTTCAAGCACTTGTTCCCGGAGAAAATGATATTTGATAGGTATGTGCTTGGTCTTCGAATGCATGACTGGATTCTTTGAAATACTGATTGCACTTGTATTATCACAAAAAATGGAAATAGGTGGAGTACAAGTGATTTGAATGTCTTGCAATGTTTTCATCATCCAAAGGAGTTGTGTGCAGCAAGATGCAACAACCACATATTCTGCTTCAACTGTAGATAATGCAATTGAACTTTGTTTCTTGTTGAACCAAGATACTAATCTAGAACCCATAAAGAATGCACCACCACTAGTGCTTTTTCTATCATCCACGCTTCCTGCCCAATCTGCATTTGTATATGCATGAAGTGTGAGATCTGTATTCTAGGATACCATAAGCCATAGCTTTGAGTTCCTTGAAGATACTTCAAAATTCTCTTAATTGCCTGAAGATGAGTTTCCTTTGGATTTGCCTGAAATCTTCCAACTATTCCCACTGCATGCATGATGTCTGGTCAGGTACCTGTTAAATAGAGCAGACTTCCAATCATGGATCTATAGGTTGGTTGATGCACTGTTGCTGATTCATCATTTGCACTGAGGCTACATCCTATTACCATAGGGGTACATACTGGTTTCGAATCCTCCATCCCATATTTCTTCAAGATCTGCTTGAGGTACTTGGTTTGTGATAGAAAAATACCGTCTTTGTTTTGTTGGACTTGTAAACCAAGAAAATATGTGAGCTCACCAAGCATGGACATTTCAAACTCTTTTTGCATCACCAAGGAAAAATTTTGACTCATGTCTTCTTCGTTGCTACCAAAGATGATATCATCAACATACACAACAAGTATTAGCAACTTATCATTGTCAATTTTTATATATAGATTGCTATCTGTTGAACCTTTTGTAAAACCTTGTTGATGGAGGTACTTATCCAAGCGATAATACCAAGCCCTTGGAGCCTGTTTAAGGCCATAGAGAGCCTTTTTGAGTCTGCATACAAGTTTTGGATCATTTCCAAGGATAAACCCATCTGGTTGCTCAATATACACTTCTTCTTCTAAGTCTCCATTTAGAAACGCAGATTTCACATCCATTTGATATACTTTGAACTTCTGAAAGCTAGAAAGAGCAAGGAACATTCTTATGGCATCAAGTCTAGCAACTGGTGCAAAAGTTTCTTCAAAGTCTATACCTTCTTGTTGAGCATACCCTTTGCAAACAAGTCTGGCCTTGTTTCTAATAACATCTCCATTCTCATTCAGCTTGTTTTTGAATATCCATTTTGTCCCTATGACATTCTTATCATTTGGTCTAGGAACCAACTCCCAAGTATTATTCTTTTCAATCTGATCAAGTTCTTCATTCATGGATTTTACCCAACATTCATATTTGCACGCTTCACTTACATTTTGTGGTTCAGTGGAGGAAAGCAATGCTAGATAGCTTGAAGCTTCTGAGATAGTTCTTCTTGTTTGTACGCCTGCCTCTTTCTACCCCAAAATTTGAGTTTTTGGATGATTCTTCTAAACGTACCTTGATGGAGTCTTTCCTTCTACCCTTATCTTCTTCTGGTGCCTCATGGGTTTCTTCTTCATCATAAGTTTGATTTGGTGTTGAAGGATAGTCCTCATCATCTTCGAAATCTTTGGATTTTACCTGCCTAGGAATGTTTCCTTCTTCATCAACCACTACATCAATAATTTCAACAATTTTTCCAAGTCTTTTATTGTAACATTGATATCCTTTGCTGTGAGGAGATTAACCAAGGAGAATGCCTTCATCTACTCTAGGTTCAAACTTGCCAATGTTTTCATCAGTCCTTTTGATGTAACATTTGCTTCCAAAAATTTTGAAGTATTTTACCGTAGGAGTCTTACCATACCAAAGTTCATGAGGAGTTTGAGTGCTGTTCACCCGGACGTTTCTCTTGTTGAGAATAGTAACTGCACGAAATGCAGCTTCACCCCAGAAGGTTGCGGGAGTTCCAGACTCATGCAGCATAGCATGAGCCATTTGTTGAACCATTATGTTCATCCTTTCCATTGCTCCATTTTTCTGAGGAGTCCTTGCAGTAGAGAATTCCCTTCTTATTCCATGTTCTTCACAAAAATCAAAAAATTCATTCGAGGTAAATTCCCCTCCTCGATCAGACCTGAGGCATTTGATTCTGCAATCTGATTCGTTTTCAACCAAGGCTTTGAATGCTTTGAAATTTTCGAAGGCTTCGTCTTTATGCTTTAGAAGTCCTATCCAACACATCCTGGAAAAGTCGTCAATGAACAATATGAAGTATTATTCTCCTCGAGGTGACCTTTTCCTAGATGGACCACATACATCAGTATGGACAAGTTCAAGTGGCCTACTAGCGGATCCTTCCTTCTTAGGGAAATCAGTTCTTGTTTGTTTACCAAATTGACATGATTTGCATATTGTATTGTCTGGAATTCTGATGTCAGGGAGATCACGAACCGCCTGATATTTGCATGCTTTCCTTATATGAGAGAAGCTTAGATGCCCCAATCTTCTGTGCCATAGCCAATGTTCATCATTCTTGCTTAGATAGCATTGTTGTTGTCCTCCCTTGAGTATGTATAAGTTATTTGGAGTTCTTATGCCTTTGATTACTGTTTCTCCTGTATCAAGCTCACGAACAATACATCCATTTGATTGAAATATTACCTCATTTCCTTGATCACACATTTGACTGACACTCAATAGATTATGCTTTAAGCCATCAACATACATAAAATTTCCAGCTTTGACCTTTTCTTTCAAAAGAATAGAACCTTTACCTTTTATGAGTGCAGGGGTGTCATTTCCAAATGAGACCTTTCTTTCCTTTTCTAAGGCACTATATGACTGAAGTTTTTCTTTATCACCTGTCATATGCTTTGAGCATCCACTGTCGATGTACCACTAATTTTCCTGTCCTTCTGCATATAAGGCTATCCCACATCTTTCTGGTTGCGGTTCTTTCTTTCTCCATGTTTTGGGACTCAATGAAGCTTGCTCCTTCTGAGTTGTTTGTCGAAACCTACTCATGCATTCAAAATCTTCATGACCGAACTTGTTACAAATAGAACATTCTATTTCATTCTCAAGAGTAGAAAAGTTATTGTAGGTCCTTTTCATGATCCCAGTCATACTCCTTTGTTTTTGAGCTTCTCTAGTCATGAGGGTCTTGTAGGCAACACATTGAGCAGCTCTGTGTCCAAAGTTATGACAAGAGAAACATTTGCCATTGAAGAAATTTCTGCGATTATCAAACCTGCCGACCAAATGATTGTAGTTTCCCTTGACATCCATTGTTGAGGCAAATTGAGAATGATTTACCTATGGTTGGTTGTAGCTTCTGTTTATCCTTGAAGTAGATTGCCCCCGATTTACTTGGTGATCTCTATTCATTCTTGAAGTAAATTTTCCCTGATTTACCTGGTGATCTGCATTATGCTTTTGCTATCGATTGTCAACCTATTCACTTCTCCTTTCTACATCAAGATAACTTTTGGAGGTGGATGGCTTCTGTGCTTGATATGCTTCTTCAATATATCCAAGACCTGTCTTGAGTAGAGGAGAATGCTGCACTTTGATAATCTCATCTAAAGTTTCAGATCCTTTAGCAAATCTAAGATTAATAGCTTTTGATTTCTCAATATCTTTTCTAAGTCCCACAATTTCACATTCTAACTTTTCATTGTGTTTTTCCCTTTCAGCAAGTTGGAATGTCAGAGTATCTATAATCATATTCTTTTCTTCTAAAAAAATTTTAAGTTTAGAAATTTCTTCATAAATACCTTCTTCATCTATAGCATGCAAGAAATCATCATCTTCAAAAGCCATCAAAAGTCTATAATCATTACATTGTTCATCTTCATCACTATTTGAAAGTCCATCACTGTCTTCATGTGTATAATAGCTCTTCTTATGTTCATTCTGTTTTCTGTTCCATCTAACTGGTTCCTTACCTTTGTCAAGCTTATCTTTATGAGGACACTTGGCAGCATAGTGACCGACTCTTCCACAAGCAAAACATTTGAAAGGTAGCTTACCTCTGAATCTTCCAGAACCCCGTTGAAGGTTCTTGACAAAGTTTGATTCTTCCTCTCCTTCTGACATATGTCATGAATCATTGTAATCTCCTTTTCCTGAGGCTTTGAATGCAGCTTCTCTCCTGTTTGATGGTCCCCCTTTTCTCATTTCGAAAGTAGTTAGGATTTTGTGCAGCTGTGACATGGTAATGCTCTGTAGTTTCTACTTTTCTTCTATGGCAGAAACTTTTGATTCAAACTTAGAAGACAAAGATCTTAGAACCTTTTCAACCAAAGTAACTTCTTTTATTTCTTCACCCAAGTTTTTCATACAATTAACAATCTCATCTATACGTAAGAAATAGTTAGCCACACTTTCATCATTGTGCATTCTGAGATTTTCATACTGAATTATGAGAGTTTGTAGTTTTGCTTGTTTTACTTGATCATCTCCTTCATAGCTTAGAACGATCTTGTCCAATATTTATTTTTCGATTTTGAGCTGAATAACCTTGATGAATTCTAATTGAGATAGACTCCCTAATAGAGTATTGACTGCCTTTGCATTTGTTTCATACTGCTTCTTACCAACCATATCTGTAGGAGTTGTTGATGGAAATGTGTATCTTGTTTCCACGATATCCCAAACTTCAATACCAAGAGATTGAAGATAGGCTGTGATTCTTACCTTTCAATAGACGAAGTTGCTCCCATCAAAAATTGGTGGCCTGATCGATGCCTCTTTTTCATATTTTCTCATGATGATAGATCTTCCTTCAAGCAATCAAGCTTCTTCTGAAGGACCTGCTTTGATACCAATTGTTGGAAATAATACTGAGAGGGGGGGGGGGGGGGGGAGGGGGGTGAATCAGTGTTATCAAGTCAATTATTTTTCATTTCACAATCAGATTTGTACATGCTACTTCAGTTAGTGAAAACCGTGTATGTACGCAACTACAGTTAAGGAAACCAGCGTATAACCAGCAGACTTGTAATTTAAATTATTCTTCAGATGTTGATCATTAATCTGTGCATCAAACCATATAAACAGTAACCAGGAACAATAAAACAGAACAGGTAGTCACACATAAGAACACAAGATATAAGGTGGAAACCCAATGTGGGTGAAAACCACCTGCTGCAATTCGTCTCTATCTTCTTTTAATTAGAAACTTCTTTTTACAATGTTTCTGTACTGGTGCAGTCTTATACTAGTACGCAGGCTGCTACCTGCAGAAGGCTACAACCTTCTCTTTTCTTCCAGGGACCACATTTCATAAATTTTCAGACTGGATCCATGAATCAAACATCAAGTATATCTGCATCAACCAATCTCATTTGCACCAAAAAAAACAGAATCAAATAGTCACCTCTCTGAATGCTGTACCCATAAAACAGTAACAGTAACCAGACACCAATTATGAACCCAGAACACTGCAGCAATAAACAGAAGTAGCTAAAACATATTTCAAGAGACGTACGCTACTTCAATGTGTACCACCTACGTGCATACGCTTCTGAATTAAGGCCAACCTGCGTATACGCTATTTTGAATTACCGAACCAACGTGTATACGCACCTTTGCTTCGTTGAACCTGCGTACAGATCTATAAAAGATAATTTATCCTTTTCACTTATTCAGACATTAGTTATACCTAGATTATCAGATTTATAGATCAAGTCAAGCATCAAATATAACAGATCAAAATCACACAAAGATACTATTATTAAGGCCTTAGGATCTTGACCCATCAATAGAACTTATCCTTCTCCTTGCGCTTAGGTTCCTCCTTGATTCAGATCTAGCTATGCATCATAACCCAATGACCTGTGTTCTAGATCTTTCCTTTCATAAGATATTCAATGCTTCAGTGAATATCTTTGCCCGATGATCTCCTTCCCCTTTTATAGTCTTAGGCCTTACTCAATACCATGGTCCAAAACCACTTAGAACCAATGATTGGGGCGCAATACCTAGGTTTAATACTTTGGACGAGCTGCCATGGTCCAAAACCATAGGTCCAAATACCAAGGACCAAATACTATGGACTAAAATAAGTTTTCCCACATGTACGCGATTTTCCGTGCATGAAAGTGCGTGCATACGCATACGCGACTTTTGATCGTCAATCCCACGCGTATACGCAACTTCGTCAAAGGGAACCTGCGTATACCTCTTTTTCTTTCATTATGAGAGTCTGAATAGTGATCTGCCATCTGAGTGAGTTGCCATCAAGGACAACACCTGTGTCATAGTGCCAAACTAGTGTCATAATGCCAACACAAGGCTGGGTGGTGACCTTACATTGGATCTTCTATAACCCACATTCAATGTGAGGGTATGGGTGGCATACAAACGGAGATTGTGAATTTACACCATACTTGGGATATGAATTTAGAAGTTAAAATATAGGAGAACATAGATTCCCACACTCATCATGCTTTGGAAGTTGTTTATCTCTACTACATTCACTGGATTCTATTGTAGGCCTCTGTTTCTCTTGCTCGTATATGCTACACTTGTTGGCCTCTATTGCTAGAATATATTGCACTTGCTCCTTGACTGGCCTAGCTTTGTTGCTACCCTATATTGATGGCCTCTGCTACACTTTCTATTTGAATGGCATAGTATTCTTTTTTGTTGGCCTCTATTGTTAACTTTAGTTGTACTCGTTGGGAAACAAATGTAAAGGAGATTGGAATTGTGGGCACAAAATCTTCATTCTAGAAAACCATGGTTGAAGAAAGGGTCCATTCCAGGAGAGGAGGCTGGGGATGAGGGAGAGCCTTGGCATAGTCAACGAGTGGAAGAATTTGATGAAGACATGCCTTAACACATCAGGCACCTAGTCACAACAATGAAATCTCAAGAGCTCAGTAATACTGGAAATGGTCATTGGGTTATTAGGAACTTGTTGGGTTGTCATATGAGGGACCAGGAAGAGGTATTAAGAGTTGTAGAAGGAATAATTACAGACATGGACTTCCACCTAATCCAGGATTGTTCAACTTTGATGGTCTTGTTTAGGGATTTGGGAATTCAATTCCTTCCTCCTCCCCCACCGCTAGATTCATCCAATTTTCTAGAGGACTCTGACAACTCAGACCTGCTCTTTTAGGGTTTAAAGTCTCCCATAACACACATTTCATTAAAATTGGAAAATTTCTATTACAAGGACATCACTAAAATTGAGTTTTTTGGTTATTTTGAAATTCTAGTTCCACAATTTAATTCCAAAGTTAATGAAATATGTGTTCCATCCCTAATATCCCAGGGACTTCAAAATCAAAGGAAAACCAACTAGGAATCCCTATGGATAAAGCTCAAACTTCAGCCAATAATATTATCACTACAAACAATATGAAAGGGGAAACTTCACAGCAAAAGGCCAACTCTAGTTCATATGGCATGTTCATCAAGTGGGAATAACCTCCATGGTTATCAAAAGGCTATGACAAAAGTTTCGAGTATCCTTCCTGACATGAACAGGCCTGTTAACAAGTTCCAAGAAAGGCTCTCTAAATTTATGCTCTTTCATTGTTCTTCTTGCGTCTTCAAATGTCATCTTTTACCTAGTGTCTATTATGCATGTTTTTTCAGAGTATTATGAAATTAAAAATTGTCATCAGACTTCTCAGGAGGACCTTATAATTACCCTTTTAAGGGCATATGGTCTCTCCCCAACATGCTCCAAACTAGTATGGTTTTGGTACCTAGAATGTAGTCATCTTAGACACCATCTACACATGTTAATTGATGTGTGTACTCTATGTAATTTTTTGAAAAATATAATAAATTTTTTTCTTACAAAAAATGACAATTCCATTCAAGGAATTTTTTTTGATATGAAACAAGCAAGGGAAAACAAATTTCTTGGCAACTTTTTCAAGAAACCAAGGCTATCCAATATATTGAAATAATTGGATGAAAAGGGAAATAAGTCAATAATTCTTCTTCCCTTGGATTCCAAATGATTAAGATTGTCACCATAAAATAGGGTATATTTCATACACATATGAGAGAGGTTGCAGGTTTCCTTAATGGAGATTGATTTCCATAAGTGCGTGCCTTAAATATTTATATGTATGTTGATTGAACTATTACAAGGTTTTTCATCTTAAGAGAAATCTATAGAGTTGGAGGAAAACTTTACTCTAAATAAATCACACCATTTATTATAAATCCAAGTCACGGGTTCAACTCTCTCGATGGGTTCAAGTTTAGGCTTTGTGGTTGAGTTGACAAGAAGTGATCCCTTCGAGTGGATTTGTCTAGTACAAAATATTATGTAGACATAATGGTCATCGATCTTTGGGGTCCATGAACCACGTAAAAAAGAAAAAAGAAAGAAAGAAAATATTGAAATTAACAATATAAACATTCTAAAAAAGATGGAAGGAAAAATTTATATTAAATAAAACAAATGAATATCCACTTGAAATCAATGGATATAGATCTAATCCCGATCATATACAACCAAATGTGGGTACAAAAAAATAACAATGGAAACTTAGAAAAGAATTAAGTATTTATATTAAATGAAACAAATGAATATCTCCTTTAAATCAACGGGCATAGTTTATTCCCTCTTTATTTGTAGATCATATACAACCAAATGTGGCGAGTTCAAAAAAATAATAACAATGAAAATTGAGAAAGAAATGAAATGCATATTTAGCAACATCACCGTTTGACATGCTTCCTCCCAAATACATCAAGTTTCAACACGCCTAAACTTATGTTAGAGGTGTAACCTTGCAATCTTTCCAAAGAAGTAGAGAAAAAATTATGAGTTCACATATTCGTTTCAATATTTTTTTATACACTATTTATTATATAATTATATTGATATAAAAAAATTAGTATATACAATAATAAATTGGTTTAATAATATTTTGATTAGCGTTTACTAACTACTTGCAATAATACTTCTAAAAAATTATTAATATTAATATTTAATTTATTAATATCGCATTTTTATTAAGTAATTATTTTCAAATTATAAAGGATGTAGAGACAAAAATATGACAAGCTAAGTCACTAGATTTGTCGAATAAAAGTGATTAAAATTGATGTTCGTCCAATCTCATTACTAGATGAATTATTGAATTTGAAGTTGGGCGAATTTTATGATTGGAAATTTTTTTTGATGAGATTCACAAATATCAAGCTCAATATGGACAAGCCAAACACAAACACGAATAATTTTATGAAATTTATTTTAAATTCTATTGAAATTAGTTTCAAGCTCGTTATGAAATGGAAATTCAAAGAGGTTCGGAATTTGAAAAAAAAAAAAAAAAATTTCTAGAGATTGCCTACATTAATGGAATGCTGTCTCAAACTTGACAATGAGAGAGAGACCAATATCGGTTAAGTTAGCTTTGGGAAGAGTTGCATTCTTAACATATAACACCATTTTTTTAATAATATTTTATAATTCTATTTTAAAAATATTTTTCATTTTTATTTATTTATCGTTATCTTTCACAATTTTGATATGTTAATTTTTTTATTTATACCATATAAACTTAAGTTATGTAAATTTATATATTTATTAACAAAATATATAAATGAAACATATGTAAATTAAAAAAATATTTAATCTTTAAATTTTATTTTCATATTTTATTTTTGAATATATGTATATTAATATAATATATTATATATATATATATATATATATATATATATATATATTTGTTCGTTGATGGCGAGGATGATCCAGAGGAAAATGGCAGACTAGGGTTTCTGACAAACCCTTACACGACGCAGAGATAGAGCAAGCAGTCTCTCAGGATTAAGTAGTACTGCTGCCAGTGCGGGTTTGGCGGATCTGGTAGCAACAACCAATGAACATCCTGATGGGGGAGGCAACAGGGCCTCCCCCCACAGGCCACAACAATGGAGATCAGCCACATGGAGACGGAAATGAAAAGCCTTCAACTGGAAGCGCAGAACAGCCAGCGGTACAGCCTGCGTAGCAGCAGGAGAAGAACGAACAGGCAGATCTGAATAATGAAACAGAAAATAACCCTGCAGCATCTGAACAACCAAAGAAGGCATCGTCTTCCACTTGCAAGCCCATTGCAACAGAACGACCCAAGATTGAGTTACCCAGTCACAGAATCAATGCACAAATACAATATATGAAAGACCATGCACTGATAGGTAAATTTATAGGCTACTGGCCAACCGAAAAAGCTCTGCAAGGTTGGATAACCTCAAAGTGGAAGCCCAAGGGACATCTTACCCTACAGTTAGGCCCTAAAGTCTTTTTTACAACCATCTTCAACTGCATTGAAGACAAAAATCGTGTCTTAGATGGAGGACCCTATTTCTTCAATGCAACGGGCCTATATCTACGAGACTGGATAGAAAGATTCAATCCAGACAAGGAAGACTTTAGCTGGGCACTAGTATGGATTCGCATGTATTCCTTACCTCTGGAATGCTGGGATGAAGAATCACTTAAAGCTATTGGCAATGGGTTGGGAGAATTCATAAAGATTGTAGAGGAAACAAAACTTCACCGATACACCTCATATACTCGCATATGCGTTTATATGAAACTCAGCAAGGCACTCATGGATTTGGTAAGTCTCTTTCACGATGACTTTGAATGGATTCAACCCATATACTATGAAAATGTGCCTTTTAGATGCAGGAAAGGCCACGCCCATGGACATCTATTCCGTGATTGTCCTTTAAATGCCCCTCCTAAATCTACAGACTATGGGGGAAATCTGATGTGAAAGGTTTTACCAAAGTTGCTAGTAGAAAGAAGCATAATAAAAACCCCCTACAACACCAAAAAATGTAATACCATCCTCTGATGCTCCATCCTCAAGCAACATTTTTGACATTCTGTCAAACCTAGATATGCTCGAATTAGGTCCTTCCAGGATAGCTAAGACAACCTCTACGCCATCCACCAAACTTTTTGATGTCCCTAACCCTAATGAGACCAGTCAACCATCATTAGCAAATAACTCTGATCCGCAACCAACAACCTCGCAACCCATTCCTCTTCAAGATCACAATAAAGCCCTTTGGTCCACAAAAGGAATGGACATTGATAAACTGCTGACAGACCCTCTGAATTCAACACACCACATGAATGAGAGCAATCAACAAAGTCTAATGGAAGAAGAACCTGAAAGCTTTGATCTAGGGGACTTAGACATTTTCAGTCTAGGACAAGCATGCAAGAGGAAAGAGTTTGACAAAATACCGGAGAGGGAACTTGAAAATCTGGAAGTATAACTCTCAAGAGTGCATCAGCACAGCACACTGGGCATACAACAAGGAAGTAGATGGGATGGGAAACACATTACCAAAGATGGGAAGAAAAGAGGCAGAAAGACAGATTTACAACGCACCATCCTCATTGGGGAAATGCTAGTGGAGTCCGGAAGGTGCTCCAAGTTGACTAAATACTACAGATCCTTACCTACTGGTCAACCATGAAGCTCATCTCATGGAATGTTCGAGGACTTAATAGTCCCGAGAAATACAGGATGATAAAGAACATGATTCAGCAAGAAAGACCACATATTTTATTTATGCAGGAAACAAAATGTAATACTAGCACATTAGCTTCCATTTTATCCAAAGCCTGGTCGGGATGCCAAACTGTTACGGTAGATGCAACAGGAGCTTCGGGGGGGCTTGCTATAGCCTGGAATATGCAACACGTCTCCCTTACAGATTTCCATGCTTCTCATCATTTTATCCAAGCCACTTTCCACCTCATTGGAACCAATATACATGGTCACTTGACAAATGTATACTTCCCCCAAGATACTATGCAAAAGAATACGCTGCTAAAATCACTGGAAATTCTTAATTCTACAAGAACACATCCACTCTGGATCACAAGCGGTGACTTCAATATGATCACTCGGTTGGAGGAAAAACTAGGAGGCAGAAGGAAGCTGGACAGTGAAAGTAGCAACTTCAAAGAATACATTCAAAATAACTGGCTAATTGATTTACCATTTGATAATGGTACTTTCACATGGAATAATAAAAGGATGGGCTCTCAACAAATCTCATCCAGGTTGGATAGATATCTTGTCTCAGATAACTCTGTACATCTCGGAGGTGATATCAGCACCTCAATACTTCCCATTGCCAGCTCGGATCACTGGCCTATTTCACTGCAATGGAAGGATCCTAGAAATTCAAACAGGAAACCATTTAAATTTGAAACTTTTTGGCTCACTCACCTGAGTTCAAAAATATGGTCAAATCAGCATGGGAGAGCTTTATTCCCAATGGTGGCTCAACTATGTATAAATTCCAGCAAAGGTTGAAGCATATCAAAAGGCAAATCAAGAATTGGAATCACACCACATTTGGTAATATCTTTCAAGATCAAAAAGTGCTCAAGCAAAGTATGAAAGAGCTACAGGAGAAGATCATTGCTGGAGGTAGAACCGAGGAATTAGCAAGTCAAGAACAAGCTCTTCTCACACAATTGGAAGAAAGAAGGAAACAAGAGGAAATGCTCTGGAAACAAAAGTCAAGAATCAGATGGCTAAAAGAAGGGGAAAGAAACACCAAATTCTTTCACCGCACAACTATCCAAAGAAGAATGAATAACACCATCTCACATATTCAAAATCCTTAGGGAGAAAGAATGGAGAAACAGGAAGATATTGAGAAAGAGCTCACTAATCACTTCAAAACAGTACATCAAGAGCCACCTACAGATAGACAGCCCGCAATAAACGAAATACTCCAGCATATTCCCAGAATTATAACAGAGGAGCACAATCAGCTTTTGTTGCAACAGATTACTTTGATGGAAGTAGAAGCGGCTTTAGATCAATTGAAAGATGGGAAAGCTCCAGGACCTGATGGCTTCACCTCTAACTTCTACCATCACTTTTGGGATTTAATCAAAGAGGAAGTCTGGAATGTGGTAGAAGAATCACGAGCTATGCATTGGCTACTTCCTTCTCTCAATGCGACATTCATAGCTCTAATCCCCAAAGAAGCTCAGCCGAGTACTCCGGAGAAGTTTCAGCCCATTTCTCTATGCAATTTCATATACAAAATCATCTCGAAAGTCATTGCCAATCGCCTCAAACCGCTTCTTCCTCTTCTCATTTCACCAGAACAATCTGGCTATGTTGAAGGATGTCAAATCTTGGACAACATCATTTTGACTCATGAAATCATTCACTCCTTAAAGAGAAATAAACAGGCTGGTATGCTTCTTAAAATCGATCTTTCTAAAGCTTTCGACAAAAATAGCTGGTCCTTATAAAACATATGCTGACTTCCTTCGGCTTTAGCCTGACCTGGGTTAGATGGCTTATGAATCTCATATCATCCCCCTTCTGCTCCATCCTAGTTAATGGAATCCCCTCCAAACCCTACTCTCCATCCAGAGGAATTTGTCAAGGTGACCCTTTATCCCCATTCCTCTTTATTATTATGGCAGAAGGTCTGGGACACCTTATAAAGAGTGTTGTTCAATCTCACGACCTTAGAGGCATCTCTGCCCATGGAACCTCTACGATAACGCATCAACAATTTGTTGATGACAATATGTTATTCGGACACCCTTCTGTCAGTGAAGCCCGCACCTTCAAAGATTTGCTAGAAACCTTTTCAAGGGCCTCAGGAACCACTATTAACACAACCAAATCTCAAGTTTTCTTTTTCACACTCCTCCTGCCACTCAAAGAATAATCGCCAGAATCATAGGATTCTCTCAAGCTAAACTTCATCTAAATATTTGGGTGCTCCACTGATAGATTTAGCCTTAAAGCATGAATCCTAGCAACAACTCATTGAGAAAATTGAAAGCCGCCTATCGTCCTGGACCCATAGAACTCTCAACATGGCAAGCAAGGTCATTCTGATAAAGGCGGTTTTACAATCCATGCCTCTCTATCTCTTCTCAGTTCTTGCAGCACCGAAATGGGCACTCAAAAAGATCAAAAATTTGCAACGTAATTTTTTATGGGGCTCCACAGGGCAAAACCGTAAATGGGCGTTAGTAAAATGGGCCATGGTTTGCACACCAAAAAAGCAGGGGGGTCTAGGATTGCGAGACCCGCAACACAGTAACACATTAATGGGAGCACAAATATGGTGGCAGTGGGTTTCAAGCCCACAGAAGCCATGGGCACAAATATGGACTGCAAAATATGCGAACAATCATCCGTAGGAAGAGTTGATTAGAATCACCACTACAGACACAGGATCTCTAATTTGGAATGCAGCAAAACAACATAGAGAGCTAATACAAAAGCACAGCTTCTGGGAAATACGTGATGGACAAGCTGCGCGCTTTTGGATGGATTCATGGCAACAGAGACCAAAAATTGCAGGAATCCTTCCATCTTATGGATGAAATCAACATCAACCAGACTGACCATGTAGCATCCCACTAGACGCAAAGTACCAATCAAGGCTTTAGGCAATGGAAATCTATTGAACAAATAATACAACATGAAATTGAAGCCTATAACTCGGCTCTACACAAAGAACTTACCAGCAGGAAAATCAGATGTAATAATGGAAAGGATATTTTGAGATGGGGCTACACCCCAAGGGGAACTTACACAACAAAAGAAGCTTATAAGTTGATGCTCCACACTCAAGAACCAGTTGATCTGGCTTGGACTCGTCTCTGGACTACAGGAATATGGCCCAAAATCTCTACCTTCACTTGGTTGCTCTATCATCAACGAATTCTCACTTGGGATAATTTAATTAAAAGAGGATTCCAGGGACCCTCTTATTGTCCCAATTGTCAAAGACAAGGAGAATCTATTCAACATCTCATGGACTCCTGCTACATGGCTAATCAATTATGGGAAAAACTCACCTTCAGATGTCAGAGACCATGCAGAATCTTAGGGGATATCAAAGGCACCATCCGCAATTGGCCCCCTGTGCAATATAAAAGAAAACTTCTAAATGCGCTATGGACAATTCTCCCGGGCTTCCTCTTCTGGACAATTTGGAAGGAAAGAAACAAACGAATTTTTAAAAATCAAAGCACTACTTTGGAGATCATCTGGACCAATTTATGTCAGAATATTCAAGAAACCCTAGCTCTCCAATAGTGGAGTGTTGAGGACTTTCCCACTCAAGCACAGGAATAGAGTATATGGAACAACTGGAAATTAAAGCTCCCACAGGTTCAAATCGACCCCAGCAAAGCAAGAATTATCAATAAGCAGCCATCACATTGGAATCCCCCTCCAACAAATGTGATCAAACAAAATTTTGATGGGGCCTCAAAAGGCAACCCATGTAAAGCCGGACATGGTGGTATTTTCAGAGATCAAGAAGGCCAAACATTGCTAATATACTTTGGCTCAATAGGATGGGACACAAATAACTATGCAGAGTTGTAAGGATTGTGGCAAGGTATGAACTTAGCGCATCAACACAGTTTTCATCCTATCATAATAGAAGGGGACTCCCAAATTTTGATACGCATGGTGACCCAAATACAACTGGGAACCACAGCTAAGAGAGTTGCTACCAAGTGGAGATTAGCGGCTAGGCTAGAACTAATAGAGCAATGGATGAAAAATAGATGAGCTACTACTTTCATTCATGTCGAAAGAGAAAACAACAGGGTGGCCGATCTTTTGGCAAACATCGGAGTTGAACAGGATCAGGTCCTTCAATCTGGAACAATCAACATTTTACATGACCAAGCTCAATTACAAGCATGCACTGACCTGGTGCACAAGGAAGCACTTCCCCTGGATGCGAGTGTTCAGGAGGGATAATGTAGTGGCGGCCGAATGGAATGGCATGTGGCTAAACCACATGACCCTCCGTAATCTGGTACACTAGTCTAAACATGCCATTAATAACAGCCATAAATGGCAATTAAGGGGACACAGTCTCCAACCTTACTGCAACCACCAATCTTGGCTCTGCGTGAAAATGAATACTGGGAATACTCTTACCACTGCACCTATTCATCATCCTCTGCCACTGCAATGCCTCTACCCTCAAGTTGCTGCTGCTCCCAGCTATCGCACTTCTACCGGAGGCACTGCCATCTACTCTGTTGTATTAAATTCGGCCCAGGAATTCACTTCTCCTAGAGCCTGGCTTGCCATTACGTCTTCCACTCAGCCTCTGCAGCCAGTCCCTCCTCAGAGCCACCCGTCAATCTCACTGAGCCTCTGCATTACCCTGAGCCCAATTCCGGAAGAAATTCACAAATTTCTGAAGCCAACATGATGAGAATGTGTCATCATATGCGTAGTCGTCGTGGCAGAAGCAGAGGAAGCCTGGCTTGTCCCCCACCTTCCCTGGTCTCAGAGTCCACCTCTTCTCTGGCCCAGCAAATTACAGGGGGCTACCCAAATACCCGCAGTGGCAGAGGCAGAGGCCACTCTCAACCTCACAGCCACCATCCGATGCCCCCTGCCTCGCCTCCTAGCGGTAGTCCACCCAATCCTACTTCGCCCCCCAGGGCTACTCCCTCAAATCCTAAAATGCATCTCTAGACCACCTAATTCACCTTCCATTCTTCCCTGAACAGGCCCCTCATTATTGCCACTATCTCCATTAGCTTTCATGAGACGGATGTCGCATTTGCGAGACAACTCGCTATAGGTGATGGCACAATTAAGGAGCTGACCATTGATGGCAGTGGCCACAACAGAGTAGCTTTGGACATGGCTCAGACGAGCACCCACGAAGCTAGGATGCGGCAAGTTGAGAAGGAAAGGGGACAACCAGGGAAGGAGGCGGATCAGGACCAGAAGGTAGAAGATGAGGCAGATCCTTACAGATGTTTTATTGAGGAAGAACAACCAGCGTAGCAACCTGATGACACGGAGGCTTCCCATAGGCAGATGTCGACATGGAGGAGTACAGGTGCTTCATTATGGAGGAACACCCATCACCTCCGCCTCACTCCTAGTTAGACACTCTGCTTGTTACGTGTTCGCCACATGGTCTGCCATATGCTTGTCACGTGTATGCTTCTTCTCAGGTTTTTCACTGGAATTATGCTTTCTAGCTTTGATAATGGGGTTTAGGAAAATCTGATAGTTTCTGAGTCCCTGGATGGTTTTTGTTTAACTTTGAAAAACTGATAAACAATTATGCGCAATTGTTGGATTCCCCTGCGTGGGCAACAAGTTAACTATGCACTCGTTTTTTGATTTGGACTGGTTGCCCATTTTGAGTAGTTTGGACTCTATTTCTGTTGTTTTTTGCCAACTCTCAGGCATAGCTATGCACAGGCTACGACCTTAGTGTACAATATTTTTTCCAGTAATAGAATTAGCCTAACTTAAAAAAAAAAAATTATTTTATTTATATCATACACATTTAAATTATATAAATTTATGTATTTATAAATCGTTATAGTAAAAATAATAATTTAATAAAATATGAAAATTAAATATATAAAAGAAACATATGTATATTAAAAAAATAATTTATTTTTTAAATTTTGTTATTATTTATTATTTTTGAATATATATGTTACTGTTTTATTTATACCATATACACTTAAATCATATAAATTTATATATTTATAATAAATTATAACAAAGATGTACTATTTCAATAAGAACATAAATTGAAATGTATAAAAAATACATTTATGTAAATTAAAAAGATATTCTAATTAAAAAAAACATATATTAATTATGTATATATATATATATATATATATATATACATACACATTTAAATTATATAAATTTATATATTTATAAATAATTATAATAAAATATGAAAACGGTTATAGCAGACACCTCGGTCAGAAAGCCTTCCTTAAAGCCTTCAAGAACTCGATGGTCAAAAAAGAACCTAAAAGTCGAATCCCAGGGGTCCATATGCCTTTTATCCAAGGGACCACTGATAAGATTGCTAGGATTCTTAAGAAGCATAATGTCCCTTCGACCTTCAGACCCCTTAAAACCATTTGAAACTCCCTCCGATCAGTAAAAGATCCCATCAACCCCAAGGACATGAAGGGTGTCTATATGATTCGTTGTTCCTACGGAACCCCCTATATTGGTGAGACTAGGTGCTCTATTAATCAAAGGATTAATGAGCACGCAGTTGACCTAAAACATGGGAGAACCAAGTCCTCTACACTAGCAGAACATGCAAAGAAAACTATGCATGATCTCTATATTGAGGAAGCCTGAGGGATTGCTAAGGTTTCGCAATTTCATCATCAGAAATTTAGGAAAGCTATTGAGATTGAAAAAAGACCTAGTAATCTCAATAGGGATGATGATTGGAAGATAAGTAGTTGTTGGATCCCTACCCTTTCTTCATATCTCCCCTCTTCAACGCCTCCCCCCTTTATTAATGACTTGAACTAATTTCGTAAATTACTCTTCCATTGTATATTTCCACCCCTCTCCCTTTTTTATAATAAGTTTAGTTCTCTTTAGATTACTTATTGAATAGGTTACATTAAAATGTTTCCCAGAACCATTATAGATGAAATATTACTATTATAATATTATAATAATAATTTAACAATGCTTAGTTATGATTTAAGGATAATATTAAAGTAATACTATTAATATTGACTCGGATTAATAATTATATTAATGTTATACATTGATAATTCTAGTGAGATTACCATTGGCATAACTAACCAAAATTAGTTAATATTACATTATTATTTAAATAGGAAATTTATTACTACTATAACACTATAATATTTTAATAATGGTAATATTTAAGACTATTATAATACTAAATACATCCCTTAATAGCATTAATATTATTCAAATTGCCTTTGTTATAACTTACTAAATGGGTTAATATCACCCATTATAAGATTATTAGTTAAATTTATAATTTATAATATTACGACTATTATATAATGATAATAATTTAATAATATTTAATATTATTATATCCACTAGTTTCTAAAACCAATAATTATTAAATGGCATTAAAAATTATTAATGTTTTTGACCAATCTAACCATTTCTGTTCAATTATGACCTGGGTCCAATTGAGTCCAATATAGCCGTTTTTTCCAGTCAAACCTAACCATTGGAAGATCTACCATCCCTATTTAACATGGAGCCTTGATTTGATTTTTTCAACTTGTCCTGATGATGAACCACACTCGTTGGTTCGAAACGCATCGAAAAGATTTTATGATGTGATTTTTTCCGAAAATATTTCTATAAACTCAAAATATAATATTAAAAATATTTTAATTTTTAAATTTAAATTTAAATATATTATTTTTTAATATATAATATCTATATATATATATATATATATATATATATATATATATATATATATATATATATATCAAAATTTATTGTCGGTTGATTTTTAAAATCCGAATAACTTAAAAGACAATTTCACATACTCCTTCAATAAGTGTTGTTTGAGATGCTATTATTAATTTAAACATAACTAGCCTACCATTTCCTTAAGTATATATTCTATGAAATTCAATTTATTTCGATTTGATTTTTTGGGAACTTCAAAGTTAGCTTGAGTTATTGTATATTCATTATGTATAAAACAAATATAAGAACACATTTTAATGAATTTAATAGGGAAAAGTAGTCATGTTTATGGACATATTTTCACTCATGTATATTTATTATTATTTTTCATTTATTAAATTACATTTAAAAAAATTAGATTATCTTATAACGTTTTCAACATCACATTGTCATGTTAGGTTATCATATTTCAAATTTTTTCAAATGTAAAATAATAAAAATTATATCAGTAATAAAAATATTATTGAGATCACAGTTCAATTTTCCCATAGGGGTCGGACCGAGTGGTGAAAAGCGAGGAGTTTTTGATCATTGGGGAAGGTTCAATTCCCATGAGGCCTTTACTTGGAGTCATGGGGCACCTTGAGATAGTGGTCAAACATGTGGTTGCATCCAGAGAAACCATATTAAATGGTTTCATGACCATTGCACACATAAGTGGATCAAATCCCACCTCCATGTCCTGATTTCAAAAATTCAAAGGATCTTAGCTTGATTGGTTTGGAGAAAATAAGGGTATTGAAATGAAGAATGTTTCAAAATTTTGGAAATAGAGGTTTACACTATTGATATATTCCAAACATGGAAATGAATAAAAATGCAGTATTAATCATTAAGTACTTGTGTTAATTTCAACAATGATACAACACAAAACATGTGTTTCCTCCTAAGAGGTCACATGTTCAAGTCTACACAAGTCTAGAAAGGGGTAGAGCATGTACATCTTCGTAAACTTTAACATTCAAATCATTACATGAAGGGGGGGCCCTCACCCCACAAACAATGCGGTCTCCTACACCAATTTTGTGTTTCGGTTGGCAATGAACTCAAAATTAGATTATTATTATTATATGTATTTGATTAATGAGATAACGAAAAACTATTTAGAGCAATAAAAAAGGTGCAAAGATTTTAGAAGTGATAAAACATAAATGTAATAGACATGTGCATTGATTTAAACAATGATATAAAAAAAAAATGGGATACATTCATTTCAATAATGGTAAAATGAAAAATGATAATTTAGAGCAATATTAATTTCAATAATGGTACAACACATTTTAAATTCAATAATGACATCATGCATTTGAATTTCAATAATGGCATAATGCAAAACTGTTATAGCACCGTTTATCACCCTTGGTATTTGTGATGCTTGGTTTATGGCCTAGGGAAACCCCTCCTTCCAGACATGGTCCAGATATATTAAAAACAATGTTTTATTCCCTGTATGCTACTTTTCCCTGAGATAAAAGCATGTACATGCGGGTTAGTCAATACCCAATCTGCGTATATGTGTTAAAACACTTAAAAAAAAATAAATTTCCTTAATTATGGGCGGAGTTCACGGGTTTTACCTGTTGATTACTTCCTATTGCCCGTAGCCCAACTGTTTCCCTACTAAAAAACTAATTGGGAGAAGTATAAATAGAATTATATGGGAAGGCCGAAAGGAGGAGAAGAGATAGAGTTATTATACTGAGATTATCCGTCATTGAGAAATCTAACTCTCTTTTGTTTTCCATAAACACAATTCTCACAGAAATTCTAAATCAGCATGCTTCAAACCTGTAAACAAATTTCTTTAGTGAAGAATCTGCATCCCCTTCTCCCTCATGTTCCCAAGTGTAGGATGCAACAATGTTGTATATGCTCTTGTAGAGGTTAAAGCATTAACAAAATTAAAAATATCATTGCATAAATACAGTGTACCAACCTTTTCTCTGTTTTCTATTACCAGAGCTCCTTTAGTGACCTTCAAGGTTTTATCTATAAACGTAGTTAATCAACCTTCACTTCCCAACTTCCCTGTTGAAATTAGATTTTTCTTTAGATATAGAACATTCCTTACCTCCTTTAATAGCCATTGGTTTCCATTTTGCTGTTTTATAAAACCTTACCCATTCTAACAATTTTAAAGGGTTTATCATCACCTAGACGAACCTGTCCAAAATCTCCTTGAACATAATCATGAAAATGTTTCCTATCATGTGTGGCATAGAATGAGCCCCCTGAATCTACCACCCAAGCATCAATAATATTTTCTAATGAAAGAATCAAAGCAAATTGCAACACATCACCTATCACATTCACTTCATGATTGTTTTCTTGTTGTGTGCCTCCTTATTTTTCCTTTCAAGAGTTACAGTCTTTCTTCAGGTGTCCTTTCTTCCCACATTTTTAGCACACTATCCCTGATATAGACTTGGATCTGCATTTCCTTGACTTACTGCAATATCCTAGGTTCTTTCCTCTTTCCATTTTTCTTCCTCTAGTCTCTGCAGTCAAAACATTACCTGATGTCTCGCTGGAGCTTTTCTGTTGCATTTCCTCGCTAAGGATGGCACACAAAACACAAACGAACTGTAGTTGGTTGGGTATCATTTTCAGAACCTACAGTCAAAACCGTGACACGTGGAATGTCGTACAATTTCGCTCTACTGAACTAGTCTATAATTAGGTCATCGCTGGAGATTGGACATAACTCTTCCTTTAGGAATCCAATTGTGATCAGACTTCTGGGGTTGGAAAGAAGACTCAGAGGGCTATCACAGGCCACAATTTCAGAACTTGGAAATCTAAAATTACAGAGTTGCAAGCATTTCAAGATCGAGCTCATAAAAAAAAGTGCATTTTTTTTTTTTTTTAATTTGCATAAGCCTTATTTGAGAAATTACTTTGAAGTGATTCAAAGGCCATTGTGAAGCATAATCATTATTCATTGATGACCCGAAGAAAGAAAATGGAAACACCTAGTAAGCAACCTAAATTATTTACTATGACACATGAAGAAGAGGAAGAAATGCAACATGATATATGAAAATTACGAGACCAAGTGCAACAAATTTCTCTCTCACAAAAAGTAACTGAAGCTAAGATGGATGGTTTAAAGAATAGAATTGAAGCTAAGGTGGATGGAATGGAATCTAATATGGATGGTATAGAAGCAAAACTTAAAGGCAACATGGAAGATTTGAAGATATATTTGACAAATTTGCTATAAGAAATGCTTACTAATGAAGAAATGGTATTAAAGGAAACTCATGATGAGAACAAAATAAAGGTTAATCATTATTGTTGGGTGTTGGAATTACACTTAAGCATACTACTAAACACTTAAATTATCAACCTAGGGGATCCGTAAACTTAGAGACAAAGCATAGGCAATGCCAGAGATGGTATGAATATTTCTAATATAAATCCCTACTTTATTTAAAGGAAAGATTGCAGAATCAAACTAAGAAAAAAAGGCAACTTGAACCATCAAAATAATCTAGGACTAAAACAAGGAAGAATGCATTTGCAAAAGGGATTTAGAAATAAAGGGGAAATCAGTCTAGCTAACTATTGTTTAACTATTGAGTGTGTGTTTTTCTTTAGCAGAGACACTTAGCAGTCTCATCAGATGGGCCCTTTAAACCTACTCCTTTAGAGATTCCTTCTTACACTAATTTGTCCTGCACTATCGCAGTCTGCTTGCACTAGTCCAGGAATAGAGATTTATGCAAAGGGTATAAATGGCGTCTTTACTAAAGGCGTTTTACTTCCTGCAAGGGCTTGAACTTTTCCAGGTTCAAAGCACTTAGATCCCATGGCAAGAAACTAGTTCTTGCACCAGATTAGAGCTTCTTTCACTTAGCATTTAATTCTTAAAATAAGTGCTTAGCTACTGCAAGTGCTATTACACTGTTAAATCAAATTGCACACATAAGAATTGAATGTTTTTGATTTTGACAGAGTGCAGAAATAAAGAAACAATCCATATACATTTATCCTGTCATAAATTGTTTAATGAAAGCAAGAAAATTGTGGGAAGTAAACTAGAAAGGCTTGCTGCATCACACCAACATGAACTAGTGCAGGTTCATTTCTCCTGCTTGGACCAGGTGGGGAAAACCAACCAAACAGAATTGCAGAAGAGGGATATCCACCAACGTGCACTAGTGCAAGTTTATTTCTCTTGCTTGGACCAGGGTGGGAAAACCAATTTGAAATCAGGTGTAGGAAAAGGAAATTTAGCTACTTCACACCACGGATCTACTTTCACTCAGACAGGAATGCATGTGCTTGAAATAAATCACACTTGACAATATAAATACAAATTACAAGAAACAAGAAATAGGGTAAACGTGCTGGGTTGGCTGGGCCCTAGCCAACCAGCACATTCCCTTTCAAACAAAAATGTTGATCAGTACTGTAATCAATTCATCAGCTTCAAACACAGAAATGCAATTTATAAAACATGAGGTAGAGCTACCTTCTTATTAATTCACTGAGGCAAATACATGCATGAATACATAGTCTAGCCTAGATTCGGGCGATAACAAAATACAACAACCTGTTATCACCTCTCTGGCTGTGTCTCTGTTCTATACAAAACTTCTTTCCAAAAACGATCTCATCCCATTTACATTCTTCATTATATGGATCTTTGGCCAAAGGCCAAAATAGATCGTTTAGCCAATTACATAACCAAATGTAGAATTTAGCTTTTTGGCCTTCAAAATTAGACAATTTAACAAAACTCGTCATAGTCAATCGCTAGCTGTTCGTTCTTCATAAATTCGATCTCGGCTGCCTTTGGATCGATCTTGCTGTCATCGCTGGAGCTCAGTTGCCTTCAAATCGATCTTGCTATCATGGCTGAAGATGTTCAAAATGAGGCGGTGATCAAGGAGGTTCGAATCTGCTGCGAGGCTTTTCTGTGCTGGCACCAGTGCAAGATCCAATCCTGCACTAGGATCAATGGTCATGGTAAGTACTTTGACTATCAAATAAACATTGGAGATATCAATAAGTTAAAATGAGTGACTATAAGAAAGAAATCATGTAATAAATAATTAATTAGTGCTAAGTTAAGTTGAAAATATGAAAAATAAAGTGCATACGAAATATGTCACCGTTCTTGGACTGGTGCAAGATGAGGGTGTATAAGAGGGGTAAAACAATGGTAAATGGTTATCATTCAGGAAGGGGAAAATGGAAAAAAGAGAGAAAATTAGGGGGCTAACATCCTCCCATTCCTAAACTGTTGTGTTTCCTCACACAACTCTTTACCTTTGCAAAAAACTTCAAAATTTTGAGCATTCTAGCTCAATCCTGCTCTGCCATACTGTCATTAGCCTGCAATGTTTCAGACTTCTTTTTTCTGATGTTCTTTAGTTTCTTCGTCACCTGTTTAAGTCGCTTGAAACATTGTGCAGCTCGGTACTTCTAGACTTTAACTTCTCTTTTCTTTTTCTGGATCTCCACAGTCAATTCTCCTCTACTCTGTTCTTTATCCTCCTATGCTTTAGCTATAAGTTGTTCTAAGTTCTACACTTGAAGCTCTAGTTCAACTACCCGAGCAGTAGGAGTTACCAAATATTTTTCTTTTTCTGTTTCGACAGGGGCTGTGTCTTCCTCAGGGACCTCGATATCCCTTATTGTTACATTAGGAAATTCTTCTTCCTCTGGTCCCTCTTCTTCTGGTTCTTCCTCTTCTGGTTCTTCTTCTTCTAGTTCTTCTTCTCCTACTTTTCCTTCTCCTGCTTCTTCTTCTTCTACCTCTTCTTCTTCTTGTTCTTTTCCTTTTGCTTCTTCTTCTTCTGCTTCTTCTTCTGTGGGTTCTTCTCCTCTTGCCTCTTCTTCTTCTTCTACTACTTCTTCTTCTGTGGGTTATTCTCCTCCTGCTTCTTCTTCTTCTTCTTCTTCTTCTTCTTCTTCGACTTCTTCTCCTCCTGCTTCTTCTTCTTCTACCTCTTCTTCTTCTAACTCATCTTCTTCTGCCTCTTCTTTTTCTTGTACTGGTGCTTCTTTTTGCACTGGTGCAGGAGGGGATTCAACGCCCTGTGGGGACTGTGGTTCGTTTCCTGCATTAGATACTTTATTCTTTTTCCGGGGCTTTCTAATGAAATGGGCCAATAGAGCATCATCTTCGACCTCTTCCAATTTTACTGTGTCTGCAAGGACTGATAGGTTGTCATTTTCGGGGGTCTGTGCCTGTACTAGTGGCATAGAAGGAGTCTTTTCAACAGGTGTGCTAGTTGTCTTCTTATTTGAAGATGGGGCCTTTTCTTCTGTTGATTTTTTCGATCCTTTCCTTTTTGCACTAGTGCAAGAAGGACTCCCCTTTTCATTCTTACTCGGGCCCTTCTTTGTGCTAGTGGGGTCCTCCGTCTCCTTTCCAGCAACTATCTCTTTATGCAGCTGTTTTAACAGCACCTCCCATGTCATGCCTTTAACTTCTAGCTGTTTCAGGACCAGAATCTTTATCATTCCATGGTGATATAGCTTCGTGTCGGCCTAGTCTACCCGTTCATCCCGCACACATTTAGCCATTTTTTCCAAGCTCTTAAGCAGAAAATAAGGGAAGTTCATCCTCCATCGGACGTGCCGGTCGACTTTGAAATGCTGCAACGTCCTAAAATGATATACAAAAGTACGGGAGTATATTCGCTCATATATTACAAACTTCTGTAGGATGAAAAGGTCTTTCCACTGTCCCAATAGGGCACTGCGCGGAACTCCTTCCTTCCAATCTACCTCCATCTTCTTGTCGACGGAAAAATGCTACCATCACTTCCTTTCTAGTTTCTGATTTTTAAACCACTGCTCACCAATATTTTCCAAACCTGTCGCTGTTGCTATAAATTCTTTTGTGACTTTAAATTTAAAAGGCCCAATTTTTACTCGACTGTCTTTGAAACTTCTGGCAAACTGTAAAGCCACCTTTTTATCGTGCCCGTCAAACTTCTACAAGAACTGAAGAAAGCTTGAGTCTCGCAATAGTGCAAGACTATTGCGATACTCGGTAGTCTTTTCTACCCTACTGAGAGACGAGGGTTCGTTTCGAACAGGCGGCATCGCTGCTTAACGACTATGAACAATCGAGAATTTTACATGCAACACCAGGAGAATCGGTTCTTATAAATAGGGATCCAACTATCCACCATCCTTTCCATCTTATCACCCGTTCATTCGCTGTAGATGCACGACATCTTTGAGGTCAGGCCAGATTGGTACTTGTGGCGGCATTTTAACGGCTAGGTGAGGTAATCATTATGAGTGAAGGACATCTAGGATTATGGCGGAAAGGGGGCAATTATGTCCAAGCAATGGTTAAACACTTCCGCATTCCTTCATAATTCAAAGTAGAACTTAGCATTCATTAAAAAATGATCATGATTCCTAACTTAAAAACGCTTTGTACTTTAAATAATTTTCTCCTAGTTAGTATGATAGCACAAGTACCCGTCAGCTAAGTGAAAGGACTTCATATAAATTTTCATGATGACCACTTTCCTATGACATATGCTATGAAAAGAACAAATTTACTATGTTTCTGATAGGGTGCATGCTTGCACTGGTGTGTTTGCACCGCTTAAATTATGATATTCTGGTGGTACCATTCTGCTTGCTTTATCATATAAGACAACATGCTTGCACTACTCCAAGCATAATATCTAAAAAATAGAGAATTTAAATAAAATATAGGTTGGACTTCGACATGACTTCCTCAACTTCTACTGGAAATTTTCTTCGCCCTTCTTTGATACTTCAGAGCATATCCTTTTGCTCTTTGTGTGCGAGATCTTGCAATAAATTCATGAGGGAACAAAGAAGTGGGAAAGGGGAAATTTCAGAATGGGAAGGAATTCTGTTGTAGGGATTCCAGGAATAGTAACAAAAGAGGGAATAAACAGAAGTGGAATAGGGAAAAAAATTCAAGGGTAAAGTGGGATTTTTTTGAAGAGGACAGGGTAAATTTAGAAGAATGTGGGAAGGTTAATCATTCTGGGATTGAAGAAGAAAATTGAGGGAATATTACGAAAGTGGAATATGAAGAAACGCAAATTTTTTTCTAGAAAGTATGCCTGCACTGGTGTAAGAAAAAATAACTACAGTGAAAATTAAGTGTTACTTGAATAAATATATCCATGCTAATTACCCCAATTGTATAAAGGTTGGTTCTGTTGAACTTGCTTTTACTTGGTGGTCGCTAGCATATCTAAAGATCAAGCAACATTTTATTTTTATTAGAAATTTTTGATCTTCCTGCCAGCAAGCTGGTTTTCAGGTTGATCCTTCTGCAATCATGTCAGCGAACTGATTTTCATAATTACAGGAAAATGTTTTTTTTTCTTTACTTTTTTCTTATTTTTTTTTTTAATTTTTTTTTTTAAGAAGAAGAAGAATCCATTTTTTCAAAAGGTTGGTATTACCATTCACCACTACCGTCCCAAATTGTTGTTGGACTTGTTGTGTAAAATCTTTCTTGGTAGGTGGTTGAAAATACTTCTTTAACCTGTGTCCATTTACCAAGAATACTGAATTTTGTCCATCAATAGTTTTAACTTCTACTGCTCCATTCTCGAATACTTGGATTACTTCGTAAGGTCCCATCCAAAGTGTATGGAATTTCCCTTTAAAGATTTTAAATTTAGAATCATAAAGGAGCACCCAATCACCTGGTTGGAATTGCTTGTTCTGAATAGACTTGTCATGCCACTTTCTCCGTTGCTGCTGAATTGGTATGTTCTGATGAACAACATCCCTACGAAATTTATCTAACTCATTTAATTGGAGAAGACGATGTTGCTGTGCCTCAGAGAGATCTAGTCCTAACTGAACTACAGTTCTGAAGGTTTTGATCTGGAATTCAATTGGTAACAGAACCTGTTTGCCATATACCAGCTCATATGGTGTATGTCCCATGCTATTTCTCCAAGTGGTTCTGTATGCCCACAAAGCATTTGGTAATCTTTCAGCCCAGTCTTTCTGATGCATATTTATTGTCTTTGTAAGAATGGACTCGATGACTTTGTTTGTGGATTCCACCTGGCCATTTGCTTGCGGGTGATACGACGTGGATTTCTTGTGCCAGATCTTATATTGCTCCATCACACCTTGTACCAGATTAGGAATAAACTATGAACCATTGTCAGAAAAAATTTCTCTAGGCACACCAAATCTAGTAAATATTTCAGTAAAAAGAAAATCAACAACAACTTTTTCTGTAGCAAAAGAAATAACTTTAGCTTCTACCCATTTCGTAACAAAATCTGTACAAACCAAGATATGCTTTTTACTTAATGATGTTCAATTTATTGGCCCTATAAATCAAATTGCTCAATCATAACTTGGGGGCATAAAGGAATTTCATTGGTTTTCTTAGGTTGGCCCATTTGCTGACAGCTATCACAATGCCTGACATACTGTTTGGCATCCTTAAACAAGGAAGGCCAAAAGTAACCAGCATGAAATACTTTATATGCAGTCCGCTTATCAGTGAAGTGGCCTCCACAAGGTTCATCATGAGCAAATTTCAATATGTCAAACACTTCCTCCTCTCTTACACACCTACGGATAATCAGATATAGACCAGTGTAAAAGAGATCTCCTTGAATCCAAGAATATGCAACACTTTTTTGAACAATACTCTGCTTTTCACGAGCGGAAAAGTGGGGTGGTGTTTTCCCAGTGACTAAGTAATTAGCAATGTCAGCAAACCATGGAGAATCTGTTGACATAGAAAAAAGATGTTCATCCCGGAAATCATCATTAACAGGAGTTGCTTCACTAGGATTATCTAATCTAGAAAGAAAATCTGCTACAACATTAGATTTTCCTCATCTGTCAACAATAGTAATATTAAATTCCTGCAACAATAGTAACCACCTAGTCACTCTACTGCTAGTTAATGGCTTGTTCATCAAATATTTGATCGCAGAATGATCAGTATGTACAAATACTTCATATCCTGTAATATAGTGTCTGAACTTATTAATTGCAAAAATTACAGCTAAAAACTCTTTCTCTGTAACTGTATAATTTAATTCAGCGGAAGACAAATTCTTACTAATATAATAAATAGCATAGGATTGTTTATTTTCCTCTTGTCCTAAAGTTGCACCAATAGCCAAATCTGAAGCATCAGAGGAAATGTGAAAAGGCAGAGACCAGTTAGGACCTCTCAAAACTGGTGCATGTACTAACTTTTCCTTCAATGTTTCAAAAGATTGTTGGCAAGCTGTGGTCCAAGAAAATTCACTATCCTTAGCTAGAAGTCAGAAAAGAGGGGCAACTATCTTAGAAAATTTTTCAATGAATCTCCTATAATAACCAGCATGTCCTAAAAAACCTCTTACTTCCCTTTGAGTTTTGGGTGCAGGAAGATGCAGAATGATTTCGATCTTTGCTGGATCAACCTGGATACCTTTACCAGAAATCAAATGGCCAAGTACCACTCCCACTTTGCACATTAATTTACATTTCTTGTCACTCAAGGTGAGATGGGCTTCCTGACAATGAAGAAGTACGTTTTCCAGATTTTTGAGAACTTCTTGAAAAGAATCACCAAACACAGAAAAGTCATCCATATAAATTTCTACAAATTCTAGATTAGCAAAAATGGCCAGGACTACCCTTTGAAAGGTAGCCGGGGCATTACGTAAAGCAAAGGGAAGCACTCTATTAGAAAATGTACCCCATGGACATGTAAAAGAAGTTTTATCCTGATATTTGTGTGCAATATGGATTTGGTTATAACCACTGAAACCATCTAAAAAGGAAAAATATTTCTTTCTTGCAAGGGTATCAAGCACCTGGTCAATGAAAGGGAGAGGGAAGTAATATTTGAGAGTGGATTTGTTTAATTCTCAATAATCAATACAAATACGTCATCTTCCATCTTTCTTAGGTACTAGCACTAATGGAGAGACCCACTGACTATCGAAAATAGGATAGATAAAACCGACATCCAAGAGTTTCTATACTTCTTCCTTCACAATATCTCTTAGAGTTGGATTCATTCGCCTTTGGGGCTGTCGAACATGTCAGGTTCCTTCCTGAATATAGATATGATGTGGACAATTTTTAGGAAGAATACCCTTCATATCTTCATAGCCCCATGCAAAGGCACTAAGATTGTTTTGCAACAAATTCACGAGCTGCTCTTACTGAGATGAGTCCAAATCTGAATTAATAGACAAGGATTTACCGGGGCTAATCTCAACAAGAGTAGTATCAAGCTCAGGAGTACTAATGCGGGTGGTCAAATGCAGTGGTACAGAAGAATGAGAATCATGATTATCTTGAAAATCTACGCTAAAAATCTGGCTCAATAGCTCAAAATTAGGCATAGTGTCTAGATTATTTAGGAAATATTGAATCTCATATTCTTGTGAAGACCCAGTATACTAATGGATAAGGGAAATGGGTTGAATCTCCTCATTACTGCTTTGATCCAACCATAAAGTATCTCGAAGGTCCTGAATGGATCTGGTAGGGGGTATAAGGTAACGTTCTTCCTAGAATCTCCATGCGAAATATACATATCACCGGAGCGACACCCAATATATGCATCGGTTGTAGCAAGCCATGGTCAACCCAAGATCAAGGGATGTCCTCCTACTGGGTTCTTTGGCTGAAGCACAATGAAATTAGCAGGATATTCCCAAGAATCCAATGAGATGATCACATCGTCCAATACTCCTTTTGGCTTAATTTTAGATCTATCTGCTAATTCAAGCATAGTGGGAGTAGGGCGAAGATGAGATAACCGAAGTTGATCCATGGTTTGCTTAGTCATGACATTAATGGCTACCCCCATGTCTAAGAACATTAGAGACAAGGACATTACCAATATGAACTGAGACAATAGGGTTTCCAAGATCAATACATTTTTCCATAGACACACATCCCATCATCAACCCTGCTGCTCTATCAACAAATTGAATGGCTTGGGGTTCCAATCTCTTCTTCCTAGGTTTCTTGAGACAGAGCTCCTTAATAATCTTGGTACAAATGGGGATGTATTTGATGGCTTGAAGTAGAGGTATCTTAATGAAAAGCTTCCGAAGCTCTGATGCTAAGCTAGTCTCAGAAATAGGCTCACTTCTTTCCATTACTAGCCTCTCTGGGAAGGGAGGCTGGTTGGAAGAAGATGGCAAGGATTCAGAGGGTAAGGGCTGCTTAGTGACAAGTTTCAGAGAATGATTAAGAGTTTCCTCTTCTTCTTTCTCTTCAACAATCACTCTAGGTTGCTTTTGATTTTCTGATGTTACAATCCTTCCCAATCTTAATTGAATATCATGAACCCCAACTGGAATAGACTAGTACTCGAATAAAGGTGGGTTTGTTATAGATCATTTGCATTGCTTTATTATTGTTAGGATTGGGCATAGGTTGAGCAAACAACTAAGGAGGTTGAAAAGGTGGAGGTAAAGGCAATGGTGGAGAGATTGACTTGGAAGTTGAGGCATTGAATAAGGTGTATGTGTAGATGGATATGACTGCATGGGTGGCTGGTAGGAATATGGAGAATGAGTTGGCCCTCTCCAACCTTGTTGCCATGTTTGAGAAGGTTTCCCATGCTGATATTGGTTCCCATACTGCCACTGCTGATTAGTGTTAGGATAAGAATATGCATGTGAATTATAACCAAAATAGCGTGGAGAAAATTTAGGAGCCATACATGCACCTACCTGAGGCCAATTTCTTTTTGCTCCCATAACATATAAGTATTCAGCTTTAGGCTATCCCCTGTAAATATAGCTTTAAGTCTCGGTATAGAGGGACATTTTTCTGTGACATGGTCTTCTGCACAAATAGCACACTTATTAGTTCCTTTCAAATTAAGAGGACACTCTTTAGGAGGATGCTTGTCTCTACATTTAGGATAGAAAATACATAATGACTCTTGTTCCTTTATGGGTTTTTCTTGAAATTTTAAAGTGTCCAACTGTTTGGTAACAGTGTTCATTAAATCAATTTTCATGTTTTCCATTTTTTTTTCTAGTCCAATAATCATAACATCAGTAGATTCGGTTTTTCTTTTCTATTTTGAGTTCCTCTACCAGATCTATACTGATTTCTTGAAAATTTCCTACGTAATTCACAAATTTGTTCAAAATTTTGCTGAGAAATATCACCTTGTCCTAACAGATTTAAATTATTTCTAGCATTATCAGTAAGTCCTCTTAAGAGCAAGGTTCTAATAGTACTAGAATCAAGCTTAAGTTTCGACCATTGTAAAATATACAGAAATCTTTCTAGTTAATCTTCAAGAGTTTCATCATCATCTTGTATGATTTTAAAAACCTCATCCTGCATGTCCTGAGTTTTGCAATATTCTTGATATTTAGACAAAAACACTCTCTTCATCTGATCCCAAGAGGCTATAATGTTTCCTCCTAACCCCATTGTTAAGTTATGGTATGTTCTATGCTTATAACAGTTTACTTCTTTTACTTATTATATTCCATAGATTAGCAATCACATGTACATAAAGTAAAGTGCAGATAGAACATTAAACGATCGACAAAAAACAAGCCAAGACAAGAGACACAAGATGTGGCGGCTAGCCAGGGACAAACCCCACAATGTGTGGGGAAACCCTTTGATCAAATCTTCTTTTATCTTCAATAATTTAGCAGAAAGAAATAGTACAATAAATCTGATTCATATCAGCAGTAGCAAACCCTAGATCAGTAGCATCAGCATTAGCAGCTTCATTATCAAACTAGGGCAGACCATATCTCACAAACCGACAGTCGGATTGACTTCATTCCACCACAAAAAGTTTCGGCTTCCAGAGGAGGTTCAGATGAACCTACAGCGCAGTTCAGATGAGGGATCTTCTAGGCCATGCAAGTCAATCTTTACTTCTGCAGTTGCAGCTTCAGTTTCAGCAGTTTCCAGCTTCAAACTAGGGCAGTCGATATCTTGCAAACCGTTCGTCGGATTGACTTCATTCCACCACCAAAAGTTGTGGCTTTCAAAGGAGGTTCAGATGAACCTACAACGCAATTCCAAAGAGGAGATCTTCTAGGCCACGCAAGTCAAAATTTACTTTTGTAGTTGCAGCTTCAGTTTCAGCAGTTTCCGGCTTCAAACTAGGGCAGTCGATATCTTGCAAACCGTTTGTCGGATTGACTTCATTCCACCACCAAAAGTTGCGGCTTTCAAAGGAGGTTCAGATGAACCTACAACATAATTCCAAAGAGGATATCTTCTAGGCCACGAAATTCAATCTTTACTTCTGCAGTTGCAGCTTCAAATTCAACAGCTTCCGGCTTCACATGTGTGAGAGAGAGAGAGACCCATTTCAGCGCAGTAGAAAAAAGACTCATATCTGTGCAGTAGAGAGAGAGATGTGATGAGATGAGTGAGTGAAAATGAAGAAAAGTCCTCTTCTATTTATACACAACGTTGGTGGGTGAATAGATGCGACTGTTGGGCTTCTGAGCCTACATGAGTTGTAGGTCGGCTTGATAATAATTCCATAATCAAAATAAATTCATATCTCCATGAATACTTATCGGAATTGGATGATATTTATATCAATCCTACACCTCTCGACGAGAGAAATCTAATAAAAATATTATTAGCCATGAATAAGATGACCCACATGAAGTTTTGCCCTGGTTGCCAATTTTAACACCCATAAACCAGCGTAGAGCTGAGTCCTTGAGAGTAACAGGAAATAATCTTAGCTTCTGAGTGTCAGTTGAATAATCATAACTTCTACATAGAATATCAAACTCGAACAGAAAAGAGTTAGGATCTTCATGAACTTTAACATGGAAATGAGGGAGAGCTGATGGTGGAATATTCTTCATTTGCGCCACAGTATCAGGGTCCACAATTGGAAACACGAAAGTGGATTGTTTCCTACTTACCTGGTTTTCACCAGTCCCTTCCACATGATCTTCATGGTCTGCCATTGTTTCCATTTTTCTCCCAACAAACTAAACCACACCTGAGCTGTTGTCACTAGAATCTAGGTGGACTGTTCCTGCATGATGGTTTGAATTGGATTGGGCTTCCTACTCACAGAAGGACACCCAATATGAGAATTTTTTCAGAATTCTTTCGGTCCTTAGTGGGCTTTGAACCCTTACCTTTTCTAGGCATTCATTTCAAAAAAAGGAAAAATAAAAAAACAAATTCTAATAAAAATTTTGTTAGAAATCAATCAACACCAGTAAAATTCCTTCAAAGAAGCTTTTCCAAAAAATACTACAAAAATAAAGGAAAAATTACCTCTATTGTATAATCAGAAAATTCTTACCAAATCAAATCACCTCCCCGGCAACAGCGCCAAAATGTTGGGTGCCGAAATTACACTTAAGCAAACTCCTCAACACTTAAATTGTCAACCCAGGGGATCGGAAAACTTAGAGACGAAGCACAGGCAATGCCAGAGATGGTATGAATATTTATAATATAAATACCTAAATTCTTTAAAGGAAAGATTGCATAATCAAACTAAGAAGAAAAGGCAACTTGAACCATCAAAATAATCTAGGACTAGAACAAGGAAGAATGCATTTGTAAAAGGGATTTAGAAATAAAGGGGCAATCACTCTAGCTAACTATTGTTTAACTACTGAGTATGTGTTTTTATTTAGCAGAGACACTTAGTAGTCTCATCAGATGGGTCCTTTAAACCTAATCCTTTAGAGATTTCCTTCTTACACTAATCTGTCCTACACTATCGCAGTCTGCTTGCACTAATGCGGGAACATAGATTTATGAAGAGGGTATAAATGGTGTCTTTATTAAAGGTGTTTTACTTCTTGCAAGGGCTTTAACTTTTCTAGGTTCAAAGCACTCAGATCCTGTGGCAATAAACTAGTTGTTGCACCGAATCAGAGCTTCTTTAACTTAGCATTTAATTCTTAAAATAAGTGCTTAGTTACTGAAAGTGCTATTACACTATTAAATCAAATTGCACACATAAGAAATGAATGTTTCTAATTTTGACAGAGTGCAGAAATAAAGAAACAATCCATATACATTTATCCTGTCATAAAGTGTTTAATGAAAGCAAGAAAATTGTGGGAAGTAAACTAGAAAGGCTTGTTGCATCACACCAACGTGCATTGGTGCAGGTTCATTTCTCCTGCTTGGACCAGACAGGGAAAACCAACCAAACAGAACTGCAGAAAAGGTATATCACAACAACGTGCACTGGTGCAGGTTTATTTCTCCTGCTTGGACTAGGCAGGGAAACATAGTTTGAAATCAGGTGTAGGAAAAGGAAATTTAGCTACTTCACACCACGGATCTGCTTTCACTCAGATAGGAATGCATGTGCTTGAAATTAAATCACACTTGCAATATAAACACAAATTACAAGAAACATGAAATAGAGTAAACGTGCTAGGTTGGTTGGGCCCTAGCCAACTAGTGTGTTTCGCTTTCAAACAAAAAATTTGCTCAGTAGTTTAATCAATTCACCAGCTTCAAACACATAAATGCAATTTATAAAACATGAGGTAGAGCTCCCTTCTTATTAATTCACTGAGGCAAATACATGCGTGAATACATAGTCCAGCCCAGATTCGGGCGATAACAAAATACAACAACTTGTTACCGACTCCCTGGCTGTGTCTCTGTTCTATACAAAACTTCTATCTAAAAACTATCTCGTCCTATTTACATTCTTCATTATATAGATCTTTGGTCGAAGGCCAAAATATATTGTTTAACCAATTACATAACGGAATGCAAAATTTAGCTTTTTGGCCTTCAAAATTAGACAGTTTAACAAAACTGGTCGTAGCCAATCTCCAGTTGTTCATTCTTCATAAGTTCGATCTCAGCTGCCTTTGGATCGATCTTGCTGTTATGGTTGGAGCTCAGCTGCCTTTATATTTATCTTACTGTCATGGCTGAAGTTGTTCAAAACAAGGCAGTGATCAAGGAGGTTCAGATCTGCTGCAAGGATTTGTTGTGCTAGCACCGGTGCAAGATCTGATCCTGCATTAGGATCAATGGTCATGATAAGTACGTTGACTATCAAATAAATATTGGAGATATTGATAAGTTACAAAGAGTGATTATAACCAAGAAATCATGTAATAAATAATTAATTAATGCTAAGTTAAGTTAAAAATATGAAAAATAAAGTGCATACGAAATATGTCACTGTTCTTGGACTGGTGCAAGATGAGGGTGTATAAGAGAGGTAAAACAACGATAAATGGTTATAATTTAGGAAGGGGAAAATGGAAAAAACAGAGAAAATTAGGGAGATAACAATGATTTCATAGACTCTAACTTTGGATTGAAGACCCACCATGTTCCAAATATCGATATGAGAAACTTTGATGGCAAGGATCCTGTAACATGGATACTACAGATGGAGCAATATTTTGATCTCCATAATGTGCAAGGAACACAAAAGGTACGCATTGCAACTTCATATTTGGAACCCAATTAGTTTGTATGGTATCGATGGCTTTGCTCTCGTAAACAAATTTTCACTTGGGAAATTATTATGGAAGAAATGATAGCATATTATGAGGATACAAGAAGAAACACCTTTTTTAGCCAATTGATGAATCTCAAACAAAAGGGTTCAATGGTGGAGCACATTGAGGATTTCCAAAAATTCGATATAAGGGTAAAAGATATTCTATGGGAGCATAGGATTGATGTGTTCATAGGGACTTTAAAGGATAACATCCAACATGAGGTTTGACTTTGGGAACCTAATTCATTAAAGAAGGCATTCAAGTTGACAAGAAAAATTGAAAGAAAAATTATGGAAAAAAGAAAGCCTACCACTCACAACAATAAAGATGGAAGTGTTGTTGCCCCTAGCCTTCCAAAACCTACAAGGTTGACACCACGACAATTTGAAGAAAAAAGATAAAAAGGGCTTTGACAGTTGTGATAGAAAATACATTAATGGTCATAATTGTGATGAGAAGAAATTAGTATACATAGATTTTGAAGAGGAGGAAGAAAAGGAACAAGAAACATCAAAAGAAGAGTATGCACACTAGGAACAAACCCTAGAGAAAGAAGAAATGAATTCGACCATATCTTGTAATGCGTTGGTCGAAATTACCACTCCTCAAACTATCAAGATAGAAGTACATATCAAGAAGAGAAAGGTAATAGTGTTGATTGATTGGGGCAATACCCATAATTTTATTCATTGTAAGATTGCCAAGGAATTAAATTGCTTCCTATATCTAGCACCAGAGTGTCTGTTGATGGTTCCAAATGGAGGAACCATAAATTTCTCTGGAAAGTGCCATAATATCAAGTTATCCATGGGAGAATATGTGTTGAATAGTCCAATGCTTTCCATTCCAATGGGTGGTTATGATTTTGTACTAGGAGTCTAGTGGCAACAATCTTTGGGTACGATAAATTTTAATTTTCAAGAAATTTTCTTGAAATTTGTTTTGGAAGGAAAGGAAGTTGAATTATGGGGTATCACATGGAAACCAAGAAAGATAATTAGCTCTAACGACATGAAAAAGATTTTAGAGAAAGAACAATGAGGCATAATTGCACAATTATGTTTGCTAGAGGTTCCCACATTGGAATCATCTATTTCTCCAGATCTCCAAAATGTCTTGGATGATCATTCTAGGGTATTTGAGACTCCCAAAGTCCTCCCACCTATTCATGATCATGATAATGCTATTAATTTGACTCTAGGAAGTGTTCCTCCAAACATCAGGCCTTACAAATATCCCTATGACCAAAAGAGTTAAATTGAACGTATGGCTACAAAAATACTAGAGGCTCGTAGAAATCAACCTAGTGAAAGTTCTTTCTCTGCTCTAGTAGTATTGGTGCACAAGAAGGATGGATCATGGAGCATGTGTACGGATTATAGGGAACTCAACAAGATCACTATTAAAGATAAATTCCCCATTCCTGTCATTGACAAATTATTGGATGAATTTCATGGAGCAATTTACTTCACCAAGTTAGACCTTCGTTCAGGATATCATCAAATCAGAATGAAGACTAAAGACATTTTGAAAACAACATTTAAAACTCACGAGGGTCATTATGAATTTTTGTTCATGCCTTTTGGCCTTACCAATGCACCTTCTACATTTCAAGGTTTAATGAATTCCATTTTCAAACCCTTCCTTAGAAAATTTGTGTTAGTATTTTTTGATGATATACTAAACTACAACAAATATTGGAAGGATCATTTTCAACATGTTGACAGAGTGCTCAAGCTATTGGAGGAGAAACAGTTATATGCAAAAACCTCCAAATGTTTCTTTGCAGTACAGGAGGTGGAATATTTGGGTCATGTTGTATCTCATGAAGGTGTTAAGGTAGACCCTAGCAAAATTAAATACTTAAAGGAATGGAAAATCCCCAAATCCATAAAGAATCTGCGAGGATTTCTTGGGTTGATAGGGTATTATCGCAAGTTCATTAAGAATTATGGGAGAATAGTGACACCTCTAACAAAATTATTGAAGAAAAATGCATTTTCTTAGACTCTAGAAGCAACAAAGGGCTTTAACATCTTAAAGAGGAAATGTGCCAAGCACCAGTCCTAGCTACGCCAGACTTCATAAAAACCTTTATTGTGGAATTTGATGCCTTAGGAAATGGAATTGGTGTTTTTTTAATGCAAGAAGAAATTCCCATTGCTTTCGAAAGCTGTCCAATCAAAGGAAAATATTTACACAAAGCTATTTATGAGAAGGAAATATTGGCAATACTACATGCACTTAAGAAATTTTGACCTTACCTAATGGGAAGACACTTCAAGGTAAAAATAGATCATGATAGTATTAAATACATTTACAACAAAGATTATCTTCAGAAGAGCAACAAAAATGGGCCACAAAGATGTTGGGTTATGACTTTGAACTCATCTACAAAAAAAGGAAGCAAAATGTTGTTGGATATGCACTCTCAAGAAAGGATGAGGATGTGGAACCATTGCTTTGTTCCATTTCTATTATCTAACCATATTGGATAAATGAAGAAACGGATGAACTGAATAATGAAGAAGAAGTGTTCAAACTCATTCAAAAGTTGTAGCAAGATCCTGACACATCTGATACATTCAGTTGGAAAAATGATTCGTTATGGTACAAGGATCGCTTATAACTATGTAATAATTTGATGCAGGAGCATAAGGCTTGAAGAAAAATTTGAAGAATTATTCCAAGATACAAAAAAATATTACAAGCAAAGGAGTGGGATCCTTTAGCCATCAATTTTCCATGTTTTCCTAGTTAAGCATAGGGCTAGAATATAGGATTTGATCATGATGTAATAAGTTTTAGTTAGTTAGCTGTAGTGGAGATTCTCGAGGAGAATTCCTCGTAGGACAAAAAGGGTTAATAAATTTTAGACTTTGAAATCGGATCTAGTTGTTAGGATGAACTAGTGCTTATGTAATTTTCATACTATTGTAAATGGATTTTGACTATTAAAGAAATCTGGCTTTCCTGGAGCGAATCCAGTAGATTTGGAAAATTTAGTTTCTGTGTATGCGAATGATAAATTCCCTGTCAAATCCCAAAGGATAATCTCCTTCAAAAATTCTGTGTTTAGTGTGAAATTCGAGGGTTAATTGATCACCTGTGAGATGAAAGGAAATGGTGTTGACTGTGTTAAATTCTATGTTTTTAACTGTGTGTTTCACGAGTTTTGAGTTTGTGGAGTGGATGGTCGAGATCAATGGAGGAAAACCCAAGGACATAGTGCATGAAGATGTGTTTTGGACCGTTAGATCTCAGTCGAGACAGATCAATGATATTCAGCACAAAAGTTAACCGATAATTAACGAGTCAAAGCAGTTTGGAGAAAACCACAAGTGGATATCGGGCAGAAGAAAGGTTGTAAGTAGTATTTTTCCATTGTCTTTGATTCCATACAAATGGTGACACATAGCAATGAGGAGAGAGAGGGAAACCACTTTTTTGGGTGGATTTGGAGTGCGCAGGTTAGCCGACCAATATGCATATGAGCCGTTAGATCTGGTCGAGCAAGATTGATGGTTGATAGGCGTGGAGCAAGTTCAAGGTCGGGGAAGTATTGTTCACTATTGGATCTTGAACAGAACAATAGTGAAGAGGTGTTGACAGGTTTTAGAAGGTGGATTTAACGTTTTATTAAACTAAGGCTTGTATTACCATTGGGTTCGGTATGGTGGTAGTTTAGGGAACTCTGCAACTTTTGGACGACTGCTAATTTAGCAAAGCTCTAAAGGTTATTGGTGGATGACAGAGAGCCCATTGAACGAGCATTTACACCCGCAAATAGAAGTTGAAGATATAATATCACAATTTGGGAGATTAACACTCCTACTTGTACCCAGACTGCCATCATTAGTGGTATCAAAGCAACCTGTTGACACTGAATTAAGTCTCAGAAGCAAGAGAAGGAAGTCCAATATGGCTTTCAAAGTTGGAAGAGGATGAGGACGTAGTAGAAGAGGACAACTAGTTGTAAATGTTGAGGTGATGGAAGCTATGCAATAGATGCAGGCTAGATTAGAAGAATTAATAGCAGGGAGAAATATAGATGATGGAGATGTTAGTGAGCCTGAGGTTGAAACTGAAGAAGAGGAGGAAACTATAGCAGTTACTCCTGAGATGAGATTCTTCCAATCAGCGTTGAGATCCACAGCTAGGCCAAAAACTAAGGTTTCAATATATGCAGGAGGATTGAATCCAGAAGAATTGATAGGTTGGATTAATGGCATGGAGAAATTCTTTGATTATGAAGAAATAGAAGATGAGAAGAAAGCAAAGTTTGATGTCACCAAGCTAAAAGGACATGCATCACTTTTGTGGGATGCAGTGTAGGTAGAAAGAAAGAATCTTGGCAAGCAACCAGTCAGAAATTGGAATAGGATGGTAGCAAAGCTAAGAGGTATGTTTCTACCAAGTAATTATCAACAAACTTTGTCCAGAAAAATGCAAAATCTTAGACAGAGGTCTATGACAGTGAGAGAATATACAGAGGAATTCTATAAGGTAAGTATAAGAGCTAGACAAACCGAGGATACAGATGAGAAGGTGGTTAGATATGTGAATGGTCTTAGGATGGAAATTCAAGATGAGATAAGTATACTGTCTCCTAAAACAGTAGAAGAAGCTTATGAAGTGGTACTGAAAGCTGAAGAAAAACTCATGAGGAAGCAGTCTACCAGAGGAAGAGGTACTTTCTAAGGAAAACGAAGTCAAGGTGGTAGAGGAAGGTCTACAACACCTAGAGATGGAGCTAGCAGTAGGTCAACCCTTCATGCAACCACAGAAGGTGATGCAGGTGGCAGAGGGAGCTTTTCCAGAGGAAGAGGAGGTAGAGATAGAGGAAGAGAAGTAAGATGTTATAGATGTAACAAAATGGGACACAGAGCTTTTGAATGCCCAGAGAATGCGGGAACAGGTCAGAGGAATGCAATTGTTTCTCAAGTTGAGGAAGAAGGAGCAACAGTAATAGAAGAAGAAAATGTACCAGAGAGAGGAGAATCTTTGGTAGTCAATAAAGTTTTGCTCAAGCCAACAAAGGAGATAGTTGAACCATCACAAAGAAAGACTTTGTTCAGAATAGTGTGTAAGGTTCAAGGGAAATGCTGTCAGATGATTATTGATAGTGGCAACACTGATAATTTGGTCTCTACAGAAGTGGTAGAGAAATTGAAGTTGAAGACAATGAGACATCCAACACCTTACAAGGTGTCATGGTTACAAAAGGGACATCAGTTGTTAGTGAATGAACAGTGTGAAGTGGAGTTGCAGTTGGGAAAATATAAGGATAAAATTGTATGTGATGTGATGCCTATGGATGTGTGTCACATATTGCTTGGGAGACCTTGGCAATATGACAGAGGAGCTATGCATGATGGGAAAAGAAACACCTACAAGTTTGGTAAAGATGGTGTTAATCATACATTTCTGCTTATGGGAGAAGAGGATGAATAAGGAAATAAGACTGATCCAAAAACTCTATTACTAGGAGGAAAGGAATACTTACAGCAGATTGAAAAAAATGAGGTAAATTTTGTTGTAATTTGCAAGCCCAAGAAAATAATGGCTTCTACTAAAGTTTCTTATTTACCCATTGAAATTCAAGAAATGTTGGACAACTATTGTGATATCATTGTTCATGATTTGCCTAATGAGATACCACCCATTAGAAGAATTAACCATCATATAGATTTCATTCCTGGAGAAAATCTACCAAACAAGGTAGCTTACAGAATGACTCCCATAGAAAATGAAGAAGTTATAAAGTAGGTTCAGGAACTGCTTGACAAAGGACTGATCAAAGAAATTTTGAGTCCTTGTGCAGTACCAACAGTGTTGAGTCCAAAGAAAGATGGAAGCTGGAGAATGTGTACTGATTCAAGAGCCATCAATAAAATCACAATCAGGTACAGATTTCCTTTACCTAGAATTGAAGATTTGATGGATTGTTTGAGTGGAGCAAAGTATTTTACAAAACTAGATCTTAAGAGTGGGTATCATTAGATAAGGATAAGAGAAGGGGATGAGTGGAAAACTGATTTTAAGACAAATGAGGGATTGTATGAATGGAGAGTAATGCCTTTTGGGTTGTCAAATGCACCAAGTACGTTTATGAGACTCATGAATGAAGTTCTTAAGGAGTTTATTGGTAAATTTGTAATAGCATATCTGGACGATATATTAGTTTATAGTAGGTCTAAGGAGGAACACATGAGATATCTGAATTATGTGTTACAAAGGTTACAACAAGAGACATTATTGCTGAATTTGAAGAAAATTTCATTCATGAAAGAGGAATTAGTGTATTTAGGTTTTGTTATTTCTGTTGAATGATTGAAGATGGATCCAGAGAAGATCAAGGCAATCATGGAGTGGCCTTCACCTAAAAGTATCTTTGAGGTAAGATGCTTTCATGGTCTTGCTAGTTTTTATAGGAAATTCATAAAGAATTTTAGTAAGATCAATGCTCCTATTGTTGAGACTATAAAGAAGGATAAACAACCATTTAGATGGACTGCTGAAGTAGAAAAGAATTTTCAGTTGTTGAAGAAGAAGATCACTGAAAAATCTATTTTGGTTCTACCTAGTTTTAGTAAACCTTTCCAAGTGAAATGTGATGCCAGTGGAGAAGCTATTGGAGGTGTTTTAAGTCAAGAAGATAGAACTATAGCTTATTTTAGTGAAAAGATGAATGATTCAAAGAAGAATTATTCTTCTTATTTTAAAGAGTTTTATGCAGTTGTGCAGTCATTGAAGAAGTAGAGACATTATCTAATGTCAAAAGAGTTCATACTTTATTCGGATAACCATGCATTGTAGTATTATGCAGCAGCGAAAGCTTAACCAGAAACATGCCAAATGGGTTGAGTATCTTCAAGGTTTCCATTTTGTCTTGAAGCATATAAATGGCCAATCAAACGAAGTTGCAGATGCTTTAAGTAGGAGAAATACATTATTTCAAGAGAGTCAAATTCAAGTGTTAGGTTTTGATTTTCTTAAAGAATTGTATGAGAAAGATTTAGATTTTAAAGGGGCATTTGAGGCTTGTAAGAATCCGATTTTGATGGATATGAATAAATGGTTGGACTATTTCTTACAAGATGGACTATTGTTTAAGAGAAATAAGCTGCGCATACCAAATTTTTCTATGAGGGAGAACTTAATCAAATAGAAACATAGTGGTTGACTTGCAGGACATGTTGGTATAGATAAGACTTATGAACAGTTGAACAGATTTTATTTCTGGCCGAAAATGAGATCTGAAGTGGAAAAGTATGTGAAAACTTGCAAAGTCTGTCAGTATGCAAAAGGAAGGAGCCAAAACACAGGTTTGTATGTTCCATTACCAATTCCGGATAGGCCTTGGGATATGGTAAGTATGGATTTTTTTTTGGGCTTACCAAAGACTCAAAGAGGAAATGATTCAATTTTTGTTGTAGTGGACATATTTTCAAAAATGGCAAATTTTATTCCATTTTATAAAATTAGTGATGCTACTCACATTGCTATTTTGTTTTTCAAGGAGATTGTAAGATTGCATGGGTTGCCTAAGAATATTGTCTCAGACAGGGATTCCAAATTTTTTGGACATTTCTGGAGGACACTATTGAAAAAGTTGGGAACTAAACTAAGTTTCAGCTCTGCCTATCATCCACAGATTGATGGACAGACTGAAGTTGTGAACAGGAGTTTGGGTAATCTTTTAAGGAGTCTTACTGCAGAAAATCCAAAGCAATGGGATCAAGTATTGGCACAGGCTGAATATGCATATACTGACTCACCTAATAGGAGTATAGGGTAGATTCCATTCCATATAGTTTATGGAATGCATCCAAGAGGAGTGTCTGAGTTAAGAAACTTAGGAAAAGATGAGATGAGAAGTGCAGAGGGAGAAGGTTTTGCTTCAGAAATACAAGCAATACATGAATAGGTGAAACAACAACTACTGGATAGCAACATCAAGTGCAACAACAGAGTAGACATGAGAAGAAGAGAAGTGAACTTTGAAGCTGGGGATTTAGTTTTAGCACACCTAAGGAAGGAAAGATTTCCAAAGAGGGAGTATAACAAATTGAAGTTCAAGAAAATTGGACCATGCAGAGTATTAAGGAAATTTTTTGCAAAGGCATATGAAATTGAATTACCCCCTGATGTTGGAATATCTCCAATTTTCAATGTTGCTAATTTGTACAAGTATGAAGGTGAAATTGCAAATGATACAAAAGAAAACCAAGAGATACAGGAGATTGACTGGGTAAAACAGTTACCTACAACAAAGGAATTATAGCCATAATGGATTTTAGACAAGAAAGTGTTCAATAAAACCAGAGGACATAAGTACTTTCATTATTTGGTAAAATGGAAGGATCAACCAATTGCTGAAGCCACTTGGGTAACAGAAAACATGCTACAGAAATTGGGCAGTTTTGTAGAAGAGCTCATGGACAGGAGCCCATGAAGAATTTTGTCCTCAGGAGTCTGATGCAGGAGCATAAGGCTTGAAGACAAATTCGAAGAATTATTCCAAAATTACAAAAAAATATTACAAGCAAAGGAGTGGAATCCTTTAGCCATCAATTTCCATGTTTTCCTAGTTAAGCATAGAGCTAGAATATAGGATTTGATCATGATGTAATAAGTTATAGTTAGTTAGCTGTAGTGGAGATTCTCGAGGAGAATGCCTCGCATGACAGATAGGGTTAATAAATTTTGGCCTTTGAATTAGGATCTGGTTGTTAGGATGAACCAGTACTTATGTAATTTTCATACTATTGTAAATGGATTTTGACTATTAAAGAAATCTGGCTTCCCTGAAGCGAATCCAGTAGATTTGGAAAATTTATTTTCTGTGTATGTGAATGATAAATTCCCTATCAAATCCCGAAGGATAATCTCCTTCAAAACCTTTGTGTTTAGTGTGAAATTCGAGGGTTAATTGATATTCTGTGAGATGAAAGGAAATGGTGTTGACTGTGTTAAATTCTATGTTTTTAACTGTGGTTTTCGCGAGTTCTGAGTGTGTGGAGTGGATGGTTGAGATTAGTGGAGGAAAACCAAGGACACAACGCATGAATATGTGTTTTGGAATATTAGATCTCAGTCAAGACAGATCAACGGTATTCGGCGCAGAGGTTAACCTATAGTTAACGAGCTGAAGCGGTTTGGAGAAAACCACAAGTGCATATCGGGCGGAAGAAAGGCTGTAAGCGGTATTTTTCCATAGGCTCCAATTCCATACAGACGGTGACACGTAACAACAAGGAGAGGGAGGGAAACCACTTTTTCGGGTGGATTTGGAGTGCACAGGTTAGCCGGCCGATATGCATATGAGCCGTTCGATCTGGTTGAGCAAGATCAACGGTTGATAGGCGTGGAGCAAGTTCAAGGTCAGGGAAGTATTGTTGACTGTTGGATCTTGAACAGATCAACGGTGAAGAGGTGTTAACAGGTTTTAGAAGGCAAATTTAATGTTTTATTAAACTAAGGCTTGTATTACCATCGGGTCCGGTAAGGTGGTAGTTTAGGGAACTCTGTGACTTTTGGATGGCTGCTAATTTAGCGAAGCTCTAAAGGTTATTGATGGATGATAGAGAGCCCATTGAACGAGCATTTACACCCGCAAACAAAAGTTGAAGATATAATCTCACAATTTGGGAGATTAATACTCCTGCTTGTACCCAGACTGCCATCGGAATTCCCAACTCAAACAAAAGATTCTTAATGAGTTGCACACATCTCCCTTAGGTGGGCATTCAAGATCTTTAAAAACTTACCACAAGGTTAAGAAGGAATTTTTTTGGGATGGCCTTAAATCTTATATTCAAAAGTTTGTGGTGGAATGTTTGGTTTGCCAACAAAATAAAGTTGAGACAATTAAGAGCCCGAGTCTATTAAAACCTTTATCCATTCCAAGTCAACGTTGGGAGGAGGTTTCAATGGATTTGATCATAGGTTTACGCAAGTCTGGAGGAAAGATTGTCATCATGGTGGTAGTTGATAGAATTACCAAGTATGCACACTTTTGTGCATTATCTCATCCATTTAAAGCTAGTATAGTTGCTACTGCATTTATGGAAACAATTCAAAAGCTACATGGAAACCTAAATATTATTGTAAGTGACAGAGGTCATATTTTCACTGGAAATTTTTGGACAAAATTATTTTCATGTCTGGGTACTGAGTTAGCTCATAGCTCATCTTATCATCCTCAATCTGATGGGAAAATGGAGATAGTGAAATTTTTTTGTGAAGGATATCTCTGTTGCTTTGTATCTGATAAACATACACAATGGGTCAAATGGTTGCCTCTCGTTGAATGGTTGTATAACACTTCCTTCCATACTGCAACAAAAATGACCCCATTTATGGCACTTTGTTGATATCATCCACCGTCCATCGCATCATATTTAAGAGAAAATTCTAAGGTTCAAGTAGTGGAAGATCACATCGAGCATCAACAAAAATTTCTCCAACTCTTAAAGGATAACCTCAGTTTGGCGCATAATAGAATGAAATAACGTGCAGATCAACATCGAAGTGAAATAAGTTTTGATGTAGGTGTCTGGGTATTTCAACGACTACAACCATACACAAAAATGTCCCTCAAGCAAGCTAAGAAGGATAATAACTTATCACCAAGGTATTATGGTCTGTACAAGGTGTTGCAAAAGATTGGTACTATGGTATACAAATTGGAACTTATTGCATCTTCCCTAGTGCACCTAGTTTTCCATGTTTCATGCTTAAAGAAGGTTATAGGTGACAAGCTCCCAGTTCAAACAATATTCCCAGAGCTTGATGAGGAAGGAAAAATCGTATTGGAACCTGAAACAGTCACAGAAGCAAGAACTCGAAAGTTGCGAAATCGATCAATTTCATAGTATCTCATCAAGTGGAAGAACTTACTCGCTGAAGATTCTACATGGGAGGATGAGAATTTTATACATAAGCATCAAAAACTACTCAAGCGTTGAGGACAACACTTTTTTGAAGGAGAGGGGCATGTTAGGTCCCTATAATACTAGTGTATTCCCTTATTATTATTGTCATTATACCCCTTATTGTTATTGTTGTGCCCATGTTGTTCCCATATTGTTATTATTGTGCCCCACAGAAGCCCACCATTGTTATTGTTGTACCCTTACATTATTATTTTTATTTCAACTCTGATTATATTATGACCCCTTAGACTCCTATATATATGAAGGAGGTCTTGTAATTTGTATCATCCAAGAATTGTTCATTTGTGTAATGTCAAGGAGGTTTCCCCCTCGAAGAGGCTACATTTTATGTTGTTGATATATCTCTTCTATTTTGTGAGCTGGTTGCACAACATATTAAGCTACCTATTTTCAAAGGAACTGGATTGGAGGATCCATAACAATTTTGGTTTTTATGTGAAGCTGTATGGACAACGAAGCAGATCAATAATGAGAATAGAAAGAAAGCATGGCTTGTTACGAAGTTCCAAGGTAGAGCATTGACATAGTATATGAAGTATTTAAATAATCAGATCAGAACATTTGCAAATACTAAAATAACATTGCTAAAATAATTTAAGAAGCTGAAGTCTAAGTCGTATTGCATCCCCTAGTTAAAAGAGATCAAACATAAACGTATTGAGTATGTTTGGCACTTTGATCATATATTTAAGGTGTTATTGGATCAAGTAAGCTTTGACATAGCTCCGCAGCAACATCAAGAATGGTTTATAGCTACTGCTATCGCATAACAAATTTCCATTGATGTAACAAAAGATAGAAAGTGAAGCCAAAGCTCTACAAGTTGTGATGAAATTGGAAGCTTCGCCTATAGGAGATACTAATGTAGGCATGCAACAGATTCCGAATCAGCGGGAAAACCTAACCCTACAAATACAAGACATCAATAAAAGAAAAGAAGTTAGAGAAGAAGTATGGTGTATGAAGTGCAGATTGGAGGATCATTCTAAAGAACATTTCCCTATCTTCAGAAATTACATGGCTAGTGGGGCACCGAATCCATTGAATGCAAGATCCAGCATGTGGTGTGAAATATGTAAGACTAGACGGAAATGTCATTCAAAAGACTGTTACTTGTTACATAAATATGTACAAACTCTGAGGAATCTATATTGAAAATTCTGTAAATCAGTAGGACATGATGAGAATAATTTTCGGGCTTACGAACTAATGATGCAGTGTGGTGCTGACACTTATAGAATGCAAGTAGAAGAGCACAGACACGAGGACAATGGAAAATGTGGTGGTCGAGGAGGTTACCAAGGAAGAGGTCGAGGTGGTGGAGCTGGTCGAGGACGTGGACAAATTATTTGCTATAACTGCGGCCAGCCAGGTCATTTTGCGAGTGACTTCCAAAATCCCACAACGACATCTAAGTACTGTAAATCATTTGACCATGTAATTGAAGAATGTCCTGTACTTATGGCGAAGATGCAAGAGAAAAATAATTATTAGTCGACATACAATATTATCCATCAAAGGATTAGTGAACATGCAGCGGACCTAAGACATGGAAGAACCAAGTCTTCAGCGTTAGCAGAGCATGCATAAAAGACCAAGCATCAAGTATGTATTGAGGAGGCCAAGGTTATTGCCAAGGTTGCTCAGTTCCATCACCGTAAATTCAGAGAAGCTATTGAAATTGAAAGAAGGCCGAGCAATCTCAATAGAGATGACGGCTGGAAGATCAGTAGCTACTGGATCCCGGCCCTTTCTTCCTAGTCTTGCCCTTTCTTGCTTTCGTTGGTTTCCCCTTTATTTCGCCGTTTTTCCTTGGTGCCTTGTTTTTTCCTGCCTCCTCGCTCACTTGTTTTATTCAATTATTATTTTTATTTATTTATTTATGTATTTATTTATTTTATTTTATTTTATTTATTTATTTTATTTTTATTTATTTATTTATTATTTATTTTATTTATTTTAATTTTTATTTATTTATTTTTATTTATTTATTTTTTAATTTTTTTTTTCTTCACTCGCTTATTTGATTTACTTTAATTAATTTATTCATTTATTTTATTTTATTTTATTTTTCGCTCGCTTGATTTATTTACTTTAATTAATTTATTAATTTATTTAATTTCCATTATTATTATTATTATTATTATTATTATTATATAATTTATTATTATTATTATTATTATTATTATTATTTATTTATTTATTTATTATATATATATATATATATATATATTTTGAATTTATTTATTTATTTAAAATGAAATAAAATCCTTTTACCTTTTATTACTTTTGTAATTAAAAATTTTATTCATTATTATTTTTATGTATATTTCAATTATTATTATTATTATTATTTTCTAACTAACTTTTGTATATATTTCTTTTATATATATATACTTATTATTTAAGTCCCATTTAAAAAAACTAATTTTGATTTTTTAATAACTTTCTAACTAACCTTTAACAATTTTAAATTATTATTTTTTATTTATTTATTTATTCACATAATTTAACTAATTTCTATTAAATCTTGACTCTGGTCCTCAAGTCAAAATTAGCCGTTAGTCAAGATAGCCGTTGGAGTCTCTGCTCAGACTATTTAACATGCTAAGCTGGATCTGTTTCTTCAACTTGTCCTGACGATGAACCATACTTGTTGGTTCGAAACGCGTCGACAAATGATTTATCCTGTGATTTATGCCGAAGAATTTCTCATAAAAATGATGACTTCTAAAAGGAGGACTGGCGAACCTTGAATTAGTATTGTCACTAGAAGTGGAGCTGCGACTGGTAGCGATAAAGCAAATGAAAATAAAGAATTTGAAAGTGCATGGGTCAGAAAGACTACTGAGAAATTTCCTATTTTTGATATTCAGAAAGAAAAATAAGTATTTATCGAGGCAAAGAGAAGTTTTATGGACGTTGGAGCTTCAACCTCTAGTGCATAACAAAATATCGATCAGAAAGTAACTACGACATGTCATTAACTTCGAAATAGGACCGAGCTTCCACACAGGATCGAGTTGTGACACAAGGCTAGGATTCAAAAAATCAACTAGGTATTTTAAAGTATTTTATGAAGAGTTGTATGAAACTATTAAGAGATCAAAAGGCTGTAGAAGGGCTTTAGGATTTGATCTATTCATGTGCATCTAAAGAAACACTGTGAAGTGAGATGAGTGTAGTTAGTAATTTGCATCGACAGAAGATAGTCAGAAGAGAGATGATGCTTAGTGCATAGATAGGGGAATATGATATGATCAAATTTATTGGATCTGGGATCTAATGCTAATGACTTAACGAATAATACAAGGGAATTAATGGGTAAGACAAAGCTACAATGGTCACCTATTTAGTTAAGGATGGAAAATGAGAAAAATATCTTCCCTCTGGGAAGACTACTAGGTGTCACTGCGGATATTGTAGGAGTTTGCATTGCTACTGATTTTGAAGTAATAGAGATCATCGATGAAAGTAACCCTTATCCTGCATTGCTTGGAATTAAATGGGCATTCGACAATATGGTCATAATTAATCTGAAGAAGAGACAGATTATATATGAAGGAAACAATACGAGGGTAAGTGTTCCCTTGGATCCATCAGAAGGAGTAAGACATACAAAACTAGTCAAAGAAGGATACTGTGCAAGTGACATAGACAATATTTATCAAATGACAGTGAAGGAACAAGATTGTGTTAACCCTATTGCAGAAGGTAATTTGAGTTGGGAGTGTGAGAGTTTTCTTACCTCATTCTCAGAATAAGAGTTGGAGAACCGGCATAATAGGTTGCATGAAGTATCCACATGGCGTTGTGCAAGAATAAACAAATCAATTGGTTGTATGATGTCTGAGGTAGGTAACCTAAATTATTATGATGTATTAGGTGATGTAAATATTTTTGTTAATGATTATGAAAAACAAGTTCCAAAAAATCAAAGGTTGTTAGCCTTCTATATAGCCATGAAAGCTACCTCTGCTAGATGGTGGAATGCACACAAGAAGAATAAAGGAGGTTGGTAGGAATGTCAAAGATTGATTGGGATGAGGTTTGGATAGATAGATACAAAGATGGAGATAAAATACAATGGTGAAACTAATCCTAGGAATCATACCCATCTATGCACTACAACATGGAAGGCGATTCCACAACAAGAATGGGTACATGGATTCATTCATACGTTAGAGACAATCCCTAAAAACGGTTACCTAGAAACAGAGCTTCGACATGGTACAATAAATTGGGTAGACATGGTTGATGGATTCATATTAGCATTCAACTTTGAGGATGATTTTACATACATAGATTTGGCCCTTCAGACAGTCAAGAAGAGGATTTTTGAGAATGTAACCCCATTGACATGGAAACAACCTGATTGGGTTGTGCAGATAGAAAATTCACTGGAGTGTTATAACCTTACTGCAGATGAAGAAGAAGATCCTTACAACATCAACATAGCAGAGTCAGAAGCATACCGCGAAGTAACTAGACCTGATCTAGAGATACTAAACATAACAAAGCCAGTAAAGACTAAGAAGGTGAACATAGGATTAGAGAAGGAACCCAAGTTTGCAGCAATAGGAGACTACTAGGATGAGGAGACAGTCAGTAAAGTTACAGAGTCCATGAATATCAAGAACTGTTTCCCACCCATTTTTCATAGATGAAGGGTATATTAGGATATTTTGGAGTCATGAAGATTCCCCTTAAGCCTTATGCCAATCTAGTCAAACAAATACCTTACAGGCTGAACCCGAAGTATAAGGAGAAAGTGAAAGTGGAGCTTGATAAGATGATAGCAGAAGGAATTATTGAACCTGTAGAAGAATCATAATGGGTGAGTCCTATGGTGGTGCAAGAGAAGAAGGCTCAAGGAGAAATTAGGATCTATGTTGATCTGATAAAGTTGAATGATGCATGTCTACATGATCCCCTACCTACCCCTTTCACATATGAAGTGCTAGACAATGTAGGAGGCCAGGAAGCTTACTCATTTACAAATGGATTCTCAGGTTATCATCAGATTAGGATTGCACTTGAAGATTGGCATAAGACCAAATTTGCTATAGAATGGGGCTCATATCAATAAAAAGTAATGCCTTTTGTATTAAAAAATTCCCCTACTATATTTTCTAGGGTGGTGGTCGCAACTTGTAAGAAATACATTCACAGGTTTTTAGAGGTATATTTTGATGGTTAGACAATATTTATATTATTGAGAAAACATGTTTGAAGTTTAAGACTTATGCTTGACACATGTAGACAATATCATATATCTTTGAACCTAAAGAAGTGAATATTTTGTGTACCTTTCGAAATATTATTGGGACATATTGTTTGTAAGAAAGGACTAATGGTGGACCCTACTAAGACTGCTATCATTGTGAACTTGCCTCTACCTAAGACAATAAGACATCTTCGCGCTACAGTGGGACATACTGGGTTCTACAGGAAGTTCATCAAGGGGTATGCTCAAATCATTATGCCTATGGAGAAGTTGTTGAAGAAGGATGTAACTTTTGAGTGGAATGAAGAATGTTAGAAGAGATTTGACATATTGAAAGAAAAAATGCTAGCTACGCCTATACTAATGTTCCCTGATTGGAGTAAGGAATTCCATGTCCATGTGGATGCCTCTTATATAGCTTTGGGAGTGGTACTGGCACAACTTGGTGCAGGAGAAATTGATCATCCTATAGCTTTTGCAAGTAGAAAGTTATCTAAAGCGGAAAATAATTACACCACTATAGAAAGGGAAGGACTCACCATGGTATATGCTTTGCAGAAGTTTAGACACTATTTGTTTGGGTCACACTTTAAAATGTTTAAAGATCATTCTGCAGTGAAGTATTTAATTAATAAGCCTGTCTTAGAAGGAAAGATTTGCAGATGGTTACTATTATTCTAGGAATATGAATATGAGATCATTGTTAAACTGGGGAAGCTGAATGCAAGACCTGACCATCTGTCAAGACTAGAAACGGGGGAATAACCAACTAGCATAGAGGATAATCTCCCTGATGCACAGTTATTTGCAATCAGAGTTGCAGATGACCATTTCACAGATATCATTCATTTTTTTACCACATGAATGGGCCCTTTAGAGTATACTATGCAGCAAAAGAAAGAATTAGTGGTTAAGGCATCTAACTTTTCATTAATAGCAGGACTGTTGTATAAGATGGGACAAGATGAGATACTTCACAGATATGTTCCTAAACATGAAAGACATATGATTCTAGTAGAGGCTCATGGGGGCGCAGTTGGTGGACATTATTTAGGAAAATCTATTGCGTAGAAGATTTTGAGAATAGGCTTGTGGTGGCCTACACTACATAAATATGCGAAGGAGTACTCTTGAGCATGTGATGTGTGTTAAAGAACATGGAATCCTTCCAGAAAAGATGAGATGCCATTGGTACCACAAGTTACATTTCATGCCTTTGATAAGTGGGCCATTGATTTTGTTGGACCCATCAACCCACCTGGTAAGAGCACTGGTGCAAGGTACATAATTACATCAACTAATTACCTGACTACAATGTAGAGACTACTGTGAATTTTATTTTTGAGTACATATTGTCTAGATTTGGATGTCTAAAGCTTTTGATGAATGACCAAGGTTCACACTTCCTAAATAAGACTATTGAAGCATTGATTGAGGAGTCCCAAGCTTATCATAAGAAGAATACCCCTTATCATGCTCAATTCAGTGGAACAATAGGAGAATTTAATGATATTCTAGAGAATGCACTTACTAAGGTATGCAATGTGAATAGAGATGACTCAGACCTTAGAATTCTAGCAGTTTTATGGGCTTATAGGACCACATCTTAAAAGTGGATAGGTCAGACACACTTCATGTTATTTTATGGGAAATAAGTTATGATGCCCATGGAGTACATCGTGCCTAGCTTCAGAATTGAACCTTATACAAATATGGAAGATCCTGATATAATGGAGGAAAGAATGTCACAATTTCTTGCTTTGGAGGAAGATAGATTTATAGAAGGATTCCATCAGCAGGTACCAAAAGCAAGAGAAAAAGGCCTGACATGAAAGACACATTAAGCAGAAGAAGTTCCAGGTAGGAGACCTTGTTCTCCTTTATGACAATACGTTTTTTAAATTTACAGGAAAATTCAAGATGCATTGGTTGGGCCCATACATTATCAAGCATATTACTAATTGAGGCATAGTTCAATTAGAAAATTTAAATGGAGAATTGGTTCAAGGAATGTTAAATGGTAGCAGGTTGAAGTTGTATAGGGACAAACCTACCCTGACAAATTCGCTCTGAAGAAAGGAGAAAAGTCTTAGTGCTACCTGCAGTTGAATGTGGGCATTGGACTATAAACTACGCTGCAGAAAGAGCTTCAACATAGAAAGTTACTTTGCTACAATCTAGATTATGTAAAAGTTCATAGGAGCCTCGATGTAAGAAGGGTTGCTCACTACAATATGGGATGCTTCAAAGTTCATTGGGAAAATATGACCATTAAAAAGGAAATTTGTCGTTAAAACACGCAGAGAGATGCATTTATGAGGACAAAATGATCGAATCTACAGATATATATGAAATTACTGAACACAATCTAAGCTAATGATGGGGTTAGAAATTCATATTTGTTATAAAAAGCCACATCTCACCCAGATTTGGCACTTTGTTGTCCTGAGAGTTTGAATACTGCTATTACGAAGAAGTTGTAGAAATTTCAACATGAATATCCTAAATACTGAAGAATTTATTTGTATATTTAATGAGAAGGGCTTAACCAAAGTCATGGAAGTAGCATCAACTAATATTCCCACACTAGCATTGCCACCTGTAGCAGCATTGTCATGCACACACTGGAAATCCCCGCAAAATAAAATGACCAAAGAGAAGAGAACGAAGAAAAAATAGGAAAAGAGACTTGTCGAGCCTCAGAAATAGCCCGAGCAAGTGAGAGATAGTGAAGAAGAAGCAAAGCAAGTGCAAATGGAAACAAATGGCACATCATTTTCATTGCCTCTCGCACCATATATTCCACCAAGAAAATCGAATGCAAAATCAATGAAAGAGTCAAAGTGTACCAAGTATGGCACCTTCACACCTTTATTGTTGGAGTTAGTGCGATTTATTGGAAAAAATCTTGGGAAGATTCCGCATCTGAAGTTCGCGGACTATGATTTGAATGATACAAGGAAATATCCACAGTTCACACTAGCCAAATACTTAAAACAAGTGCACTACCCTGAGAGTGGTGTGACAACGTTTGTTGGGTCCCTATAATACTAGTAATTACCCCATTAATATTGTAGTTGCATCCTTTATTAATATTGTTGTGCCCCTATTATCCGCATATTGTTATTATTGTGCCCCATAGAATCCCTCTATTGTTATTTTTTTGGCTTTATATTATTATTGTTAGGTCGACTAGGTTATATTGTGACTCCTTAGACTCCTATATATAGAAAGGAGGTTTTGTCATTTGAATCATCCAAGAATTGTTCATTTATGTAATGTAAAGGAGGTTTCCCCCTCGAAAAGGATAAATTCTAAGGCATTGATCTATCTTTTCTATCTTTTTTGGAGTTGGTTTCATAACATTTGGTATTAGAGCTTTGGATTCTAGGGTTTTGCTGCTCCAAACAGGCCATCGTGGATTTTTGCTATAATTTTTTTTTTTGTGATGTTTCAGAAGTTGAAAAAAAAACCCATTTGAGAAGAAATCGCGTTAAACCTTGGGTTCAAATTTCAGAGCTTTTTGCGCTATATTTGCGGAGATATGATCTGAGGAACTTTCTCTTTATGCAGACTCTTGAATTACATTCCAAACAGGTGACCTGGGGAAAATCATCATAACTTTCTCTTTGGGGATCGGATTGAAATTTCATAAGATGGTACAAAAAGAGGACAGACTGTAGTTTCATGTATGCATTTTTCAGATCCAAAGGTCGAAACAGGGACTTGTGGCACGTCGTACAGGTTCGCTCTACTGAACTAGTCTATAATCAAGTCACTGTGGGAGATTTCGCATAAATCTTCCTTGAAGAATCCAATTTGGGTTAGACTTGTGGCATTGGAAATAGAACACAGAGGGCTACTGTAGGTCACAAATTCAGAACTAGATGATCAAAAAGTATAGAGATACATCAGAGGAAATATCGAGCTCCTACAAAGTGAAAAAAGGTGTGTAGATTTTCTTAAATTTTTTCTTAAGCTTGGTTTGAAAATTTATTTTGAAGCAATTCAAAGGGCATAGTAAAGCATTATTATCGGTAACTTATGCCCCGAGGAAAGAAAATGCAAACACCTAGTAAGGAACCTGAAAGCTATAGCATGACTCATGAAGAAGAGGAAGAAATGCTACATGATATATCAAAATTACAAGAACAAGTGCAACAAATGTCACTGTCACAAAAGCTAATAGAAGTTAAGATAAATGGAATGGAAGCTAAGATGAATGGCATGGAAGCTAAGATGGACAACTTGGAGATAGATTTGAACACAAATTTGAAGACAGGCATGGCAGATTTGAAGACAGATTTGACAAATTTTCTACAAGAAATACTTACCAATGGTGAAAAGGTAGTAAAGGAAACTCATGATGCGAACAAAAGAAATGTTAATCATGATTTCTTAGACTCTAATGTGAGATCGGAAACCCACCATATTCCAAAAATCGATATGAGGAAGTTTGATGGCTAGGATCCCGCAACATGGATATTACAAATGGGGCAATTTTTCGATCTCAATAATGTGCAAAACACACAAAAGGTACGTATTGCAACTTTATATTTGGAACCAAATCAGTTTGTATGGTATCAATGGATTTTTTCTCGTAAACAATTTATCACTTGGGCAAGTTTTATGGAAGAATTGGTAGCACATTATGAGGATACAAAAAGCAACACTTTTTTTAGCCAATTGATAAGTCTCAAACAAAAGGGTTCAATACTGGAGCACATTGAGGAGTTCCAAAAATTGAACATAAGGGTAAAAGATATTCTAGAGGAGCATAGGATTGATGTTTTCATAGGGACTTGTTGAAGCCTCGAAAATCGCTGCAACAACATCGGGGATAACCACCCGGTCCGGACCTTAGTACAACTCCTTTTCCGTTTCGAATAGTGGCTCCGACTGGGGATAATGGGACCAGTTTCCCAAAAGTGGATAAACGGGATGAATGTATGATTTATAAACTAAGCTAGCAGTAGGCGAATAACTAAACTATTTAACAAGAATACAAGAACTATAACCTATCCCGGGAATCTATTGAACTTTAAAGTGCAACGTTTAATGGTCTGTGTCTAAGGACAGGCATATAGATGACTCCATCGATCAGACATAGATATTAATTCATTCAAGATTACTGTGCCTAAATAGTTAAACCCAGCGATTACAGCAATATTACTGCACTCATCATTTATATTATCGACATATACATGATTAAAAGGAAAGCATATCATAAAACATCCAATAGTGGTATGAATGTAGATTTGCTGTTACAGCGCATGCATATAATCAACAATAGCAAGGATAATCAAATAACAATTCACATAATAGGAATGAATTCAGACATAGATAGAAATACCATATGAGCTGCTTTGACACACCCGATATCAATCGCTACTTGTAATTCTTTCTTCAATGCAGAAACATTCGCAACAACGACAATAGTGCACAATTGCATAAAAATCCTCCTTGTTGAATTAAGAAAAACTGGTCCAGTTTCATAAAAGAATATTGACTGAAGCACAATAGTGCAAACTTAAGTCTTTAAGTCTGGTACAAAACTTTACGACCCTTTCCAAAACAATGAAAGGGTCTATAAATACTAAATTAATCTAAATATTTATCAAACTGAAATGCAACTAAATCGGTATCAATAAATTTTGATCCTATTTTCCTCAGCGATCTGGCAATCGGCGGCATGATTCATCAGGTAGGCTGCTTGCATTTAAATCTGAGCTGACTTATCGCAAGCATTGGCTCTACTTCAGGAGGTTTGTTGAGGCGCGAACTGAGCTGGGCAGCATAGGTGGCATCCTGAATATCGGGAATTATATACCCGATCGCATCTGTTAGGCACTTAAGGGCGGCTCTCTGTGTATGCGGCTTTACCAGGAAGAGCCAATATGCTTCCATAGTTAAACTATTAATCCTAGCGATTAATCTCCCTTTTTCCTCTCAATCAGGATAGCATGATTGTTCCAATGTGTTTGTTGTTGTCATCTTTCCTGGTGTACATTGGGAAATCATATTTGCTAAGTAGAGAGTGTTGTTAACTAGATCAACTAGATTGCTGGAAGTTGATTTACATCTTGAAGTCGCCCTCTCCGCTTTCATCACCTGAGTGTGCCATTCTATGAAGAGTATATCTTTATGTGTTTCTAGGATCCTGGGCAAATTTGTTGCTTTCCCTTGATCAGAATCTTGCCAGTCAAGCTATGCGGTTATGATCTCTTCGGCTTGGTCTAACTCATTCCTAGCTTTCTCTACCTGCTGATTTATGGATGTCGTTAGCTCACACAATGGCTCTGCCTGAGCGATTTGTTGACACAGGAGTCTAATTTGGGATATTAATGCAGTGTTTATTTGCACTGCTTCTGCTCTGAATTCCCCCACTTGTTTAGTGCCCTTTATCTTTTCGAGCTGCGATGACAATTGAGCGATTTGCTCATCTTTTGTTTTCATCATTTGCTCGTTTGCTGCGCTCAATTGTGCCAATGCCTCCGATAATTCCTTATGTTTCTGGATCGCGCTTTGGTCGACCCTTAGCTTTTCTGCCTGCAATTGCTGAGTTAATTGACTGTTCACTTGTTGTTGTGTCGACAACTGCTGCTCCGCCTACTCTGCCTTCTGCTTTGATTCAGCCAACTCTGCCTGTAATGCGAAAATTTCTTGGTCCTTAGTCTTTAGTAGAAGACTTACCTCCGATGCCTTGTCGATTGTTGCTGCCGAATAGGCTCCCGCATACTGTGACAGTTTTTTTAGGTCATCGGAGGGGTCGAATTCCTCCTTCCAAACCACACTGCCCATTACAGTTTGTTCTGGAAAAAGGGGAGGTTGATCAATCTTCCTCCTTTTCCTTTGTCTTTTTACCACTGCCTTATGCCTCAGGCTGTAGAAAACATCCAGGGGAGGAATATCTTCTACTTGGAGAATGATTTGGTCGGAGGGGTCTTTTGGTATTATCTCAACATCCTTGGAAATGGGTGGGCCGCTGGTTCCACTTAGAACCTGAGGTGAAGTGATGTCCTGTATATTGTTTGTCTTGGAAGTGTCTGTATCCTTGGAACATTCCAACCCACTGATGATAGAGTCAAATTGCTTCCACTCTTGAAGCAAATTAGGGTCAATAGTAGTATCTATATTGACATCAGTGGTGGTTTGTTTTTCCTTTTCATCTTGGGACTCCTTCTGCACTTTTTCCTGCTCTCTTTTCTGTTGTTCCTCTTGTTCTTTCTTTTGCCTTTCCTCTTGCTCTTTCTTTTGTTGTTCCTCTTTCCCTTTCCTCTGTTTCTCCTCGTGTGCTCTCTTCTTCCTTTCTTCTTTTTCTTTTCTCTACCTTTCCTCCTGTTCCTTCTTATGATCCTTTGTTACAACCGGAGGTTCCTTTGACTGTTGCCGAACAGGCTCGCTTGATGATGTCGCCGGGGTTGTTGCTAGTAAATCTAGAGGCAGAGTTTGCAACCTCTGTTCTCTAAGCTTATTAAACTCAATTAGCCCTTCATCATTATATTTCATTCGAGCGAGTTCTTTAGCCTGACCTATTGTTTCGACTGAAACGAATAGGTCGTCAAACATATCTTCTTTGTGCTCAAATTTTGTCAATTTGGCCTGTTCTAGTGCATTGTAGGCAACTTTCTTTGGATCGTATGGCCTATTTGGGATAGTCGCCAGAGTTAAGGATTGAATCTTTGTGGCTTCCTTTTCTGCATGGTTGAGATCATGCAGAGTATAGACACCACACCTCAAGGGAAAAGAGGGCCAGCCCCTCTTCTTTTCTTTCTTGAGAGTCTGTGTAACACTCTCAGCCATAATCTGATAAGCGATTTCTCTTGCTAGCAGTTTATCTGGTATATACAAAGGGAGAACATGTGGGTTGGCTTGGCTGCCGAAAACTCTTATGTAGGTAAATATTTCCTCTCCGAACCAACTCGCTACCGCTGTTATATCAAACGAAGCTTGATAGGAAATCTTGGGAATGGGTTTATCAAAAATATAATAATGAATAGGCACCATAAAGCCATTGCAGATTTGGTACAGATGGTGCTTGTAAGAGGACTTCCATAATTTCTGATGGTATATGTGGATAGCCGTGGGATCTTATGGCGTCCACCTCCAGCCGAGCACGGGAAATTCAGAATTGAAACATAGTGTATCTAAGATATATGCACTGTAATAGAATGGGGGAATTTTCCTTTCAGAGACGACAGTCTGATTTATAAAATCACGCACAGCTTGTGCTAATTTGTCAGAAAGGATGGTGGCCCAATCCATGATTATACTGTTTACTGCTGCCTCCATTAGAGGAACCATTTCTATGGTAAAATTAGCGGAGTCATGCAATCCCCATAATCTACACATCATTATTCCCGCATAGCAATAAGGAGAAGCCAGAGAATCAACCGAGTACTTACCGAAAGATTCGTGTTTGTGTTTGGCTGGATTTTGTCTCTAATCCTGGATGGGCTCGGATTCAACTTTATTTTTACTTGCAAACTTCTCCAGGAACGCTTTATTATATATCTTCTCCGGCTCGGGCAAATGATACATTTGCCTTAGATCATCCGCCCTGAACGATCCGAAGATTCTTCCGTCTCTAGTGCTGAAAGTTCTATCCAAGATTGGGATTTCTTGAATCGCCCACCGCACTATGTCTGTGTATGGGAGAATTTTCTCCCTGGCCGCTATTCTGTGAAGGAAAGAGTCGGCTAAATCCTTGAGAGTACATTCAAACTTCCGAGTAGGATCCGTAGTAGCTTCTGTTACTGTCTTTACTGGTTCTTCGGCTTCAATTAGGTTGTAAGTGCCTTGCCAAGTAACTCTGGTGAGACCCATGCATGTAGTATCAGATATTAAGCCCTTCTTTTTGTCCACGAGAGCTTGTCCTGCAGCTGGTGTAGTGGAAGCGCCTGCGGTCTTTTTAGATTTCTTCCCCATCTTGTTTGAGCTTCCTTCTATGGATGAATTCTGCACAACGGCGAAAATAAACGTAACAGAGAGATATGCTAATGAAAATCCAATATGGGAAAGATATATCAATCAAAGCGTGCTGAGAGATTAACTCTTAAAAATGGCTGCGGATCCAATCCATGGGAAGATCTTACAGATACATTAAATGGCCGTTTAAGGCCTGCCACCCCTTAAATGCTCATTACACCATTATTCGGCTGAATGACTCGCTTAAGCGTGCTATGGATATTTTGGCAGTTGAGTGCAGGTGATGGATTATTTAAGAGATCAAACTTTAAATACGAATGGATCATAATATCCCTCCATTTAACGGCTTTTTCGAAATCCGCGCTATATCGCAATCGGGCATCGGGAACACTTTAAATCTTTATGTTGACAATTTTGAAACGCCGATCGCCGATAGCGATATCGCATCGCATCGGGAGAATAGGTGTTATATAAACATACGGATAGCATACCCCCGACCGCCGATAGCGAAATCGCATCGCATCGGGGGTAGAATCTAGGCGCCTTATTATTATACATGGGATATTGCCGATTGCCGATTGCGAAATTGCATCGGAACGGGGTGAATGACTTAAGGTGCTTAGCCAGCGTATAAAGTATCGCCGATAACTTATCGCCGATTGCGCATCGCGTCGGGGCTAATGGCATGGGGTGCTTTATGATGTGCATGGAGTTTTGCCGATAGCCGATAGCGATATCGCATCGGCGGGATCCCATATGTCACTTATTTGCGTCTTCTATGTCATTGCGATATGCGATCTTGCGATCGCTTTATCGCAATGATAAAAGATTGTTATATTTGATTCAATATGGGTTTTTCAAAAGGTTTTATATAATGCCTTCATTTGGTTTGCGGACCTTTTACAAATAATGCAATATTGATAACAATTGACTTCTAAAGGGACCCATTTCATATAATAATTTTGTAAATAAAATGTTATGAAATGGGGGGTTGTTGTGGAGCACAACAATTGGTGATTCGCTGGAAGAAACAGTTATCTCTGAAAATTATAGAAATACTTAAACTTTTTTCAAAAATAGAATTCTAATCAAAGGGGAAAATTCTAATATAACTAGGTATATATGCATTCCAAGTGAAATGAATCTATTTTTGCTAATTTCCTGTCTTTTTTAAGAAAATAGATACATTCTAAGTTTTAAATGAGCCTCTATGGATTTATAATGATAAAACAGAAAACTTCTCCAAATCAGCTTTTAAAGTGAACTCCTCTGTCATAGGTAGAGCCTCTGCTGCCAAAAAACGTTTATAGTTTCGACAGGGATACCTTTTAGCCATGTTATTGTCCATTGTTCCATTCAATTAAGAGTGCGATTAACAGAATGAATTCAAAACATGTTTTCATATTTTGTATTTCATTTCCTTTTCTGTTGTTGATAAGATAAAAAGCCATTGTCCTGGTTTGGTGGCCAGCTGTTGACAATGCCATTCACTGGTAGTAGTCTAACTGAACAAGCTGGCTCGTGATGAGACCCCTTGTCTTGTAATTTCAAGCCATTACCCTGTTTTGGTATGCAGTATTGGTAATGTCAGTTAAACTATTTCCCTATGAACATGGTAAGCAGGCTTGCAATAAGACCTCTTATCTTTAATATCAGATATTTTAGAATTACACTCTGAGTAATCATAAACTTTAGTGAATGGGATGAACAATCTTCTCCTTAAGAGTTAATGGATGACAGGGTAAGAGTTGAAGATGCTGAAGTTGGATTGGCTTCTATCTTGATATTGATAACCTTTTGAGACGAATTTGAAAACAGAGAATGATTTACAATACTTTTAAACTTTGAAAGGAGTTCACAAAACTTGAACTGTAGTTTCAGAATACAATGATACCTAATTTCCTAGAAATTATCCCTTTTGGTTAAGAGTTCTATTATTTTAAAAGCAAATATCGCTGCACTCCTATAGATCAAATTTTCAAACACAGCAAAGGTCAATAGTAGATACCTTACAACATTATTTTCTGCAAATCCTACAAACTACAAAAATCTATCAAACTAGAAGGAGAAGGGGTTACCTCCTCAATTAAAGAATTTCTTCAAGATAAGGCCATTAACAGGGAGAGAATCTCTCAACCCTGATAAGTCTTGTAATATAAAGGTCGAATGGCCTATCTTTTCACAGATCTGAAACGGTCCAAGCCACATCTTCTGGAACTTGGTATGTTTACCCTTATCCTCATGGGCTTTGTCCCATTTCAGAACTAAATCACCGACTTGGAATTGTTTTGAACTGGATGAGACTGAATCAAAAGCTGCCTTAATGACTTGCTGATGTTTGGCATGAATAACCCTGGCTTTTTCTCTTTCCTCTTCTAATTTTAGAATTTGGTCATGTCTAAGCTGAATAGAAGAGGAAGGACTTTCCTCAATGAATTGTACTAGGGCTAAAGAAGGAAGAACAAGATTTGTGGGTAGTACTGCTTCTTTTCCATACACAAGATTGAACGGAGAAGATCCTATAGAAGCTTTCTGTGTTATCCTATCAGCCCATAATGCAAACACTAAAGATTTGTGCCAGTTTTTATGATTTTGCTCTATAGTTCGCTTAATAATTTTGATCAGATTCTTATTAGTAGATTCTGCTAAGCCATTACCCTGGGGATAGTAATTAGCAGAATATTTTAATTTAAATCCTCTTTTAATAGCGAAATCAAACATAGCATTGCCTGAAAAGTAAGATGCATTATCAAAAACAAGAGCATTTGGGACACCAAACCTGGTAATGATGAATTGATCTATGAATTCAATGATTGCTTCAGAATTTGCTGTCTTTAAAGGGATTGCTTCAACCCACTTAGTAAAATAATCGGTAGCAGTAAGGATATATTTATGCTGTTTGGAAGATGGTGGAGTAATCTCCCCAATGATGTCCAATCCCCATTGCTCAAATGGTTGTTCAATGTTGACTGGTTGCAGAGGGAAAGCTGATTTACGTTGTCTTCCACTAGAAGTTTGAAAATTGATGCATCTCCTTACATACTCGTGGGCATCTTTAAACAAAGTAGGCCAATAGTAACCAGCATGAATAATTTTGTGAGCTGTTGTATCAACTCCAAAATGTCCTCCCACTGGTCCATCATGTAACTCCTGCAAAACCTTTTGTGCTTCAGTTTTCTCAAGGCATCTCAATAAGATGGAATCATAATTCTGCTTAAAAAGGACATCATCAATAATTGTAAAATTATTTGCTTTCAACCTAATGGCCCTTTTGTTCTTGTAAGATAATTTTGGAGGTGCATAACCATTCTTTAGATAAAAGATTAAATCTGCATATTGAGATTCAGAATCAGTAACACTTATCTGATTGATTTCTTCAGTTTGCTCTGTATCGCTTGATTCTGGAATGTTGGATGCTCCTGCCAATATCCTGCAAAAACCTTGGCCCCTAACAATATTTGCTGGCCTAATTTCTAAGTCATACTCTTGAAGCGCTGTGACCCAATTTGCCCTTTTTTCACCTAGTTCTTTTTGGATTAATAGTTGCCTAACTGCTGGGAAAGGAACTATAATTTTTGTGTGAGTTTTCAAAAGGAAGGGTCTATAATGCTTGACTGCTTTAAATACAACAAAGGCTTATTTTTCTACATCAGAGTAATTCAATTCAACACCCTGAAGATTTGAGCTAAAAAACGAAATGGGTGCTTCCAAATTGTGATCATTTAGTTGCGTGAGTACTGCAGCATAAGACAAGTCGGATGCAACGGTATACAATGTAAAATGATTAGAAAAATTTGGAGTATTCAAGGCTGGGGCATTGATTATTGATTGCTTGATTAGATTAAAAGCTTCTTTTTTTGCTGATCCCCACTTAAAGACTGAATTCTTCTTAATCATTGTTTGAAGTGGCAAAATGATTTGAGAAAAATCTGGAACAAATCTTTTAACAAAATTGATCTGGCCTAAAAATGACTGCATCGATTTTTTATTGTGTGGAAAAGGGATTTCAGAGATCTCTTTGATCCGATCAGGATCAATATAAATGCCATCTTTGGACACAATAAATCCCAAGAGCTTTCCTTGATCAAGAGCAAAGAAAGACTTTTTAGGGTTAAGAGAAATACAATATCTTTTGCAATGCTGAAAATTTTGATTTAGATCATGCAAATGATTATACCTCTCCTTAGAGAATACAGTAATATCGTCTAGATAGATGACTACTGTTCTATTAATCAACCCTCTAAAAGCTATATCCATAGCTCTTTGGAATGTCGCTCCTGCATTTATAAGTCCAAAAGGCATTTTCTGATATGCATATGTTCCCCATTTCGTCCTGAATGTGGTTTTAAGCTGGTCATCAGGATGAACCAGAACTTGGTTATATCCTGAGAAACCATCAAGAAAGGACATCAATTCAGAGCCTGCTACTGATTGGAGTATTTGCTCCATAGTAGGTAATGGGAAATTGTCTTTCAAGCTTGCTTTGTTCAAATTTCTGAAATCAATACAAATTCGAATATCGCCATTTTTCTTTTTGACTGGCACCATATTAGAGACCCAGTTTGAGTGTCGGACAGGAAAAATAAACTTTTCTTTCAAGAGTTTGTTAAGTTCCGACTTTATCTGGCTCTCTAAATTTGGATGTATTTTTCTTAACTTCTGCTGAATTGTTTCTGATCGGGAAGCATAGGAATGGTATGCTGGATAATGGATGTATCATATGTCTTCAAATCATCATACTTCCAAGCAAAGACCTGTTTGTTTTTCCTTAACAGTTTAATAAATGCCTCCTTCTCTTCCAAGGAAAGTCCTAATCCTAAATTAATATTTTGAGGAGCATGCTCAGTACCTAGATTTATCAATTCGAACCTAAGGGTAGAACTTTGGAGCTTTGCATTAATTACAGGTTTAAACCTGTCTTTGATATCATAAAGATCTTTGAGCTTTACCACTGGCTTAGGAATTGAATTTTCCTGAGGTGTTTCTTTCATTTGTAGATCATGGTCATTTTCCTCAATAATTTGATCGTCATAGGACTTTTCAGAAGTTAGAAATTGTAAAATATCCTCATCATGATTGAATACTCTCCAATTAGTGACATTGTCAGGAATTGAAGGCCTAAAAAGTAATTCTACAGAAAATCTATCTAGGTTGTAGTCTTCAGAAGGTAGAAGCTTGGAAGCTACATTGGCTAGGAGATCGACTGTCGAGTTTTGAGACCTAGGGATGGAGGAAATGTTGAATGCGGAAAAGTGCGAAGTAAGTTCTTGTATTAGTGATTGATAGTGCTTGAGGTGATTTGAAAGACAATGGATTGCATTCCTCACCTGTTTAACAATAATTTCAGAATCGCCGAATACTTTCAAATATTGTACTTTAAGACCGATCGCTTTATACAGTCCTTGGACTAAGGCTTCATATTCGGCTGTATTGTTAGTGCATTCAAATTCTAGCCTACAAGACAGCATTGTATTTTCTCCTTGTGGACTAACCAAAATGCAACCTGCTCCCGAGCCCTTGTTGGACTTAGAGCCATCAAAATATAAAGACCAAAATAAAGAGGTATTAACAAATGTATTTACAGTTTTCTCAGCATCATTGAAACATCTAGACTTATCAGTTTGTGAAAAATTTTCAATCTGAGATGTAAAATGATTGACTGAAAAAGGAGATGGTTGGGCAAAAAAGTTGCCAAAGAATGACTCTAACGAATAATTCCCCAAAATGTTGTTGTTGAACGCTACGGGTTAGTTTTCTTGCTCAAATTCAGTAACTGTGTGGGTCATATGTTTCTCTCGATCGATCCTTATTTGATTTGGCTTGCCCTTGTAGGGAAGCCACATATGTGCCCAATCAGTGGAAATATACCCATACAATTTTTCGGGCCAATCCCTACTCAGAATTAAACCGTAAAATTCAGGTATATCGGCTATTAGGATATCAATCCTTTGTACTACTCTGGGATCAGCAGACAACCTGATGGTTACGGAATTAATTTCTCCCACAACCTGCACTTTGGTCTTGTCCAACTGTACAATATGAATAACAGACTTTTGGGGTTCAATGTTCAGTTTAGAGCAAACTGAAGCTGGCATTATGTTAGATGATGCCCCTGAGTCAATTAAACAGTTGTGCAGGTTTCTGTTATAAATCTCATAGGTTAGCAGGAAGGGTGGAGTATGAGAATTTGATCTATCTCCAATTAGAACTGAATCGGTAGCTTCAACCATACCTGGAGGAGGTTGGCCTGAATCATTAGCGGCTTTTGCACTGGGAAGTGGTGTAGAGGGAACAACATTCAGTTCCTTAAGAAGTAATTTCTGCTGATGCTTTAATTTACTAAGTTCAAACATAGTAATGTTTGCTTTAGTTTTCTTCATGTCATCAACAATATTATATTCCATTGAATCTGATACCACTAATGTTTTAGATGTTGAAGGAGTGTTAGAAGTTGAAGGCTGGTTCTGGGGAACAACTGCAGGTGATTTCTTAGCAGGCGTTTTTTCTTTAGTTGTAGCGGCACCAACACTCCTTTTCTTGGATGTTACTTGAACGGGCTCGGGAGTACTTTTACTTCTAGTAGTAACCGGTAATGCTTCTTCTTCATTATCAGTATCGGAGTTGGGGAGTATAAAATCCCACATTCCATGACATTCTACTACTTCTTCTTCATCATCAGTCGGTGTGATTGTTTCCTCTTCCTCTTCTTCTTCTTGCTCTGAGTCTGCATTAGATATGACATTTGGGGGCTTTGACTCATTTCTCTTAAAAGTTCTAAAGGGTCTTTTGGTTGAGGATTTAGCTACCTGCTTCTTTATTTCGACCATTTCATTTGATAACGTTTTTAAGACCTTTTGCAAACCTTCCATGTCGTATGGGTCTTTCGGGGTTTTCTTTCTTGAGTCATCTTTGAAAGAGACTTTTTTGGCTTTTCTGTCTTCCAGAGCAGCTTTCTTTTCCAGGGCATTGATGTGTTTCTCCACAGCAAGCGCTTCTTTCATGTTTTCGGCTAAGGTAGGTTTCCCGACTCTATCTACAAAGATGGCTATATTGGCAGGCAGAGCTGTTATATACCATTCGCTCCGAATTTGTTCGCTTGGTTTGGAGGCTGTAGGGATTTTATTTAGGAGTTTATTGAAGCGTGCATTAAATTCCTTAATTGGTTCCCTATGTTCTATTCTCAGAATGGAGAGATCGTTTATTAAAGTTGCCAAAGACCTATCATCTCCATATTTGGTAAGAAACTGCTCTTGGCAAGTGTTCCAACTGGTAATGGAACCATAGGGTAAAGAGAAATACCAGGATCCTGCTGATCCTTGTAAGGTGTAAGGGAAAAGTCTTACAACAACATCTTGTTCTGTTACTCCTTTCAAGTTGACTGCTAACATGAAATTATTGATGTGTTCCTCAGCTTGGGTTCCATCATCTGGATTAAACTTGGGTAGCCATTTTTCAGTATAATCTGGTAATGGATGCAATGGCGCAGGCATGTTGACTGCACAAGGTCTGGTCCATGGATCTGCCATTGTAATAGCAACAGTGGTTGATACTACTGTTGGAATTCCAGATGTATGGGAAGGAAATAATGCTGAAGAGAGAGCAGATTGGGATGTTGAAGCTTCTAATCCTTGGTGAACAACAATATGTAATGGGGGAGTGGATGGTTGACTTTGCAGAGGGGAAGATGCAATGGAGGATGTGGATGAAAGCTCTTCACTATCAGATCCTTCAGTATTTTTCTTCACCTTTTTCCTTTTGGGTAAAGGGAACTCAGTGGGTTCAATATCGAGCTTTTCGCTCTGAAGTCTGGTGAGAGGGTGAGGTAAATTGAACTGCAAAGTCGCACTGCTTTGTGATACCTCAGATTTCTGTGGTGAAATCGAGAAGCTCTGAAGTTTGTGGATAAGAGACTGGACTTCAGGTGATTCAAGACTTAATTGTTCTAGAGTATGATGGGTTTGAGCAGTGGTAGTTGATTCTTCTTCTTCTTGTTTGGGTACTGGAGAACCAGTATGCAAATAGGAAGATCGAGGGGATTCAGAGGGATAATTACTCTTAGAATGGCTTATGGGTTTTGTCTTATGTGCCATTCATAGTTGATGGCCCTCCTTCTAGCGCCAAAAATGTTGAAGCCTCGAAAATCGCTGCAACAACATCGGGGATAACCACCCGGTCCGGACCTTAGTACAGCTCCTTTTCCGTTTGGAATAGTGGCTCCGACTGGGGATAATGGGACCAGTTTCCCAAAAGTGGATAAACGAGATGAATGTATGATTTATAAACTAAGCTAGCGGTAAGCGAATAACTAAACTATTTAACAAGAATACAAGAACTATAACCTATCCCGGGAATCTATTGAACTTTAAAGTGCAGCGTTTAATGGTCTGTGTCTAAGGACAGGCATATAGATGACTCCATCGATCAGACATAGATATTAATTCATTCAAGATTACTGTGCCTAAATAGTTAAGCCCAGCGATTACAACAATATTACCGCACTCATCATTTATATTATCGACATATACATGATTAAAAGGAAAGCATATCATAAAACATCCAATAGTGGTATGAATGTATATCTGCTGTTACAACGCATGCATATAATCAACAATAGCAAGGATAATCAAATAACAATTCACATAACAGGAATGAATTCAGACATAGATAGAAATACCATATGAGCTGCTTTGACACTCCCGATATCAATCGCTACTTGTAATTCTTTCTTCAACGCCGAAACATTCGCAACAACAACAATAGTGCACAATTGCATAAAAAGCCTCCTTGTTGAATTAAGAAAAACTGGTCCAGTTTCATAAAAGAATATTGACTGAAGCACAATAGTGCAAACTTCAGTCTTTAAGTCTGGTACAAAAATTTACGACCCTTTCCAAAACAATGAAAGGGTCTATAAATACTAAATTAATCTAAATATCTATCAAACTGAAATGCAACTAAATCGGTATCAATAAATTTTGATCCTATTTTCCTCAGCGATCTGGCAATCGGCGACATGATTCATCAGGTAGGCTGCTTGCATTTAAATCTGAGCTGACTTATCGCAAGCATTGGCTCTACTTCAGGAGGTTTGTTGAGGCGCGAACTGAGCTGGGCGGCATAGGTGGCATCCTGAATATCGGGAATTATATACCCGATCGCATCTGTTAGGCACTTAAGGGCGGCTCTCTGTGTATGCGGCTTTACCAGGAAGAGCGAATATGCTTCCATAGTTAAACTATTAATCCTAGTGATTAATCTCCCTTTTTCCTCTAAATCAGGATAGCATGATTGTTCCAATGTGTTTGTTGTTGTTGTCTTTCCTGGTGTACATTGGGAAATCATATTTGCTAAGTAGAGAGTGTTGTTAACTAGATCAACTAGATTGCTGGAAGTTGATTTACATCTTGAAGCCGCCCTCTCCGCTTTCATCACCTGAGTGTGCCATTCTGTGAAGAGTATATCTTTATTTGTTTCTAGGATCCTGGGCAAATTTGCTGCTTTCCCTTGATCAGAATCTTGCCAGTCAAGATATGCGGTTATGATCTCTTCGGCTTGGTCTAACTCATTCCTGGCTTTCTCTACCTGCTGATTTATGGATGTCGTTAGCTCACACAATGGCTCTGCCTGAGCGATTTGTTGACACAGGAGTCTAATTTTGGATATTAATGCAGTGTTTATTTGCACTGCTTCTGCTCTGAATTCACCCACTTGTTGAGCAACCTTTATATTTTCGAGCTGCAATGACAATGGAGCGATTTGCTCTCTTTTGTTTTCATCATTTGCTCGTTTGCTGCCCTCAATTGTGCCAATGCCTCCGATAAGTCCTTATGTTTCTGGATCGCGCTTTGGTCGACCCTTAGCTTTTCTGCCTGTAATTGCTAAGTTAATTGACTGTTCACTTGTTGTTGTGTCGACAACTGCTGCTCCGCCTGCTCTGCCTTCTGCTTTGATTCAGCCAACTCTGCCTGTAATGCGAAAATTTTTGGTCCTTAGTCTTTAGTAGAAGACTTACCTCCGATGCCTTTTCGATTGTTGCTGCCGAATAGGCTCCCGCATACTGTGATAGTTTTGTTAGGTCATCGGAGGGGTCGAATTCCTCTTTCCAAACCACGCTGCCCGTTATAGTTTGTTTTGGAAAAAGGGGAGGTTGATCAATCTTCCTCCTTTTCCTTTGTCTTTTTACCACTGCCTTATGCCTCGGGCTGTAGAAAACATCCAGGGGAGGAATATCTTCTACCTGGAGAATGATTTGGTCGGAGGGGTCTTTTGGTATTATCTCAACATCCTTGGAAATGGGTGGGCCGCTGGTTCCACTTAGAACATGAGGTGAAGTGATGTCCTGTATATTGTTTGTCTTGGAAGTGTCTGTATCCTTGGAACATTCCAACCCACTGATGATAGAGTCAAATTGCTTCCACTCTTGAAGCAAATTAGGGTCAATAGTAGTATCTATATTGACATCAGTGGTGGTTTGTTTTTCCTTTTCAGCTTGGGACTCCTTCCGCACTTTTTCCTGCTCTCTTTTCTGCTGTTCCTCTTGTTCTTTCTTTTGCCTTTCCTCTTGCTCTTTCTTTTGTTGTTCCTCTTTCTCTTTCCTCTGTTTCTCCTCGTGTGCTCTCTTCTGCCTTTCTTCTTTTTCTTTTCTCTGCCTTTCCTCCTGTTCCTTCTTATGATCCTTTGTTACAACCGGAGGTTCCTTTGACTGTTGCCGAACAGGCTCGCTTGATGATGTCGCCGGGGTTGTTGCTAGTAAATCTAGAGGCAGAGTTTGCAACCTCTGTTCTCTAAGCTTATTAAACTCAGTCAGCCCTTCATCATTATATTTCATTCGAGTGAGTTCTTTAGCCTGACCTATTGTTTCGACTGAAACGAATAGGTCGTCAAACATATCTTCTTTGTGCTCAAATTTTGTCAATTTGGCCTGTTCTAGTGCATTGTAGGCAACTTTCTTTGGATCGTATGGCCTATTTGGGATAGTCGCCAGAGTTAAGGATTGAATCTTTGTGGCTTCCTTTTCTGCATGTTTGAGATCATGCAGAGTATAGACACCACACCTCAAGGGAAAAGAGGGCCAGCCCCTCTTCTTTTCTTTCTTGAGAGTCTGTGTAACACTCTCAGCCGTAATCTGATAAGCGATTTCTCTTGCTAGCAGTTTATCTGGTATATACAAAGGGAGAACATGTGGGTTGGCTTGGCTGTCGAAAAATCTTATGTAGGTAAATCTCTCCTCTCCGAACCAACTCGCTACCGCTGTTATATCAAACGAAGCTTGATAGGAAATCTTGGGAATGGGTTTATCAAAAATAGAATAATGAATAGGCACCATAAAGCCATTACAGATTTGGTACAGATGGTGCTTGTAAGAGGACTTCCATAATTTCTGATGGTATATGTGGATAGCCGTGGGATCTTGTGGCGTCCACCTCCAGCCGAGCACGGGAAATTTAGAATTGAAACATAGTGTATCTAAGATATATGCACTGTAATAGAATGGGGGAATTTTCCTTTCAAAGACGACAGTCTGATTTCTAAAATCACGCACAGCGTGTGCTAATTTGTCAGAAAGGATGGTGGCTCAATCCATGATTATACTGTTTACTGCTGCCTCCATTAGAGGAACCATTTCTATGGTAAAATTAGCGGAGTCATGCAATCCCCATAATCTACACATCATTATTCCCGCATAGCAATAAGGAGAAGCCAGAGAATCAACCGAGTACTTACCGGAAGATTCGTGTTTGTGTTTGGCTGGATTTTGTCTCCAATCCCGGATGGGCTCGGATTCAACTTCATTTTCACTTGCAAACTTCTCCAGGAACGCTTTATTATATATCTTCTCCGGCTCGGGCAAATGATACATTTTCCTTAGATCATCCGCCCTGAACGATCCGAAGATTCTTCCGTCTCTAGTGCTGAAAGTTCTATCCAAGATTGGGATTTCTTGAATCGCCCACCGCACTACGTCTGTGTATGGGAGAATTTGCTCCCTGGCCGCTATTCTGTGAAGGAAAGAGTCGGCTAAATCCTTGAGAGTACATTCAGACTTCCGAGTAGAATCCACAGTAGCTTCTGTTACTGTCTTTACTGGTTCTTCGGCTTCAATTAGGTTGTAAGTGCCTTGCCAAGTAACTCTGGTGAGACCCGTGCATGTAGTATCAGATATTAAGCCCTTCTTTTTGTCCACGAGAGCTTGTCCTGCAGCTGGTGTAGTGGAAGCGCCTGCGGTCTTTTTAGATTTCTTCCCCATCTTGTTTGAGCTTCCTTCTATGGATGAATTCTGCACAGCAGCGAAAATAAACATAACAGAGAGATATGCTAATGAAAATCCAATATGGGAAAGATATATCAATCAAAGCATGCTGAGAGATCAACTCTTAAAAATGGTTGGGGATCCAATCCATGGGAAGATCTTACAGATACATTAAATGGCCGTTTAAGGCCTGCCGCCCCTTAAATGCTCATTACACCATTATTCGGCTGAATGACTCGCTTAAGCGTGCTATGGATATTTTGGCAGTTGAGTGCAGGTGATGGATTATTTAAGAGATCAAACTTTAAATATGAATGGATCATAATATCCCTCCATTTAACGGCTTTTTCGAAATCCGCGCTATATCGCAATCAGGCATCGGGAACACTTTAAATCTTTATGTTGACAATTTTGAAACGCCGATCGCCGATAGCGATATCGCATCACATCGGGAGAATAGGTGTTATATAAACATACGGATATCATACCCCTGACCGCCGATAGCGAAATCGCATCGCATCGGGGGTAGAATCTAGGTGCCTTATTATTATACATGGGATATTTCCGATTGCCGATTGCGAAATTGCATCGGAACGGGGTGAATGACTTAAGGTGCTTAGCCAGCGTATAAAGTATCGCCGATTGCGCATCGCGTCGGGGCTAATGGCATGGGGTGCTTTATGATGTGCATGGAGTTTTGCCGATAGCCGATAGCGATATCGCATCGGCGGGATCCCATATGTCACTTATTTGCGTCTTCTATGTCATTGCGATATGCGATCTTGCGATCGCTTTATCGCAATGATAAAATATTGTTATATTTGATTCAATATGGGTTTTTCAAAAGGTTTTATATAATGCCTTCATTTGGTTTGCGGACCTTTTACAAATAATGCAATATTGATACCAATTGACTTCTAAAGGGACCCATTTCATATAATAATTTTGTAAATAAAATGTTATGAAATGGGGGGTTGTTGTGGAGCACAACAGGACTTTAAAGGATAATATCCAACATGATGTTCACCTTTGGGAACCTGATTCATTAGAGAAGGCATTCAGGATAGCAAGAAAAATGGAAAGAAAAATTATGGCAACCAGGAAGCATACCACTCACAACTATAAAGATGGAAGTGTGGTTGCTCCTAGTCTTCCATAACCTATAAGGTTGACACCACAACAATTGGAAGAAAAAATAGCAAAAGGGCTTTGTTATAGTTGTGATAGCAAATACACTAAAGGTCATAAGTGTGCTGAGAAGAAATTATTCTACATATATTGTGAAGAGGAAGAAGAAAAGGAGCAAGAAAGGTCAAAAAAAGAGGATATACTCCAGGAACAAAGCCTAGATAAAGAAGAAATGGATCCGACCATATCTTTTAATGCATTGGCGGGAATTACCACTCCTCAAACCATCAAGATAGAAGGACAAATCAAGAAGAAAAAGGTACTAGTGTTGATTGATTCAGGAAGTACCCACAATTTTATTCATTGTAAGGTAGCAAAAGAGTTGAATTGCTTCTTATACCCAACACTAGAGTGTCAAGTGATGGATGCAAATGGAGGAACAATAAATTTCTCTGGAAAGTGCCATAATATCAATCTATCGATGGGAGAATATTTATTGACTAGCCCAATGCTTTCCATTCCAATGGGAGGTGCTGATGTTGTACTAGGAGTACAATGGCTACAATCCTTGGGTACAATAGCTTTCAATTTTCAAGAACTTTTCATGAAATTTTCCATGGAAGGAAAGGAAGTTGAATTAAGGGGTATTGCAGGGAAACCGGGAAAGATAATTAGCTCTAATGGTATGACAAAGCTTCTAAAAAAGGAACAAATGGGTGTAATTGCACAATTATGTTCGCTAGATGTTTCCACATTGCAATCATCTATTTCTCCAGATCTCCAAAAAGTCTTGGACAATCATTCCAAGGTATTTGAGACTCCCAAAGGTCTCCCACCTATTCATGATCATGATCAGGCTATTCATTTGATTCCAGGAAGTGTTCCTCCAAACATTAGGCCGTACAGATATCCCTATGCCCAAAAGAGTGAAATTGAACATATGGTTTCAGAAATGCTAGAGGTTGGTATAATTCAACCGAGTCAAAGTCCTTTCTCTGCTCTAGTAGTATTAGTGCACAAGAAGGATGGATCATGGTGCATTTGTTCAGATTATAGGGAGCTCAACAAGCTCACTATTAAATATAAGTTTCCCATTCCTGTCATTGATGAATTACTGGATGAATTGCATGGATCAATTTATTTCACCAAGTTGGATCTTCGTTCAGGATATCATCAAATCAGAATGAAGATTGAAGACATTCCGAAAACATCATTTAGAACTCATGAGGGTCATTATGAATTTTTGGTCATGCCTTTTGGCCTTACCAATGCACCTTCAACATTTCAATGTTTGATGAATTCCATTTTCAATCCATTCCTTAGAAAATTTGTGTTAGTATTTTTTGATGATATACTAATCTACAGCAAGTCTTGGAAGGATCATGTTCAACATGTTGAAAGGGTGCTACAACTATTGGAGGAGAAACAATTATATGAAAAAAGATCCAAATGTTTCTTTGGAGTACAAGAGGTGGAATATCTGGGTCATATTGTATCTCATGAAGGAGTTAAAGTAGACCCTAGCAAAATTAAAGTCATTAAGGAATGGAAAATCCCCACATCCATAAAGCATCTATGAGGATTTCTCGAGATGACAGGGTATTATTGCAAGTTTATTAAGAATTATGGGAGAATAGTAGCACCTCTAACAACATTATTGAAGAAAGATGCATTTTCATGGACTCCAGAAGCAACAAAAGCCTTCAAACATCTTAAAGAGGCAATGTGCCAAGCACTGGTCTTAGCTACACCGGACTTCACAAAAACCTTTATTGTGGAATGCGATGCTTTAGGAAATGGAATTGGTGCTATTTTAATGCAAGATGCAAGACCCATTGCTTTTGAAAGTCGTCCAATCAAGGGAAAGTTTTAACACAAAGCTAATTATGAGAAGGAAATGTTGGCAAGACTCCATGCACTTAAGAAATGGCGACCCTACCTAATGGGAAGACACTTCAAGGTAAAAACAGATCATGATAGCCTTAAATACTTTTTAGAACAAAGATTATCCTCTGAAAAGCAACAAAAGTGGGTCACAAAGATGTTGAGTTATGACTTTGAAATCATCTACAAAAAATGGAAGCAAAATGTGGTGGCAGATGCACTCTCAAGAAAGGATGAGGATGTGGAAGCATTGTTGTGTGCCATTTCTATTATCCAACTAGATTGGATAAACGAAGCAAGGGAGGAATGGAAGAATGACGAAGAAGTATGGGCACTTATTCGAAAGTTACAACAAGATTCCAGTATGTCTGATACATTTAGCTGGCAAAATGATTCTTTATGGTACAAAGATCGCTTATACCTCTGTAAGAATTCCCAACTAAAACAAAAGATTCTTATTAAATTGCACACTTCTCCCTTAGGAGGGCACTCAGGATTTTTAAAAACTTACCACAGGGTTAAGAAGGAAATTTTTTGGGATGGCCTTAAATTGGATATTCAAAACTTTGTGGTAGAATGTTTGGTTTGCCAACAAAATAAAGTTGAAACAATTAAGACACCGGGTCTATTACAACCTTTATCCATTCCAAGCCAACGTTGGGAGGAGGTTTCAATGGATTTTATCACAAGTTTACCCAATTCTGAGGGAAAGAGTGTCATCATGGTGGTAGTTGACAGACTTACCAAGTATGCACACTTTTGTGCATTATCACATCCATTTAAAGCCAGTATGGTTTCTACTACATTTATGGAAACAATTCAAAAGCTACATGGAAACCCAAAGATTATTGTAAGTGACAGAGATCCCATTTTCACTGGAAATTTTTGGACAGAATTATTTTCTTGTCTTGGTACTCTGTTAGCTCATAGCTCATCTTATCATCCTCAATCTGATGGAAAAACTGAGATAGTAAACAAATGTTTGGAAGGATATATTTGTTGCTTTGTATCTGATAAACAGACACAATGGGTCAAATGGTTGCCTCTGGCTGAATGGTGGTATAACACTTCCTTCCATTCAGCAACAAAAATGACCCCATTTATGGCACTTTATGGATATCATCCACCATCCATCACATCATATTTAAGAGAAAATTCTAAGGTTCAAGCAGTGGAACATCACATCGAACATCAAAAACAAGTCCTCCAACTCTTAAAGGATAACCTCGTGTTGGCATAGAATAGAATGAAACAACAGGCATATCAACATCGCAGTGAAAGAAGTTTTTAGGTAGGTGATTGGGTATTCCTACGGCTAAAACCATATAAGCAAATGTCCCTCAAGCAAGCTAAGAAGGATAATAAATTATCACCAAAGTATTATGGTCCGTACAAGGTGTTGCAAAAGATTGGTACTATGGCATACAAATTGGAGCTTCCTGCAACTTCTCGATTGCACCTAGTTTTCCATGTTTCATGTTTAAAGAAGGTTATAGACGACAAGCTCCCAGTTCAAACAATATTGCCAGAACTTGACGAGGAAGGAAAAATTATATTGGAATCGGAAGCAGTCACAGAAACAAGAACTCGAAAGCTACGAAATCGATCAATTTCAGAGTATCTTATCAAGTGGAAGAACTTATCCGCTGAAGATTCCACATGGGAGGATGAGAATTTTATACATAAGCATCCAGAACTACTCAAGTGTTGAGGACAACACTTTTTTTGAAGGAGAGGGGCATGTTGGGTCCCTATAATACTAGTAATTACCCCATTACTATTGTAGTTGCATCCTTTATTAATATTGTTGTGCCCCTATTATCCCCATATTGTTATTACTATGCCCCATAGAATCCCTCTATTGTTATTTTTGTGGCTTTATATTATTATTGTTAGGTCGGCTAGGTTATATTGTGACTCCTTAGACTCCTATATATAGAAAGGAGGTTTTGTCATTTGAATCATCCAAGAATTGTTCATTTATGTAATGTAAAGGAGGTTTCCCCCTCGAAGAGGCTAAATTCTAAGGTGTTGATATATCTTTTCTATATTTTCTGGAGCTAGTTTCATAACAATGTTAAAACCACAAAAGTGGGCGGTTGGATTGGCATAGTTGGGCTTGATGAATATGTTGAATGTGTCGCACTTCTACAGAACTCCAGGGAGCACAACTTGTGTGAGACAACTGCTTGTGCTGGTGCATGATAGATGCATGTGGATGGGGAAAATGATCCCTATTGACCCAATGCTAATATGGAGAATCACAAGACTTCCTTATCAAGGGTTGAACCTTGCAAAGGAGTTTGTTGGGAAAGATCAAGACAAAGCCATAATAAAAAACATGAAGAAGAAGTTTGGACTGACAAAATGGAAGTGAGGTTATGACATCAACTCGATTAATGACTAGGGAGTTCACTTCACAACACATATATTAGCTATAAAAATCATGAGGAACTATTGGGCTAATGAAGTTCCTGCTCGGGTAGTTTCATTAGCTACACAATGCACTAATGGGGTTTAGTACAACAGTGCCACATATCTATGCCAAGAATTTCTAGACAATTACAGTGAGGCTTAGGAGAAAAGTACTCCATTTCATTACACATGGTTAATTTTGATAATTTCGATGCTTGCATGGAGAGAGCCGAAAGATTCGTAGTTCCCTTGAGTACCCTAAGATGTTTATGAAGTCGTGCGATATCCCTTGCTATGGTATACCACTAAACTATGATGAGCACAAGAGAACATAATGTTCTTTTTATTATACCATATGGACTTACACATTTTTGGTGATTCAACACCCTTACCTTTCACCGAGCCTATACAAGCAGTATAGGAATCTCGCGAAGTTTAAGGTTGACTTCCACATAATTTACATACAGGCTCATAGGGAGATAGGGAAGAAATAGCATCCCGTGCCATATATAGTGACAGAAGATGATCTCCTAGCACATATACAACAGTGGCCCGCAGAATGGATGACTGCGCTGGAGACACAGACAAAGGATAGTCTAACAAAGGAGGACACAATGAAACACAGGGAAGCTAGTGGGAAGGATAAGGATGAGCTAGAGTTAGAAAAAGAGGAGAAATATGATGAGGGTCACTAGGATCCTCCTGAAGGTGCTAAGCAGAACAAAAAATATAAAAAGACAAAGAAATACCAAATAGTCGTAGAGAAGAGTAAGGCAAGCACTAAAGCTTCCACAAGAAGCAAAAATAAGTAGAAGGCAGACAAGACAAAGGACATAACACCAGTGGTCCTCACTGATGGGGACTTGGATCAGATTGGAGATAGAATTTAGGAAGAAATGGTGGAATCATGGAATAAGTTAGAATATCTCTATAGAGCACTTCTAACAGTTGTTGAGGAGCGCATTGCAGAACTGAAGATATTAGCACATACAATCAGACAACCAGTGCAGGAAAAGGAGAAGCTTGGAGAGGAAAGGCCAATAGAGCCTACACTGGCAGCACGGGTAGCAACGATACCTACCAGAGCCTTGCAGTTTGACTCCACCGAGGTACAGAAATAGGCCAAAGAGTAGAGGTATGTGAACATGAACATCACAACAATACCACTTTAGATATTACAAAAACTGCATCTAGAGATCATAGATGAGATGAAGTTGTGTGAACAACGCACTTGACAGTTAAACATTCAAGTAGAGAGAGAGTGAACTTCACTGCAACAAAAGCTTGACCAGGAGATCCAGGAGAGGGATCAGGTGGCACAACAACAACAAAAGTTGAAGGAGGTGGTCGATGCAACATGCCATGATATTCCGGATGTTGAGGTCCGAGAAGAGGAACCAATGGAGGAAAAGGTCACGAAGCTCGGCCTTGCAGTAAAAGGATGCAAGAATAAGATTGTAGAAGTGAAAATTACATATGAGATGAATATCAACGAGCTACAGATGAAGCTACAATCAACCACACCACAAGAAGTGTGAGAGCAGAGGGTGGCCAACCTGAAGGTTGCAATGGGTGACATCTACGAGCAATGGCAAATTGTGGGAAGATTTTGGATGAGAGCTTATAGATTTGGACTTTGTTGTAGGAAGATCTAAATGTGTAGAAAATACAAGAGGATATTCAACAGAAGAAACAATAGCTAGAGGATATTTGGGCTACTGTGAGGACTTTACCAATCTCATAGAATCTCACAAAGACCAATGAGGGAAATTCCCTCTAGAAGAAGATAGAGGAGCTAAGGAGGGAAAAGAAGGCTCTAACATAGAGAACTCAGCCATGGTAGGATGAGGCTCTCCAACTATCCCAAGCAGTGGATGAGAAGCTTCAAGAAATTCCACAGAGAGAGACAACAATGATGCAGAAGCCTATAGAACCTGTGACAGAAGTATTGTTGGAGGAAGTGTGCAGTGAAAATAAGAAGGTCACAAACATTCTGCAGCAGTTCAACAGTGCCCACAACAACATTGCAGTGAAGATCAAAGGAAAATCGGCTGACTGACTCGCGACGAGTCACATGTGAGTGTTGGGGGCTTGTTGGGCACAACATAAATTGGCCTAGATTTTGGCAAAGATGTTGCATTTTTTGGGGTGGAGCGCGTAGCGGAGCATGCAACGGAGTGTGAATTGGACTGTGCATTAGAGCATCGAAGTGTAGTTTGAGGAATAGAATATACCACGTAGTGTCGTAACATCATTGGGGTGGGTTGAAGCGCGTCCTTTTTGTAAAGTATGTGATTTTGTAAAGGATTGATGTGTTTTGGGGCTATAGGTTCTTGTTTAAGGGAGTCCATGGTATTTGGACAATGGTAATTTGATGATGTAACCCTTCGATGTAATAGTATATATAGGGTAAAATAATAAGAAGAGAGTCGTCAATATTTTGATCCAGATCAATGTTATGGGAAAATTGTTGTGATCTATAAGTTGGTAGAGAATGTGAAGCTTTGTAGCTGAGTGTGTAGAGGCGTGAGTCTACTGTTAAGTGCACAGATCAAGAAATGTTTTTGTTCATAGATTTATTATATTAAGAAACAGTTCTTGTGGAAGTAGCCCCACATTGGGGTGAACCACGTAAATTGGTGTTTTGATGTGTATCTTTGCTTATTATCTGTTATAGAGTAGAAGTTATTACAATTGCATTTTACTTCAGCACAATGAAAGTTTATGATTGTATATGGCATGTTTAAGTGACTAATCTACTGCTATGAAGTGATTTATAAACGAAAAGGTTAACATAATAATACCACATCTCCTGATCCTTTAAGGCTACAGAAATTGAGTTCTGCATCCTCCCATAGTCACTTCGGATGAGACTACGATTTGCTTCGAGGTCGTTGCCAAAAGGGCCGATGATTAAGGGTTTTGTTGGTGTGCATTATAGATTTAACCTGGTCAGCCCAAACAAAGAAAAGAATCATTGAGGAGGTGGGGACTATTTTTTTTTTGTCTTGTGCATTGTCATAAATTTAATTATGGGCTCACAGTTGTGCTTTGTTTATTAATAACTTTCCTACAACTATAATTTTGAAAAATTTTAAATTCAAGGTATTAAGTTAGGGTATGATAAATATTTTTTCGGTTTACACTTCTCCTCTCTCTCTCTCTCTCTTTCTTGGCTATGTGAGCATCTATACCATGCCAACATGGTATAAAACATGTGGCACACATGGTTTCCACATGATGTGTCATAGGGTTAATCATTGGAATAATAAAAGATAAAGAAGGAAGGGGGGTCACATAACATGATTGCATGGTAGTGTTACATCCCAAAAGAAGTTTCAACCCATGATACATGTTGTATTAAATGCATACTGCATATATCCAAAATGTTTGGTGATAAACCCATTTCTCTAATCCATATTGTATAGGAATAAATTTTTTTGTGATGTTGAATAACTTACCCTCATCTTCGTCTCATGGTTATCACACACTCCCATCATGTTGGGTCTCAACAATGTTTCATCCAAAATTAACTACTTTCATTTGATCCATGTCCTACCCAAACTTAGATTCATGAAACAAAATCTTCATGCATTGATTTTATTTTAGCACAAATATTATTTATGATGTGATCCAAATAATTTTTGGATATGATACACTGTATCCAACAAAATTTGAATCATATAATAGTACATGAAGTGAAAGAGGGGTATTATGATAACACATGAATTGAAGGATACCAACCACATGACCTATCTAAGAATTTTTTTACAAGTGCAATCACCGGGACCCTTCCCAATTGGATGCAAAATATGACTAAGTAATATGCCTTAGAGTCACTCCTCAAAGAGGATATGGAATTTTATCAAAATTCGAGTCACTCCTCAAAGAGTACATGGAATTTTCTTAAAATCATAAGGAGTGGGTTTCATTGATTTGAAATGTTAACACATTTATGGTCCATACTCATGGCTTGTTTATACCTAATCATCAATACAAAAGAAAATGATGGTGTTAGACTATGGATGGATATTTTTATTTAAATAATGCAAAACACTCATATAACAATCATATTTTTAATGCCCAAGGAATTAATAGAATTACACAAGGATAGTATATGTACATACATACATATATATAAGTGTAAATAAGTTCAATTTTCAACAAGAAAAATGGATATACATTTGATGACTAAATCACTCTTTTTTCTCACAAAAGCACTGCCCTCTAAGTGCATCAATCAACCATTCCTTTGAATGTTGTTCTTATCATTCATATTGGACTATTAAGGTTGTAACATTGAAGGATTGTAAACGTATGCACTCAACCTTTAGCACCTATTTATATGTGCTTATGTCCTTCTTTATTTGGATTATAGAGGGAACTTAAATGTTCCAACATTCCTTTATAGGAAACAATCTTAAGCGATCAAATGAACAGTTTCAAGGAAAATGATTCTCCAAGTATTCTATCAAACTTACTACCAACAATTTATAGAGATATCCTTCAAACATGGTTATAAATGGATTTAAATTGCAAGGCCTAAGCCCTCTTTATCCATGAAATATGGTTTCTTTCTCCTAATCAAGAAATAGCTTGATAAGTAAATTCTGATCAAGTAAGCCCTATGAAGCCAATACTTTCTTCCAAAATTCAAGTCTCACAAAACTTTCTCACCATGATTTTAATGACACAACTTAATTCAATTTCACATGCATTTGTAAACACCATAGTTTAATCAGTACATTGCTAATTCATTTCTAAGAAATTAATAGATTGTATAATGAAGGCTATGGGCATAAAATTACCGAACAACATTCATATAAACCTCACCATAAAAAAAATGTATACATTAATAATGTATGTCTTTCCATGCATCATCTACGATGCAATGGTATGATTTCATTTTATTGTCATGAATTTCACAAGCTTCAATGAAACTACTAATAATGTAACTCCAACAACTTAATTGAAGATCTTCATTAGTAAGATAGGGGTAGAAACATAAGAACATTAACCATACGTCCATATCTTCTCTTGATATTTCATTATTGTATAGATAAAATTACCATGTGAAGGATGTTAATGCATTTACCAATAACCAAACAAGAAGGTTCATTAGGTGAAAGTAGGAGTGAGAATCTATTCATGGCTACCATAGTCCTCTAGTATCATGGATATACAAGATCAATTAATAGCCACGTTAAATGCATTCAATTTTGACCATATCTAATATGGAATGAAAGTTATCCATCATGCAAATGTTAACATGTTTTCACATAAATGCATGTCCACAAGGAATTATTCATGTTCTAGAAAATCATCATACACATACATGGTCAACCACACATGCTTATCAATTGCAATCCAATTGTGCACTAATTTTAGACAAAAATGATCATTCTAATAAGGTAAGTATCTGACTCTCAAATTGTTATCACCTAAAAAGTGATCACCTAGCCATTTCTTACTCGGTGGATCAAAATACACCATGTAGGATTAATTTTCCGTACTAAAATCACTTTCACTATAGAAAATAATTTAGTGAAACATTTTTATTACATTATTTCTGATTAAAATTATAAAACCTCATAAGAATATTTAAATAAATCAACATTTATTTAATATTCTCTAGGAACAATTATTAAATCGTTATTTGATAATTATTCATTGTCACAATTGACTATATCACATTGTAATTTTCCTATAGATTTATAAGCTCATGTAATCTACTAAAACAAGAGATAAGAATCTACTTCTACTCTTTACAGCGGAAGCCCATATACATTGAGAAATCAATAATCAATAGAGGAAGAGAATCAAAGGCACATAACACAATAAATATATGGGGAAAGCCACAACTCAAAACCCCGCTATCTGTTTTGTATTAATATGGAAAATCAAGATGAAATTATAATGCTTGTTCTTTCTAGAAAAATCCCAACACTCAACAAATTCGATCTCCAACTCATAAGCAAGCTCGAGGCCAAAGCTTAGCCTCTTCACAAGCTCTCCAAGTCTCTATTCCAATGTGTAATTCCTATGGAGGATAGCTTGTATTTAAATGGAAATAAAGCCTCTAAAAGCTGTGCAATCCCTCAAGGGTCAGTTCCTGAATGCATGCATTGTCGGTGCAACTCATAAAAATCTAAAACAAATAGCACAATGTCCCTGCAGTCTGGTCTCAAATGGGGCTTTCTCTGATTAAACATGCATGAGTTTCTAATTAGTAAATATTCAGTTAACTAGAGTAGCACTGGCAGAGTTCATTAGTGACACCACTGACAATTAACTCACTATTAGTTCTCTCAATCAGTTTGATAACTAATTTAACTCAATTGACTAATGAAACCGAGTCTTCTATTTTACAACTCACAATCAACTCATACTTGACTCCTACAAAGTAGGGAGAACATACACATAACTTCCAAAATACTTCCATCTCGAAATTCCTAAGTTAAGTAAGTTTAATCAACTTAATTTAACTATTTTAAGTTGATATGAGAATAGCATTCAAATTTAATTTCCAGTTTAAATCAATGACAAATTAAACTGGACTCTCTTGTTTCCATTTCTCAACACTCCCTCTAAACAAGAAAGGGATTATCAACTACCCCAATCTTGTTTCTATGAAACTTGAATTTACATCTTGACAATGACTTTGTTAAGATGTCAGCATCTTACTCCTCCATGGGAATGTAATCTAACAACATGATCCACCTCAATACACAATCTCTGATTTGATGATACCAGGTATAAATATGCTTGGACCAATCATAAAAAAATATATTTTCAGAGAGTTTGTGTTGACTGTGCTGGACCCGCCAACATGTCAGCGGATCTCCCCGGTAAGAAGTCCCAATTAGACCTCAGACCGTTTAGTGTAGGAGTCCCAGCAGTGGGTCATATGGTAATGCCTTGACCACTGTTTCGCACAAAGGAAAGTAATATGTCCTTGATGGTAGCAAGGGTGTGATACATGCAGTAAATCAAGGAAGGGGCATGAGTAGTTCTAACACATGAAGGGTGAGGTGAGTGTGCCCCTTGGAAACCTGTGATAGCACAGAGTTAAGAAGGGAACACATGAGAAAATATGCATCACAACATAGAAGGAAAGTAAGCTAGCAATCCAAAGTCATGGTTAAACCAACAACACATTTCAAAAAGATTCATACATACATATATAAAAATAGATACACATGCATGTGTAAGAAAACATATACAAATATCATTTAGAGTACTTAAGATAGCTGAAATACAATACAACATATGCATGAAATGTCTTGTCTCTGTTATATTAAGAAGTGCAAGTTCCACTCATACAATACATCCATGTCCAACCACTAGTTCCAACATCGGAATGTTATAGCCAGAACTGCCTACTCCTCCAAAGAGATATACTAGATCTACGTAGTGGAGAAGCCGAGGCTCATTACAATATTGTCCAAGCTCTCTCTAGATAGTCTTATTGGAAGCTTGGCTGACCAAAATCCTATACAATGAGTTATGAGGGAATATTTATAGTAAAGGGTGGGGTGGTCCTTGACATTCCCCTTTGTGACAGTTAATCTACCGTCATGACTCTTCATCTACTCTATGACTGTTACATCCAACTATCAACACTTGAACTTCCACTTGATAAGACATTACATACAATCTACACATGTACCCATGTGAGACAAAATGGCTTGTGCAAGCCATACAAGAGATCATTAATACTCAAACTGTTGTGGTGAGACCAAATCTTTGACATCCATGTGATGGTCGATGGTGGCGAATTGATGCCAAGCTTGGTCATCCGTGATGGTGTCTGTGCACTTAATGGTGACATCCTTTTGAATCAAACCCTTGTCTTCTTTGCATCTGTGTACACTGATATGGTTCCTCCGTCTAACTCGTCTAAGAGCATGCGCATGGTCAGCCTGGGTAAGACCAGACCGACAACATGTTGATGCATAGTGTCTACGTTGATCTCCAAGCATGTGCTGGTGGCCATGCGCATCAACTTGACAAAATACATGTTCATCTCCAGTTGGACTTGCTTCTTGTCTTCACCTCGGTGAGTGTGCCAAATGGGTGGGATCGCATGCATGTGCAAAATGACATGCATGTTGTTCAATTCCCTTGCATGTGATCAACACAACTACTCACCTTGTCTGCTTCATGCTAGCTACTGGGATGGATCCATAACTTGTACAGGCGCAGTTTCATCCATCTATGCATGTTGTGCCCCCTGCTATACATGTTCCTGTTGCAACTCATTCTCTTGTCTATGTAGCTCCTATTCTTCCTTGAGTTGTTGCTTCAGCACATGAAACTCCTTCTTTGTTCCGTTCTCTGTCTTCACACGATCTTCATGTCACGTTTTCACCTTATAGCCTCAATCTACAAAACTTCTTTCATCACAAGTGGATCTGCTTGAGCTTGCAGCCTTGTTCCGCCTCTGTGTTGTCAACAACCTTACTCTTTCATTCGTTTCATGAAGTTGTGCTTCCTTATGTTGTTGCTGATGGTGCTCCTCGTTGTGATGTTGCTGCCATTTAATCTTGATGTCCTTGTCTATGAAAAATTTGATGTATTCATAGGTAGGCAAGATCATAGACACTTGCTTGGCTGCAACCCCCGTTGTGCTCTCAACGGTGTCCTTTGACTCTGCTCTCCTGAAGGCCATTGTACTTGTGCTGCTGAGAGACAGATGAAAATCGGTGATGTCTGGAGACATAGCAACACTCATGGCAAGCAATCCTCAGTTAAAAACCAAAACAAACTTGAGGACTAAGTTGCAACATACCTTTGTGTTGATCGTGAAGGTAGCGCAATTTCCTTCGGGAGTTCGGGAGACTGACTACCAAAACTACACAAGGCACAGTCTGGGCAGACGAGAGGTTGACTAACTGCTTGATCTGATAATCACCCTATGAGTGTTCTCAGTGAAGATTTATTACATAAAGGTATTACAGACTCATGTGTTGGTGTGTGTCTATGTTATTTAGGCAACAAATTGATCATATTGTGAATACACAAACACTTGAAATGGAAAACGACAGAGAAATACAGTAAGCACATATGAGAACACAAGAATATAACAAGGAGTTCACCCTATCCTCTAGGGCTAGATCTCCGGTCCAGCTCCTAGTGGTGGCCTTCTTTTATTGTGTCTTAAAGTAGAGAATTACAATAGAGGAGCTCAATATGAGTCTCCTGAAATAGAATTTTGCTTGGCAGGGTGGTTCCTGGGTTCCCCAAGCCACTAGAGTGCACAAACTCTTTTCCTCACCAGCTCTTTGACCTCTCTGGTTTTTGATGGAAATAGCCTAGTGTGTTGCTTAGTCCTGACAGATCCTCTCATGGATGGCTTGAATACCTCAAGCTCTCTAGTGCTTGACGCTGCCTTTTGTCAGCTCGGCCCTCTGTCTTCTTTCTACCTCTTTTGCTTCGCTGTCTTTCTTCACTTTATCTGTCTTCTTCCTTTTCCTCTCCATCTCCCTCTCGGTGTTCGATGTCTTCTGCTTCATCTGTTCATGGATTTAAAGCCATTCGATCCCATGGTTGTTCGATTCCCCTTCCACTTCCCGTTGGATCGCTTGCTACAACTACGTTTGGAGTTCCCTTTCTCGGCGTCATCATCGGCTCAAAGGGAGTGGCCACTTTTCCTCCTACAACTGCACCAGCTTGCTTCATCGGTTTAGTTTTTCTGTTACGTCATGGAGTGAGTCATCTGCCACCTTGGCGGTCAAATCAGACGTCAAATTCTTATAGACCGTGGCTTAATCCCCTGTCAATGTTGGCTTTCCCATTAGGCGCGATCTCAACCATTAGATCTGGGGCTTTTAGATCCGATGCCATTCACACATTTCACATGGTTGACTTGCTTTACCATTAGCACACGATGAGTGGTGGTTTTCTCTCTCCTCCGCTTGCCACACATTAGTTGCTGAGTGGAATCGCTCTGTTTTCGTCAAAACTACTTACCGCCCAAGGGTGCCCCTGATAAATACCACCGGTTTTTGGAGCGTGGGTCCCGACTTTGCCTTTAGCCTTTTCCACCATGTTTTTCCCTACTCTCATGCGACCGAGTGCTCGGGACCTATCCTTCTCGAGCGTTTTTTCCCAACAACGCGTGATTAGTGCTAATCACACATAAAAAAACTGCCTCCTTTTCTCGATCTGGGCCTCCCAGGGGCTAGTTTCGCCTCCTGCGCAGTCTCCATGGGCCTTGTTCAGCATGCTTTGACTAAGGTCCTTGTCGTTCCACTCTGGCTGCTAACTGCCACTGTTCAGAGGTGCTTTTAATCGATGCTCTTACTTCTTTGATGTCTGTCACGATCTGATACAGTTACAGTTCTCTGATAATTCTTCATGGATCTGATTTAGATCACGACCTTCCCACTGAAGAGCTTTTGGACCACCAAAATTTGGTCTTAAGCATCGAATAAGTGAGGGTATTGTTTTCTCACTTACCCAATCTCAATCCACTTTGCACTGCTCGACCTTGAACCTTTGAGCCCTAATCTGAGGTACTCAACATCTCCTTTGCGCGTCTTCCTCACCTTCTTGTCCAGCACTGTGTCTTCCTGCAATTCATTAAGATATTCAGGTAGTAGGTCATCAATAGAAGGAAATTGACTCTACTCTCCAGGTTCCTCAATCATTGAAGGTTGAAACAATCTCAAGCAATTTGCATTTACGACTGAGTAGATGTGCATGGAAGCTGGTAGATCAAGGCGAAAAGCATTCTCACCAATATTATCAAGTATTTTGAAAGGTCCATACCTAATATGCTTTAGCTTTTTACCTTCACCTTGCATCCTGTCCTCGCTGATATACAGCCAGACCTGGTCACCAACTTGAAAACTATGCTCAATCCGATGCTTGTCATGCCTAGCCTTGTATTTGGCTTGGCTGTTCTCCAACTGTTCCTGTACTGCCTGGTGGATCTCCTGGATTTGTTCAATGAACCTAGTTGCCTTGTCCACATTGTTGTGTCCATCAACTGTGGGATCTTTACCAAAGACAAAATCTAAAGGAGACCTTGGTGTGAAACCAAAACAATTCTCAAAAGGATATCTCTGTGTAGAAGAATGTTTGGCTCTGTTGTAAGCATGTTGCACATAATACAAATGTTCATCCCAAAGCTTAGGATGTTTGCTGCAATATCCTATAGGTAACTGGATCATTGTCCTATTAACTACTTCTTTCTGGCCATCAATTTGTGGATGAAAAGTTGTGCTTTTCTTTAGTTTGGTGTCCATCAGTTCCCATAGACATGACCAAAATGTCCCCACAAATCGGTTGTCTTGATCAGATATAAGGGAAGTGGGTAACCCAAAATGAACCCATACATGTTCAAAGAATAATTTTGCAGTCTCTTCAGTTGTAATCTGTTTATTACAAGGTATCAAAATACACATTTTGCTGAACCTATCCACAACAACATATAGATAATCATGACCTTTTCTAGATTTAGGCAGTCCCCTAACAAAATCCATGGAAACAATTTCCCAAGGGTGAGAAGGTACTGGTAATGGAGTGTACAAGCCTAGTTTTCTGTTGCTGGGCTTGCTTTTAGCACACATAGTACACCCTCTTACATATCTAGAAACTGTCTCATTCATTTTTGGCCAATAACAAAATATTTGTAGCTGTGCAATTGTTTTACTTACCCCAAAGTGACCTGATATCAGGGAAGTGTGTGCTTCCTTAATTACCTTTATTCTCTCAGTTTGTGGAATGCAGAGTTTCCCAAAATGATATAAGAGTCAGTCCTTCACATAGTAATCCAATTCTTCTACCCGTTTGCCTTGACTTAAAGTTGCATATACATCTTTAAAGTCTATATCTTGAGCATATTGTTCAATGTAGCTTTCATGTAGCACAAAATTATGCTTAAATATAGTAGATGCATTTATAATGGTTCTGGATAACATGTCTGCAACTTTGTTATGTATGCCCTTTTTATATCTGATGACTAAATGAAACTGTTGTAGAAAACCCATCCATATGTAGTGACTGGATTGCTGCAACTTAGTTTGGGAGTGTAGATATTGAAGTGTTTGATGATCAGTATGTATTACTGTCTCTATGCCCATTAAGTAATGTTTCCACTTTTTCACACTCTAAACTAATGCATACAATTCTTTATCATATGTAGGATAGTTAACTACTGCAGGATTAAAAGTCTCAGAATGATAACATATGGGTTTACCATGTTGTGTCAACACTCCTCCCATGGCATAGCCACTGACATCAATTTGGATCTCAAATGGTCTTTGCAAATCAGGCAGTGCTAGTACAGGTGGTGTACTAATCTTTTCTTTCAAGGTGTCGAAGTCTTTCTAATGTTTGCCTCCCCATTGAAACACCTTGTTCAACCTTGTTAAAGCATGTAAGGGAGCTGCAATTGAGGAAAAGTTAGAAATGAACTTCCTCCAATATTGTGTTGCTCCTAAGAAGCTTCTCACTTCTGTAGTAGACTTGGGTTTAGGCCAGTTTACAATGACTGACACTTTAGAGGGATCTATCTTCAATTCACCACCCCATACTATATGACCCAAATAATTTAGAGATGTTTTGCAAAATTCACATTTTGAAAGTTTAACATAAAGTCTTTCTCTTTTCATCTAGTGTCTGCTTAACATGCTTTAAGTGTTCTTCCCATGTTCTACTAAAAATCAGAATGTCATCTAGATACACAATAACAAAATCATCAAGAAAAGGTCTAAGTACATCATTCATAAATCTCATGAAAGTAGCAGGATCATTAGTTAAGACAAAAGGCATAACCAACCACTCATACAATCCCTGCTTTGTTTTGAAAGCAGTCTTCCATGCATCTTGTTCTGCAACTCTGACCTGATGGTATCCACTGTGCAAGTCTAGTTTGTGAAATAAACAACAGTCTTGCTTCAATTGATCTAAAAGATCATCTATGCGTGGAAGGGGATAACGATTTTTGATCGTTATCTTATTCAGTGCTTAGTAATCAATGCACATTCTCCACGAGCCATCTTTCTTTCTCACCAAAACAATTGGTGACCCACATGTTGATGTGCTAGGCCTGATGAAACCCTTCTCGAGCAACTCCTGCACTTGCTTCTTGATTTCAGCATTCTCTAAAGTTGACAACCTGTACATTCCAATGTTAGGCAATGGAACATCTCGCTGCAAAATAATATCATGTACTATTTCCTTTTTGGGTGGCAGACCTTTAGGTTCTTGAAACAAGATATCATACTCTAAAAAAACCTTTTCTATATCAGCTTGTTGTTTAGCATTACAACCCTCAAATACATTAGTTTTATCAGGTTTTTTTTCCTTTACAACTATTAGTAAGAATCGTTTGCATGAATTTATCATTCTTTTCATCTGTCCTGAGTTTATGAGAGTATAATTATTCTTGAGCTTATGAGCTCCTACAAAGTATTCGATCCCATCTTTAACAAGTAGATACTTGTTCTCAACTCTATAGAAAATAGCCTTTCTATCATACAAGTAAGGACTTCCTAAAACAATTCCACATATATCCAAAGGAATTATGTCTAACTCCACCTCATCTACAACTGCTGACCCAAAAGAAAATTTGAGTTTGCACTGTCTAGTCACTTGTAGTTGTGCTTTATCATTTAACCATCCTAATGGGTATGGTTTCTTGTGAGGTGTAGTTGCTAATCCCAATTTCTTTACAATTGCTTCAAAAATTAAATTTACTTGTGAGCCACTATCAAACAAAGTATCAATCTTTTGATACTTGGAAACAAATCGAATATGGAAAAGCTCATGTCTTTTTCTCCCATTCTCTTCATCAATAACAGAATGAGCAGAATTATTAGTAGATGCTTCAGAATTCTTATCTTTGATACCTATGGCTGCAATGGTTGTTTCATCTCCCGAGTCTAACCCCAAATCTTTCTGAATAGCTGTAGCAGTCTTCTTCTTCTTTCCCTTGAACTTCTTAGGCCTAAGCTTTGGATGCGGAATCCAACAATGTTCATCATCATGCCCATCCTTTTTATAGTCAATGAAGCTTTGCTTTTCTGTGTGGTGTTAGTCTTCCTTGCTTTCCACTTCTGCTTTCTTTTCTCCTTGCTCTTGCTTTCACTGGGTTGGGATGGTCCCCCAACTTCTGGATTTCCATTCTTTCCTCTAGCTTCTTGTTTCTGGGAAAAGTAGTGTCCATTAAGAGCTGCTAGTCCCACTAAGACAGGTAGATATCTTAGAAACAAACAATTCAAAGGAACTTGTGTTTTCCTTTATGAGAGATATGAGAGAGAAGCAGAGAGTACCAACCTCAGTCTTTCGCTTGGCTCCTTGCTTGTTTCCTCTCTCCTTTGATAAAGCTTTGCCACTCCTTTCTCACTTGTCCCACTTCAAAGAACACCTGTAGAGTCAAAGCAGCAGAATACCATCAAAGCATAGAGATCTATAACCATAAACAATGTAGAATTAGATGTACATTAACCATACAAATGCATACATAAATACAAGATTCAGAAATATACAAGTATATGGAGGAAAAATCAAATAGCTGTATTGATAGAAGTAGTAGAAGAGAGGATTACAACCCAGTTTTCTGATCCAGCATCATCCTCCCAGCATGAAAGCCCTCTTCACCTCATGAAATCAAGATCACTCATTAATACAATGTCTCAAAGAGAAACCAATAGCACTTCCTTACAAATTACAAAATTCCAGCCTCTGGATCTCTAGGATGAGGGATCCATATATAGATATTTGTAGGGGAGTGAGTCAGCTTTTGGGATTTTGATTAGTGTCATTTCACTGATAGTTCTTGGTTCCACTTGGAGATTTCATGATCTCTTTCTCATCCCTGGGCGAATTCAGAGAGGCAAGTGTCATATGAGCAGTTTCTAGAAGATTCTCTAAGTTTCCACCTAGCAAACTGCCTCTAACATTTGTCTGCTCTCGCTCATCTCACCCTACGGAAGGGATTTTCAGTATGCATCGCGCCCTTTGTGTATAGCAGGTGACATGCATCGCACCCTCAGCATGGAGCGTTCTGTATGGTCTAGTTTTGGCCAGTTCTGAGTAGTTTTTCAAGTGGAACTTCTGGGAGATGATGTAATCAGTTGACCATGATCATTTTGGGTATGAAAAAACACTTTTAGGGACTAAAGATCCCTTGGTTTATGGACATATGAGTTTGGGGTTTCTATGCCCAAATATGTCTATAATAGCTGCCCCCTAAAGCATGAGGTCGTAAATCTTATAATGTCGGATGAAATGCTTTATCATGAGGATTCGAGGTATTCAAACTGGAAGGTGACCTATATAAGATACAATACAATACATCATCATCATATTATTTTCATGATCCAGCTGTAGCAGGCATTCCCATGCTCAACTTTATAAATTCATTTTCATGTACATAGGATAGATAATCGTCTGCTATCGCAGACTTGTGATTCTTTGCATGAAGAGTCATCTTCCTTGGTTTAGATGACCATCTATGCAGCTTCTGTGTACAATTGATGTCTTTATTTTCTTGAATATATCGCAGCTTGGATGGATGAAACTAGATCAGGGGTCTTCAAAACTCATACAATCTTCGCCCGATGTACAAGTCGATCCATGTGAAAAGATGTTCTGAAGTTGAACATGGAAAGACATCACCTGATTACCAGCCAATGATGTAAGCTGTTAATAGATGCGAGAGGAGTCACCAATAATGATGATGACCATCAAGGTACCACAGTACAATTCACGTGGTGTGAATATATGAGTCGATGTCGAACACCACGCAAAGTCTTTCGATCGAAGGTCATTGATGTAAACCTGTCGCCGGAAGTGAGAAACTTGCCATTGAGGCATGCAAGCTTCAAAGTACTGAAAGGGTTGTTCCTAAGTCGAATTCTTGGATAATGAGCTGATGTTGACAAGAAGTGACCTATCATAGGAGGGCCTTAATGAATCCCACATCTATGACTTGGAACGGAGCAAATGATTTTGTGGAGGTGAAAACGATCTGATGACACAAGGTTCAGGGTGGTGGTCATGAAAAATGGAGTGCGAAGGTATTCCGGCGATGAGGTGTTAGTTGGGTTGGTGAATTCTTTTAGCGACTTCTCTTGAACATATCAGCGACATTGGAATGGATTGATAGCATTACCCCAAAATGCATGGTATAAAGGACTAATGGTGATACGAATGGTGAACAGAATAATCCAACCCGACTCAATCATGGTGATGGAGTGAAAGTGTCATGTTTAAGAGCGACCTGCTACCAATGAATTTCTTCAAGTTTTCTTCCCTTTTGCCCCAATCATTGCTGACCAGTACGTCTTTATTTTTGTGAAGCTTGAGGAGGATAACGTATGCTTGTTCTATAATTTTCCCTTTGGGCAAACCTCTCGCTATGTTTAGCAAGCCTAGCAACAGTGAAACTCGCTCTTGTCCGTATGGACAAGTTTGTCGCTATTGTTTTAACAAGTTTAACGACAAAGATTACTTGGTCCTTTTCAGTTTTAGAGAGTCTGAAAAGAGATGAAAAGGAAACTCCAGTAGTCCTTTTTCGTAGTATAATCCCTTAAGTCCGAAAAAGTATAAAATAATACGAAAGGGATGAATTTTCTGATCACTTTAGCGAGCCGAAAAAGACAAGCTCTCGATATTTTTGTGTAATGATACCTCAGGTCGAAAATGATTAAAATATAGATGAGGGATGGCACTTCCAATCACTTTAACGAGCTGGAGAGGCCAATTTCTCGGCAATCTTTTCATATTTTACGAGTCTAAAAAGAGCTTAAAGGAGACTCGTTTTTGAGGAACAAGTGATGTTTTCGGATAGCAACTAGTTCCAAGTAAGTTTGGAACTTTTCAATCATGGCAGTGTAAAGAAGGTGGCTAATAGAATCACTCATTGCAGATGTTCCTCAAAAGGGTAAACAATCAAGTGGAGGAGTATGATTTGCTAAAAAAGGTAGAGGTGATGGTAAGAACATGACCAAGGCTCAAAAGCAGATAGCAACGCGATCACAAAGGTTATTTACGGAAGGTGGGATCATTTTTTAATGAGCTTGAACTCTGGGGGAACATATGCTCATTGCTGGGTTTCTTTTTTAACGAGCTTGAACTTTGCGGAAACATTGCTCGTGCCAGTCATGTATTAAGGATGTCTCTTATTAGTAGGTTCATTTTTTAGGGAGCTTGCCCCATCCAAAACTTTGCTCCGGAGCCTTTTGTATGCAGGCTAGGAACGACCAACTACTGTCCTAAGGGTTAATGAATTTTTGAGGTTAGGTAGGATATTTTCGTACAAAACTTTTCCTTTGCTTTGTCGTGGCCACCGGTCCCAGCAAAGATGAATGGTGGATCAGACCAATCACCTAACTTAAGCAGTTGAAGTTAGTAAAAATTACAGGGTTAGAGTTACGCCTGTTGCTTTTCACTTGCGTACAAAAGGTTTGCATGCCCCCAAGTATATAGAAAATAAAGTTTCCAGGTTACCATATGGAAGTTCTTGCATTAAATCAAGGTTGTTTTGTCCATGTTGCAAACAAAAAACTTCTTTGGCTCTGTCCATTGAAATAGACAAAGGTGAAAGGTGTGGATCCACTGCCAATCACATAACCTTCAACGAGGAAGTCCTATTCCAGACTGATCCCATATCCTAAACGGACAGGTGTGTCTGGCTAGTCATATATCCTACGAGGAAACCTACCTTATATCTGGGGTTTTCCTGCCGGAGTAGACCAGGGCGCATGTCCCCTAGGTTCGTCAAATTCACCGAATCACTGACGATCATCAGGTGGACGGATTGGAGGTTGATGATACATTCCTTGTGAAAAAAGACCATTTAGGGATGGAATTTGACTAGTAGCCATGTTTGAACTAGGGAATGAAAGCTGGTCAACGAGCTGGACCATTTTGCCTTCATACGAGAAACACATCACCCGAAAGAGTGAGGAAACAATAGCTCCCATGTTGTAAATGTAGTCACACCCAAGGAGTAGATTGTAATCTAGAGGCCCTTGGACTACCATCACGTTCAGATGAATGGTTTTCCTTCTCAAAGTTATAGGAAAATTTGGAAGGATCCATAATGGTCGATTGGTTCCTTTATTGAAGCTTGACAGATTTCGAATCTCAGGCAGAAGCGATGGCGAACCAAGCGCTTTCCAAGAAGTTGAGGAAAGGATACTCATAGAAGCTCCTTCATCTATGATAGTACCAACCATGATCATTCTGTAAGCTTGTACTATGATTCAGAATGGTACATTAGATGGTAGGCGGGGTCTTGCAAGTAGATTCCAATAAAAGGAAATGACTAGATTGCTTGGAGGAGGGACCGAGTAAACAGCTAGATAAATCTCTTGAACTGAGGAACTTCCCTCCTGTGGTAGAGGAACAGGTAGATTGACCCCATGTTCATCGGATTTCGTGTTAACAAAAAGAATTTGAATGGTGTCGTTCTCATTCTCTTTGGAGATTGTATCATCTGAAGGTGGAACTTCTGAAGACAAAACTGGGTCGACTGCTGTCTTGACCTGTTGACTTTGGTTCGGTGTGGACTCAGAGGGTTTATCTTCAATGATAGGCATTTCGACTGACAACAAAGGTGTGTCAGTCAGATTTTCAACTGGTGATGGACTTGGCAAGAGTTTCTTGTATCCAGGGAAAGTCGCTGCTGTGAAGTAGGACGGTTATCCGAGACTCTTTTAGCTTCGTCTAGGAAAGGGAAATGGTGGAGGGAATGATCGCCTTCACACAACCTACAAGGAAACTTAGATATTCCTTTTTTGTCATTGACTTCATTTTCAATAGTTGACGGTGTACTCTCAACATGATCGACAAAGATTGAAGACACCAGATTGTGCAAGCAGGGAGGCCAGTCTCTCAAGATCCACGGGATGCAGGGACAATCCTAATGATAGTAGTCTCCTTTGAAAATAACACACGGAGATTTGGGTTTGGATGGTGCAGTGTGCAGATTTTCACTAGACGATGCATGGTTGCCCCCTTTCGCCGTTGGCTTCTTCTTCTTCTTCTTCTCCTTCCCTTTCTTCTTCTTCTCAGTTACTTGGTTTTTAGTGTTACTAGTTTCAGAAAGTGAAGAAGAAGGAGAGGGAGAAACAAACAAAGTGGAATGTGGGGGAGCAACTTTAGTATCATCTGGTTGCTGATTTGATTGTTGAGGAATTACGATGTTTTGAATGACAGAGGTCGAGAATAGCCATACTGGAAGGCCAATTGTGAGTCCTAGAAGGGACAATGTAGCCATGTGTGGAGCACCAATATCTCCCCAAGAGGAGAAAGGACTAGGATTCCCCCCAAGGGGAAATCCTTGATTGGTGGACTCCATTTTCTCAACCTAAGACCAACGAGGGAATAGTGATCTTATTCCAAATAAAATAAATTTTATGTTGCTTTGACACAACTTGCTTTTTCAATTTTTAACAGTCAAGAGAAAGCTAAAGGTGACTCTAGTTGCCTTCAATTTTTAGTGAGCCTGAAGTGACAAGTGCTTAGATGGACCTTTTCTTTTAAGGAGTATGAAAAGGAACGACAGTGACTACTCTGGAAATCTAGATAGAGGGATTACCAAACCAATTTCAAAACTGCAATATACACCTCGGTGGTAAATTATAGAGAAATTATTGAGGAATTTACGTACAACAGTCAATCTTCCTGAATGCTGTGTTTAGTGCATTGCAATCGATAGGGCAGCAGACACGGCTTCCTAAGGATAAATGATATCAGCCTATTGTGGTCTCCCAATATATACTCGATGTTACGTGGGAGCACAAGTCCATACTGGCACTTTTCATTTAAAATAGGAGGAATCACCCAACCTATGATGAAAATGATAGTTACCAGGCTTTATGATGCCAGAATACGTCTCTAGCCTAGACTTCTAGATGTTGTGTGTTAGGTTCCAAAGCGTTTTTATGTTCATTGAGGTTTATTTTATAGTTTATCTTTCTTAAGAAGTTTCCTTTCAAGGTTCACTGTGTGATATAGATGTACAACTCCTAAATATGCAATCTAAAATGATAAACAATCGTTTATTTTCTTTTAGCAATGAAAATCCTAGCTACTAAGGAAAGAAAAATATGACTTGAATTGGTATATCTGATTGGCTGAGCTTGGTTATAGTACCTGGGTGCATCAAGGTTTCAGAGACCCGGTGATCAGCTTTCTCTGTACCAGATAGATCTTTCTTTCAACATAGAGCAGAGAGCACACACTAAATGCACTTTTCCTAAATCAATTTCCGCATGTAGTCTAAATGCAAATGGACATGCACGTATTTGTTTTTCAGTTCCCTTATTGTGAGAATGACAAAAAAGAAAACTAATTACAAATCTGAACTACTTTTCCTCGAAGCAACACTTTAACAATTTCTTTTCAAAATGAAAGGAAGACTAAGACGACACTTTCAATTTCGAGTAGAAAATTGTTTTCGACACTTCAAAGAATTGATAATTCAAATCAAATACAATGGCAAAAGTGTAATCGACTATCTAAAAGAGGAAGACTTTACGACACTCTTTTTCTTGACTGAAAACGACAGTTGCGACACTTTCAAATCAAAAGACGACAGTTCGATTAAGCTACTGTTTGCAAAGGAGGATTGTAAATGATGAAAAATACATAAAAAAACATTCAAAATTCCTTATTAATGGAGGTTGAATAATGTGAAGGAAGAAGGTTTCAACAGTGATATATTGATCATGGACAACAAAACTACTGAATAGAGCTGAAAAACAATGAAGAGAAAACCAAAATTTGGAGGCAGAAACAATCTCATTCAATCATTGGACCTGTCCTTAAGGAAAACAGGGATGCATCTCACCTACAGCACACGGGAGGTGCGATGCATCTAGACTACCAATGAGAGATAGTGCAATGGTCTAGGGACGAGATTGAGCTTGGTTTTCACCCACATTTTGTAGCTAAGTTCAGGGATTTAGGCTGAGCTTATGATAGACAGTAAACACAAAGTATAGGGGCTGATCTATTGAGGTTATTGAGCTACCATCAGGGCACTTAGTATGTTTGCAAGTCAGATGTTCAGTTCATAAACCAACCCGAAGATTGACTAAAGCAGCGCTGATCTACTTTGTAGTTGCATAGCAAAAGCAGTTCGAAGTCTACCTGGCTTAACTTCAAGCTTCGTCTGTAGTTTATAAAGAAAACAATAGTAACAAACAAACAAACTATTCGTTCCATAGTGGACTCACTATTTTGTTTCCAGGAAAATTAGTGTCCATTCAGAGCTGCTAGTCCCACTAAGATGGGTAGCTATCTTAGAAACAAACAATTCAAAGTAACTTGTGTTTTCCTTTATGAGAGATAGATGAGAGAGAAGCATAGAGTACCAACCTCAGTTTTTCGCTTGGCTCCTTGCTTGTTTCCTCTCTCCTTTGATAAATCTTTGCCAATCCTTTCTCACTTGTCCCACTTCAAAGAACACTTGTAGAGTCAAAGCATCAGAATACCATCAAAGCATAGAGATCTATAACCATAAATAATGTAGAATCAGATGTACATTAACCATACAAATGCATACACAAATACAAGATTTAGAAATATACAAGTATATGGAGGAAAACTCAAATAGCTTTACTGATAGAAGTAGTAGAAGAGAGGATTACAACCCAGCTGTCTAATCCAGCATCATCCTCCCAGCATGAAAGCCCTCTTCACCTCATGAAAAGCAAGATCACCCAACAATACAATGTCTCAAAGAGAAAACAACAACAATTCCTTACAAATTACAAAATTCCAGCCTCTGGATCTCTAGGATGAGGGATCCATATATAGATATTTGCAGGGGAGTGATCACCTTTTGGGATTTTTATTAGTGTCATGTCACTGATAGTTCTTGGTTCCACTTGGATATTTCATGATCTCTTACTCATTCCTGGGCGAATTCAGAGAGGCAAGCGTCATATGAGAAGTTTCTAGAATATTCTCTGAGTTTCCACCTTGCAAATTGCCTTTTCCGTTTGTCTGCTCTCGCTCATTGCACCCTACACAAGGGCTTTTCAGTATGCATTGCACCCTTTGTGTGTAGCAGGTGAGATGCATCACACCCTCAGCATGGAGCGGTCTGTATAGTCCAGTTTTGGCCAGTTCTGAATAGTTTTTCAAGTGGAACTTCTGGGAGATGATTTAATCAGTTGACCATGATCCTTTAGGGTATGAAACAAAACTTTTAGGGACTAAAGAGCCCTTGGTTTATGGACATATGAGTTTGGGGTTGCAGTGCCCAAATATGTCTATAACACTTCTATATGAGTAGCTTGTACAGATACCTCATCTATACTAGTGGGATTAAACATGAGGATGGTATGCCTCATGTAGCTGTGTAGACCACCAATGTACTTAAACAGAGTTTCTGGTGAGTCTAATGAAATTCCTAGAATCAATTCTCTCTTTCTAAATTCTTGAGTGTACCCTTGCACACTTTTCCCTTTCAACTACTGAAGAGTTTGCCAACTCATCATGGCTTGTTGCATGTACGCCAATGGGTAGAATTCCTTTTTGATTGCAGAAACAAATTCATTCCAGACAGAGATAGTCTTACCATGTCTTTTCATATCAGCTTGGGTTTTGCCTTCCCACCAAACCAAGGCAGTGCCTCCTAGGCGTAGGCTTTCCAGCTGAATCTTCCTCTTGTCTAAGTCGATGTTCTGTACTCTAGAATAAACATCAATTTGTCTAATCCAATTGTCCAACTTTTCTGCATTTAGCTCTCCATCATATATAGGCAAATCAAATTTAGCATCTAGCTTGATTAAGGATGATTTCTTGTTATGCACAGGGCTATTAGGAGGTGTGAGAAAGCTTTCCTCTTTCCCTTTTCCTTTGGAGTGGTCATGGAAGTGAGACTCTTCTTCTTTGTCTTGTTTAGAGCTTGATGAGTCTTCATCCTTATGTTTTCTAAAGTCCCTATACATTTATTCTACCATGGGATTTATAGCTAGGAAACTTTCCATGAATTAAGGGTTTGGCCCCACAGAACCTTCTTCTGACATTGTCTTCCGAGGATAGACTCTCCCAGTTTCAGGATTAGTTTCCACCAACTCTCCTTCTCCTAATTTGAGCTTTGATCTAGTGAGCATTCACAGCTAAACCAACACAAGCTTGTCAATCCTTTACAGCCTAGAGCTCTGATACCACCTGATCTGATAATCACCCTATGACTGTTCTCAGTGAAGATTTATTACATAAAGGTATTACAGACTCATGTGTTGGTGTGTTTCTATGTTATTTAGGCAATGGATCAATCAAATTGCGAATACACAGACACTTGAAATGGAAAACAACAGAGAAATACAGTAAGCAAATATAAGAACACAAGAATTTAACAAGGAGTTCACCCTATCCTCTAGGGCTACATCTCCGATCCAGCTCTCAGTGGTGGACTTCTTTTATTGTGTCTTAAAGCAGAGAATTATAATAGAGGAGCTCAATATGAGTCTCATGAAATAGATTTTTTCTTGGCAGGGTGGTTCTTGGGTTCCCCAAGCCACTAGAGTGCACAGAATCTTTTCCTCACCAGCTGTTTGACCTCTCTGGTCTTTGATAGAAAGAGCCCAGTGTAGTGCTCAGTCCTGATAGATCCCCTCAGGGATGGCTTGAGTCCCTCAAGCTCTTTGGTGCTCGACGCTACCTTTTGTCAGCTCGACCCTCTGTCTTCTTTCTGCTTCTTTTTCTTCACTTTCTTTCTTCGCTTTCTTTGTCTTCTTCCTTTTCCTCTCTGTCTCCTTCTTTGTGTTCGATGTCTTCTACTTTGTCTATTCATGGCTTTGAAGCCATTGAATCCCGTGTTTATTCGACTTCCATTTCCCGTCAGATCACCTGCTACAACTACGTTTGGAGTTCCCTATCTCGGCGTCATCATCAGCTCACAGGGAGTGGCCACTTCTCCTTCTGCAACTATGCCAGCTTCCTTCGTCGGTTCGGTTTTTCCATTACATTGTGGAGTGAGTCATCTACCACCTTAGCAGTCAAATCGGACGTCAAATTCTTATAAATCATGGCTTAATCCCCCGTCGATTCTGGATTTCCCATCGAGCGCTATCTCAGCTGTTATATCTGGGGCCTCCAGATTCGACGCCATTTGCACATTTCACATGGTTGACTTTCTCGACCGTTAGCACGTGATGAGTAGTGGTTTTCTCTCTCCTCTGCTTGCCACACATCGGCCGCTAAGTGGAATCACTTTGTTTTCACCAAAATTGCTTATCTCCAAAGGGTGCCCCCGATAAATACTATCGGTTTTTGGAGCATGGGTCCTGCCTTTTCCTTTAGCCTTTTCCACCATGGTTTTCCTGGCTCTCATGCGACCGAGTGCTTGGGGCCTCTCCTTCTTGAGGGGTTTTTCCCAGCGATGCACAATTAGCGCTTAGCGCTAATTGCACAGCAAAAACTGCATCCTTTTCCCAATCCAGGCCTCCCAAGGACTAGTTTGGCCTCCTACATAGTCTCCATGGGCCTCGGTCAGCGGACTTTGACCGAGGTCCTCGTAGTTCCACGCTGGCTGCTAACTACCACTATTCAGAGGTGCTTTTGATCGCTTCTCTTACTTATTTGATGTATGTTAGATCTGATATAGTCATGGTTCTCTAATAATTCTTCATGGATCCAATTTGTATCACTGCTAGAACTGTGCAATTCATAGTCCAGCTTGGCCTGCTGAGGACTGAAACTGCACAATGCACAATTTCATTCAACATTGATATGCAACCAACAAACTACATTGCGTAGTTTCTAGGGCTAGTAGGACACTGCCTCTGAGAATTTCACAATGCAAGTATGGAGGTCAATGTTGGGACAAACTTGTGCAATTTCTATAAGGAAGGAAGAGCCTTTGCTTCTGGAAATGCGTAGTGCTAGCCGGGCAAGGCACGGTCTGGGCCAAGGTAGCCTAGTCCAGTCGATGGGTGACCTAACACATGAGAAATCTGAATGCATGGTGAGATGACTGCAAAAAAGAGTGAATGATCATACATGCAGACAACAAGTGCGGGATTCAGAAAATGGGAAAGCATGCACGCGTGTGAAGCGAGTTGCCATGACAACGAATGTTCGTACAAAATAGTGTCATGCATGCGACAACAATGAGATTTGAACCAAAACTGAAATGATGCTTCTACAAGCTAACATACATTAAAACAAAAACAAGCATTCACTGAAATCAAGCAGATAACACTCACACAAAGTGAAACACAAAAAGTGACAGAAACGCAGCACAAGACATGCAAAGCGGGATTACCTAGAAAAAGATGAGTTGAATGTGTCGACGAATCATAGATGCAATGTGGGATGTCAGAGCTGTAAGGTCGATGTGAGAAATGAGTTTTGCAGTGTCTGGTTGATGATTTTTGATAAAATCGAGGTTGTGACGCGCATTCCACAAATCTAGGAAAAGCAACACTTTTTGGGAGGTTTCTGAAATGATCCTTGCATGTAACCTCCAACTACTAAAAATAGATCCCTAAATCAAGGGATGACTTTGCATGTTTCCTTGGGAGAAGCATTCCATGCATGAAAATTAGTTTTTCTCAGTCCCAAAGGGAACTAGTCAACCTGAAGGCACATGCATTAGTCTATGAGGCTAGGAGGAAAATCTGCGCAGTTTCTAAGTTGAGAAGAGATGATTGTCCCAGAGGGATTGCACAATTTATGGGAGGAACAGGTGACTGTCTTCCATGATTGCACAATTTCTGGGCTGAGTAGCTCTCTTGGGTCAAACCCCACAATTTTCTCAGGGAAGCTTGTCTAATTGCATCGCACAATTTTTGAACCCAATAGGCTACCTGGTTAGATTTGCACAATTTTTGCTAGCTGTTGGGTTGGCTGTCCCAGAGAGATTGTGCAATTTTTGGGAGCAGCAGGAGACTATTGCCTATAATTGCGCAATTTCTGGTTGGAGCAGTTGTCTTGGGATGAAATTTTCAATTTTTGGGAGGAAGATTGTCGGGAAGAATTGAGCAATTCTGGAGCCCGGCTGGGTGTCCATTTGGGTTTGTGCAATTTTTGGAGGGAAGGATGGTTCCCCTCCAGAATTGTGCAATTCCCAGAGGGAGCTACTCAACCAGCAACTGATACTAAGTCTGGAAAGCAGCCTGTGAAGGGGGTGGAACAAACTTGCATGCACAAGCTGATGAGACTTTATGAAACAACTGAAGCTGATGTGCTTGATAGTGCAAGACATGTTGCTTAGGATGGTCGGTAGAGAGGCTCCAAAATGAAGCTTAGGCAAAATTTTGGAGGGTGGTTGTAGCCGCTACAACACTTGGCGACACTAGTAGAACTCCAACAACCCTGAATGGACCTTGTTCGTGAAAAGCAAGTCTAACACCTCCGGAATTATTGTTCAGTTCTCTAGTTGTCTTGGTTTCCACACTTGCTTTATTGTAAGATGTAGCATCTGCTAATATCTTATTCAATCGACACACATTCCAAGACACGTCAATACAGTTTTTTCGATTGTGGTTGAGGGGTATATTGGTTCACAAGCAGTATAATCATCAGAGTCTTAGTTTCATCTCTGGTGTTTCTCCGTTACCAGGAGGCTTGGACAGTACACTAGTGGAGTCATGCAAGAACACAAGCATCGCTCCATTTCTAGTGAGCCTGTTCAGTACCCCAGTGGACTTACTTGAATCACCTCTCTGTGTAGGAAACCTTTCTCTTCTTTCACCTTATTCATTTTTCATTTTTTCAATTTTTTTTCACTTTTCATTTTTTCATTTTTCATTTTCATAACTATGCATAACACTTATTCATTTCAGAGGCAGAAGAGGGATCCCGACTTATTGAGAGAAGAAGATGTTGTTTCTTCATAGAAGTAGTTTATTATATACCTTTGACGTGCCTGTTAAGGTTTTCCCCCTCACCTTACTCTACTTGACTAAGATGCCAAGGGTTAACCCAAAAACAACCAACTAGAGGAGGTGACACTATTTAGCACTTAAGCCTTGTGTTTTGACCAAGGTTCACTTCGAACAGTACGTTTTTTCCATTAACATATCATCGACTAAAAGTAACAAGTTCTTCACACATAGGTAGGATGACAGATAACCAATTAGTGATAGCTGCACAAGGCCTCTTGTGCTTTACCCATCTTGTTTCAATAGTCGTGCACGGTTTCATGCGAAACTAATGTACGAACAAAAACAAGAAAACAAAGAACAAAGCAAAGCAGGAGCAGAAGTAAATGTGAAAGAAAAGTGAGTAAACAAACAAGAAAGCAAACAAACAAACATGCAAAAAAAGTAAGAAAACAAGAATGCAAGAAAAAAATGAAAGAAAACACTACTCCTACTCATAAGCTAACGGTGCATGGGCCTGATCACGTGAAGTGATATTTCCAATGTAGCCACCAACACGTTTGTTGACCCATGTTGGTGAAGGCTTTGTCTGCGAGCAACCTGGTTGTGTGAACCAGAAAACAAGAAAAGATATAACAATGAAGACAAACAAACTTCATGTTTAAATGTGTCCACAGGACATAAGAAATTGCAAATACGTGACATGTAGTTTGTGGACTTATCACGGTGTTGTCGACACTGCATGTAACTGTGAAGCATACACATACTCTTGATTTTGACATGCAAGGAAACAAAAGAAACAAAGACAAGTTGTGTCATGCACGTGTGCTTGCAATGTAATATTCCTCAAATTCATGAGCGATGGAATCGTGCAGTTCGAGTGGAGGAAGCATGATCTGTGTGTGAGATTGATCTTCAATGCATACAAATGAGTCATGAGGAGCTTCGGGTGATTAAACAATTTCTTGATCGGAAGTGAGACCAACCTCAGGACAGCGAGGGCCTAACATAACCATTAGCTCGGGCTGAAGTGCCTTGACATTCTATGGTGTTTCGACTTCATCGTCAAATAGATCATCATACATAGGTGGCTTTGAAAAATCAACTGTGATAGAATAATGATCGAGATCAAATATGGGAGTAAATAGATCATGATAGCTACGATTAGAAAAATCAATGATTTCATTGGCATCCTAATGATCTGATAAATAAAACATAGGGGTATATGAGAATTGGACCAATCCATCCTCTATGTTTCCGAAAAAGGAAGATGAAATTTCAAGTGGATTTTCAATGAATAATTTATCCTCTCCATTGTTGGATGATGGACTAACATCCGGTTTGTCCCGTGAGTGATAAAAAATGGGTGCATCCGTAGATGAAGATACACATGCAAAATCATGGATGGCGGGTTCACCAATGATGTCAGGAACTAATGGAGGGGGCTTAGACAAAAGGGAGTCATCCTTCACCGAGTGTTGATGCTCAAGCTCCTAGTCATACTCTTCATGAATGACAACGCATGTTGGTTGTGCAACACCAACTTCATTGATGGCTTGATCCTCGTTCACAACAAGTGTAGAGTCTAGAATGGAAGAACACAAGATAGTATCATCCGGAGGATCATCGAAGTATGAAGATGGAGGTTTTGGTACAAAATTCATATGACAACTCGATGGACTCACAACCAAATCTGCGCAAAAAAGTGATGTTGGAAGGATGTGACAGTTGAAGAGATGTGTGTGCCTGATCTCCCGCATCACTCTGTAGTGGTGAAGTTGTTTGATGAGGGGACGACAGATGGCCACTTTTGACAGCGATTATGTTTGTTTCTGATTGTGCAGCTCTATCACTGAAGTATGCCAAGTGGGGCTTGGGCTAAAAATTCTTCTTGGGATGGACTGATTTATTAAGACAATACTCAAATCTATCCCAAAGATAGGGAAAATTCATCTAGATTTTAAGAGCTTGAAACGCAAATCACGGAAGCGCTGCCAAATTCCATAGCTGATTCATGCGGAGCCTTCCATTATTGTAATAGTTTGTGGTCAAGATTTTCTGGATCAAAATGATAGAAATTATCTTCAATGAGATCACAGAAATGCTCAAGTGAGTGCATGTTGTCATCTGGTAGGCTGCACACCCACCGATGTCAGGATTCGTGAAGTGTGTACGCAAGCAACAGATTGGCCTGTTCATCTGAACATCCATCTTCCTTATCAATCATGGCAAGGAATTCATGTGAGAACATAGGCCATGCCACTTCACCTTCACCATCATATCTGTATGTAGACAAGAGACAAAAAAACTCCCTCATGATGTGGATAGGTTCGGCATGTGAAAAACATCATGGAGGGTTGACAGTGTAAGACTCCATGATAGATTTGTAAAGGTTCAAAACAAGATGAGAAGACACAACTTGTCATTTGGCCCTCCTTCTAGTGCTAGAAATGTTGACCGTGTTGGACCTGCCAACATGTCAGGGGATCTCCCCAGTAAGATGTGCCAATTATACCTCGGACACAAGGTAGCAAGTAAGAAGTCCTTGTTGGTAGCAAGGGTGTGACACATGCAGTAACTCAAGGAAGGTGCATGAGCAGTTCTAACACACCGAGGGTGAGGTGAGTGCGCCCCTTGGAAACCTGTGATATCATGGAGTTAAAAAGGGAACACACAAGCAAAGATGCATAAAAACATGGAAGGCAAGTAAGCTAGCAACCCAAAGTGATGGTTAAACCAAGAACACATTTAAGAAAGATTCATACATACATATACAGAAATAGCTACACATCCATGCATAAGAAAACTGATACATATATCATTTAGAGTACTCAAGATAGCTGAAATACAATATAACATGTGCATGAAATGTGTTGGATCTATTATATTAAGAAGTGTAAGTTATAGTCATACAATACATCCATGTCCAACCACGAGTTCCAACAACGGAACTTTATAGCCACAACCACCTTCTCCTCCAAAGAGATATACTAGCTCTGCACAGTGGAGAAGCCAAGGCTCATTACAATACTGTCCAAGCTCTCTCTAAAATAGTCTTATCAGAAGCTTGGCTGACCAAAAGCCTATACAATGAGTTATGAGGGACTATTTTTAACAAAGGGTGGGGTGACCCTTGACATTCCCCTTTGTGACAGTTCATCTACCCTCATGACTCTTCATCTACTCTATGACGGTTACATCCAACTATCGACACTTGAACTTCCACTTGACAAGACGTTACATACAATCTGCACATGTACCCATGTGAGATAAAATGGCTTCAGCAAGCCATGCAAGACATCACTAATACTCAGACCGTTATGGTGAGACCAACTCTTTGACATCCTTGTGTTGGTCGATGGTGGCGAATTGATGCCAAGCTCGGTCATCCATGATGGTGTTCATGCGCTTAATGGTGACATCTTGTTGAAGCAAACCCTTGCCTCCGTTGCATCCGGGTACACTGATATGACTCCTCCATCCAACTCGTATGATGGCATGCGCATGGTCATCTTGGGTGCGACTGGACCAACAACATGTTAATGCATAATGTTTGCACTGATCTCCAAGCATGTGATGGTGGTTGTGCGTGTCAACTTGTCAAACTACATGTTTAACTCTAGTTGCACTTGTTTCTTGCCCTCGCCTCGTTGAGTGTTCCAAATGGGTGGGATTGCATGCGTGCGCATAATGACATGCATGCTATTGAATTCCCTTGCATGCGATCAACAACACTACTCACCTTGTCTACTCTATACCAGTTGTTGGGATGGATCCATAACTTGTACAAGCACAATTTCATCCTTCTGTGCATGTTGCGCCCCTTGTTGTACATGTTTCTTCTACAACTCATTCTCTTGTCTATGCAGCTCCTATTCTTCCTTGAGTTGCTGTGACGGAGATCATTCATGCAAAAAAGTGTCATGCATGTGACGACAATGAGATACGAAGAACAACTGAAATGGTGCTTATACAAGCTAACATACATTAAAACGACAACAAGCATTCACTGAAATCAAGCAAAAAACACTCACACAAAGCGAAACACAAAAAACAATGGAAACGCAGTAGAAGACATTCAAAGTGGGATTACCTCGAAACAGCTGAGTTGAATGTGCTGACGACTCCTAGATGTAATGTGGGATGTTAGAGCTAAAAGGTTGATGTGAGGAATGAGCTATGTAGCATTCGGTTGATGAGTTTTGATAAAATCGAGGTTGTGATGTGCATGCCAAAAATCTAGGAAAAGTGACACTTGTCGGGATGTTTCTGAAATGATCCTTGCATGTAACCTCTAGCTTCTAAAAATAGATCCCTGAATCAAGGGATGCCTTTTCATGCTACCCTGTTAGAAGCATTCCATGCATGCAAATACGTTTTGCTCGGTCCCGGATGGAACCAGTCAACCTAAGGGCACATGCATCGGTTTGCGACCCTAGGATGAGAATCTGCAGAGTTTCTGGGTTGAGCAGAGATGGTTGTCCCAGCAGGATTGTGTAATTTATAGGAGGAATGGGTGACTGTCTCCCAGGATTGCACAATTTTTGGGCTGAGCAGGTGTCCTGGGTCAGACCTTGCAATTTTCTCAAGGAAGCCTCTCTGAGTGCATTGTGCAATTTCTTCTAGCTGCTGGGCTAGCTGTCTTAGAGAGATTGTGCAATTTATTGGAGTAGCAGGTGATTGCTGCCCAGAATTGCACAATTTCTGAGCCGAGTAGCTATCCTAGGATGAATTGTGCAATTTTTTAGAGGAATACTATCAGGAAGAATTATGCAATTATGGAGCCCAGCTGGGTTAGTGAAATTTCTGGAGGGAAGGATGATTCCCCTCCAGAATTTCGCAATTCCCAGAGGGAGCTGCTCAATCAGCAAATGATACTAACTCCAGAAAGTAGTCTATGAAGGGGGTGGAACAAAATTGCATGAACCGGTTGAGGAGACTCTATGAAACAACTGAAGCTGATGTGCTTGACAGTTCAAGACATGTTGCTGAGGATGGTTGGTAGGGAGGGTCCAAAACGAAGCTTAGGAAAATTTTTGGAGGGTGGTTATAGCCACTCCAACAGTTTGATACAACTTTGATTATCATAATAAACATTGTAGGATCCATCTGCTAACCAAACAAACCAACTAGGATCTTCCTCATCTAGATAGCCTCACATGCTGCCTATCTTTCAACCATGTACTCTGCCTCTGTCGAACTAGGTGCAACTGATCTCTGTTTCCTGTTGTACCAAGTAACTGCCATTGACCCAATACTAAGGATCCCTCTTGATGTACTCTTCTTGTCGGATGGACTCCATGCCAAATCTGCATCGGTGAAGCCTTGAAGCTTCAGTCCCTCTGTCCATCGGTACGATAACCCAAACTGAGTAGTGCCTCTGAGGTATCTCAATGCATGCTTTGTTTCCTTCCAATATAGCTTGGTAGGCCTAACCATCACTTGACTAAGCTGGTTAACTGCATATAACATATTCGGTCGTGTGTTCACCAAGTACATGAGTGAACCCATAAGCTTCCTATAAATAATATCTTCCACTACTTCCCCTGAAGTAGCATCCTTCTTCCTCCAGTTACCAACCAGAGGAGTCTCCATGGGTTTACTACTCTCCATTCAGAATCTCCTAAGTATATCGTTGGCATACCTGCCCTGAGATACAAACAACTCCCCATCTCCCTGGCATATCTCCATGCCAAGAAAGTAATGCATGAGACCCATGTCCTTCATCTCAAACTCTCTTGCAAGGTCCTCTTTGCAAGATTTGATGAGCTTCTCATCACATGTCAGTATGAGATCATCAACATAAAGTACAATGATAAACGACTTACCTTCCACCACTATGTGATACAGGTTTGGAACCGCTTCACTCTTTGTGAAGCCCAACCCATTGAAGTAGCGATCTGTCATGGTGTACCAAGCACAGGGTGCTTACTTCATCCCATACAACACTCTCTTGAGTCAGCACACATGCAACTCATGGTCCAAGGTTTCAAAACCTTTGGGCTACTCTATGTACACCTCTTCCTTAATCATTTCATTGAGGAAGGCAGCCTTCACATCCATTTGACGGATATTCCAACCCATATATGCTGATAGTGCCAAAATAGATATGGTTGACGAGTACCTTGCAACAGAAGCAAAGGTATCATCATAGTCAATCCCCTCTACCGATGAAAATACATGGGCCACAAATATGGCCTTACGATTCTCCACACTACCATTTACAACTTTCTTTACCTTGTAAATCCAATGGGAGCTCACACCTGAATTTTCCTCTGGTCTCGAGACCACATCCCAAACACTGTTTCTAACTATGGAGTCATACTCCTCTACCATCGCATCAACCAAAACCGATAATGGTATTGCTTCCTCAAAGGAAGATGGATTTGTCACAACACATGCACCCATACGTGCCATGTATCTAGTGTACCCATCTAGTGACCTCCTCTATCTATGCTGAGAAGAGGGTGCTCCCACATTCTCCCATGCATCATCCAACAATCTGTTAGCCTCTCTAGTGGACTTTCTTCCCTCTCTGGAAGACTCTGCCTGAGTGGATGTTTCCACTCTCTGAACCTATGCATGTGTCTACTCCACATCAATTTTAGGCCCCTCAACCTTAGGAACTAAAATCTCCTCAACCGCATGTATCTAAATCTCCCTCTCAAGGGATACTCGCATGGCCTTCTCCTCATTGAACCTGATATCCCTGCGAACCACTGTCATCCGACTGGTCGGCATGTACACCCGATAGTTGTGGGGTGTATCAGTGTACCCCACAAAGATCCCCAAATCTATTGTTTTGTCAATATTCTTCCATGCATCTTTGGTCACATGGCAATAAACCGATGACCCAAAAATCCTGAAGTGACCAATATTTGGCCTCTTACCGGAATAAGCCTCCTATGGTGTCTTCATATCAAAAATCTAATGTTGGATACGATTCTGAACATAAAACACTCTGTTGCATTCCTTAGCCAACAGGTGTAGTGGTAGGCCCTAATCATCCAACATCTCCCTTGCTTCCCCTACTATGCTCATGTTCTTTCTCTCGACAACCCCATTCTGTTGCGGTTTATAAGGTGTGTTGGGCACGGGATCCCCCAAGGAAAGTTTTGGGGCTTAAAGCCCAGTTTTTGGTTAAAATTTTTAAATCTGATGTAAATACTTCACATTTTGTGGGCGCAGAGTGCGAAGTTGTAAATGAGTCATAACATTGTCTGCCCTCAATTGTGTAATGTAATGTGGCCTTTAGACATCTACCCATGGTCAACGAAGCATGGGATTGTATAAACAGAGTGAGGCTCTAAGTAGTTGAGACATAATAGAAGTAGAAGGAATGATGATGGAATAGAAGGATAGCGGAATATATAAGTGTAGAGTCGAGTCTTTGGATCGTAGAGTAGGAGAAGGCTCTCCAGCTGAGTGCATAGAGGCCTAGTAGTCCACAACTAAGTGCACGGACCCTTGCAACTAAGTGTGTAGGGAGAGTTGAATCTGTAACTGTTGAAGCATTAATAAAGAGAAGTTTTACATCAATTCTATGTATTGATTTTATGTTTTCAGTATCAAATATATTAGGTATAAATTGCATTTCTGTTGTCTATATGGTGTGCGGACATATTTGATTGTGTTGATTAAGTAAATGTGAGATAAGGTATCTCTTTACGTGAACTTAACTAACAATTGTAAGAAGATAGGTAAGATACGTGGTGTAACTTGGGGAAATAGTGCAGATTGCTACCCTAGCAACAGGGAAGCATCCCAGCCCCTGGTTAGGGTTGCGCGAAAGGTGATCCTAATAGATTGTGAAGGTCTCGCAGGTCAGGACAGTGCCCGAAGCGACCTGTGAGAAGGTAGGCACAATTGCATTAAATTGACTCCTCAGACATCTCCAGGGTGTGGAGACTTGGTTCTAGCATCCCCCCATACTACTTTGGGTGAGACTTCAGTCCACGCAGTGCAGGCTAATGCTGAAAGGGCTAGTAGTGTAGGGATTTGTTTGGCTAATTAACTTCGAACCTGGGTCAGGTCCCCTCAAGACAACAAATGGTTACGTTGCCAGGACTAGAATATGCATAGAGATGATTGATGTCATATCATTGGAATCCAACTAAGAAGGAAATTGAAGGCTGGTTGGACAAAAGACTTCAAAAGTTTGAGGTGCAAGAGAACAGGAACTCGCGACTAACAAAAAAGAGTGGTTAGACTGCTACTTATACACAGAGATCCATGAAATCTTCTTCGCATCTTTTCCTACTAAGCTGTATGAGTGGATCATGAAGCTAGCAAATAGACAAGGAAGGTGGAAACTCGACAATCCTATTGTGTGGACCCCAGAGTTAGTGTGAAGGTTGGAAGCATTGGAGGATAAGATCACGCATATCGTCGATCATTAGCTCGATCGGATTATTGGAGGATTCATTACTATGTTTGTGGTTGACACCTCAGCTAGCTACAATGAGGGAGAGAGACGCTTTATTAAGGGACTTCGAGGTAAGTACGTAAAGTCTCTGAATACTTGGATTAAAATTTTATTGTGTGAAAATAGGGTTATGCAATTACCTTGATGTTCGGGGCTACGTGAAGTGGAAAAAATTATAGGAACAGAGGAAATAAGGGACCAAAAACTAGCCCCTTGATTTCACATTCGCGAGGGAACAAAGAAGAACTTGTGAAGGTATCGCCGCAAAGTGCAATCCATCTGATAAGGCAAAGAACTCCGCGAATACCACCCACACCCACATCGCCACCAGCTTCACTGCCTTCACCTCCATCTTCACCCGTACTGCCTCCGCCACCACCGCGAGTCAATATGGCAAGCATGATAAAGTTTCCTGTGTTCAAGGGATTGGGAAATGAGGATTCAGACCAATTTTGGTTTGTGGTAAGAGTTGTATGGGAAGCGCAGGGAGTTACATATGACAATATAAATAAAGCGACACTGATTAGCACCCTGCAGGACTACGCGCTGACTTGGTATATTAAGCATTCCAATGATAATCCAAATGCTAGAATCGAGGATATCCAAGTAATGCTAAAAAAAGAATTTAGTAGGCTGAAATATGAAGCACAGTCGATCATTAGATTCAAAGAAATCACGATGTTACTGGGCAAGACTCCATGGGAGTTGGATCAGAGGTTGAAGTGTACGATTTGTGAAGCTAATATGAATCTTACGGATGGACAACATCACAAATGGTTTGTAGCATCGCTAACACCACACTTAACGAGCGCACTATTGCAGCAGAAGTTAACGAATCAGGTAGAGGCCTTAGGATCGCGATGAGGCTTCATGAGACCCCAATGTAGGATCCTAACTTAGGAGTTCAGCAGATTCATGTGCAGTTGAAACATTTATGCTTGGAGATGTAGAGTCTGAAACAGGACAAAAAAACATGACCAGAAGTGCGCGAAGAGGTGTGGTGCGTAAAATGCAAGGGTCAAGGTCATGATAAGGACCATTGCCTGGTGTTCACAAATTACCTCACGGGAGGAGGACCAATTCCATTAAGGCTGGAAGCACAAGCAAGACCTAGTGCGGCACCTACATTGTGGTGCGTGATTTTCCAAATAAGTGGAAAACACGCTACAGACAACTGTAATTTGTTACAAAAGTATACGTAAAATGTGTAGCAATTATTATGTAATTTTTGTAGGTCAGTGGGACACGATGAATGCACTTGTAGAAGCCATGAGTTGATGATGGATAGAACTCCCACCTACAGAGTTCAGGCTGAATCGCGGCCCCTAGACCAGAATGCAAGAGTGGCACGAGCCAGATTTTAGGGGCATGGACAAGGCCGACATGGAGGAGGAATAGAAGAGGTTGCGGTCAGTTGATATGCTATAATTGTAGAGGGCTAGGATATTATGCTCGCGATTGTATGAATCCGACACAACCGTCATGTTTATATTGCACCTTGTTTGATCATGAGATGAAATATTGTCCTACACTGATAGCTAGGATACGTGACAAAGGAGCGCTACCACCTCCCCCGACTCAGAACCTGCAGATGATGAGGTCTAAGCCATGCGAGGAAGATCCAAACATGAACATTGTGCTCCGAAGTGGAATCGCGATGAGAGATGAAAAAGGAAAACAACCCAAAGATAGTACTTGGATTCACGAAGCTCCAGCGAAAGAAGCAGAGTTTGATTTGGAGCGCGCTCGGGAAACCTTCATGGAAGCTAAGAAGAGCTTCGCTGATGCCTCCACTTCAAGAAGAAAAGATATACTGGAGCCAGAGATGGACCCATCTATGCTTACGATGTTCCTGGAAACATGCATGAAGTTACTACATGATAATAAGGTTGTAAAAGGATTATAGGAACTCATTAATAGATGCGTTGGGATTGCGCTAGGAGAACCGTGCCTAATCCGGAAGATTTGAAAGCATAAGACAAGGATGGGAAGAGAAATGAGGTTAACCGTGTAGATTAGAGAATATGAGATGGACCAAGAAATTCTGGATTTAAGATCGAACGTGAATGTTTTGCGAAGGAGACATGGGAGTGCATGGGGAGGCCTACACTGCAGTGGTCTCCTATTTAGCTGCGAATGGCGAACCAATAGAAAATAATACCCATGGGGCGATTGTAGGGAATCACCGTGGATATTGAGGGAAAAAGCCCGCTAGCAGAGTTTGAAGTGATAGAGATTTTTGATGACAACAATCCATACCTCACGCTCTTAGTAATTGATTGGGCCACTGACATGAATGGGGTGATTAATTTGAAGAAGCACAAGATGATTTTTGAGAAGAAGTCACTACGCGTAGTTATACCTCTGGACACTGTTGAAGGATCACATTATATAGAGCCGGTGCCCGACTATGAAAGCGATGATGATTTTGACTGCATCTATAAGATAACATCGTGAAACCAGGACTGGTTGAATCCCACTGTGCATGGACAGCTTGCATGGGAGTGCGAGAGCTCCTGTACTTCGGGTTCGAATGAGGAAATGGAGCGATCGCAGAATTGACTACATGAGGTGACTACGCTGAATTGTAATATGATGACAAGGTCACTGTGCTATGTATCGAAAGAAATAAGAGACCTGCCTACTTATGATGGGATAAGTGAGGTAGATACCTTCTTGGATATATTTGAAAGAGAAGTGTCAGAAAAGCAAGTCTTCCAGGCTTTGAATTGGGTACTACAAGCTATGCTCGCGAGGTGGGGTACGCAAAAAGGGAGCTTTGAGGACTAGCGCTAATGTAGGAGAACGATGTGCACGCATTTTGGGAAGCCTAAGATGCAACTAATAGACAAGTATGATGGACGGGATGATCCACACACAAATCTAGCCAGCTGGATACAGGCATATGGAAAACAACCTACATGGATGCGCATGAACTCCACACTGAGAAGTATGGTCAATAAGCATGTGTTGGGGGGACAGATGTGCAGTTGACTCTTCAGGTTGGACAGACAGTATGTGGGAAGAAAAATCACGTAGAAGGTTATCCACGTGGAAGCATTTGACAAGATGTGAAACGCGCTGAACAAGGTATGCAATGTGCAGCAAAGTGGTTGGGACCTATGAATACCCGTACAGACACCTTTTCGGTTGGTTGATGGAGTAGAAGTTGTAATACCTATGGAGTCTATCATGTCTAGTCTACGCATAGTGGCGCTCACAGGGGTAATGGACCGCAGAGCCCTGGAAGAAAGGCTCGCGCCGTTGGAAGAGCTCGAAGACGAACGGTTGGGACTCGATGAAGAGATCCAACAGGGTGATCTTAGGCTCCAAGAACTCATGAATGAAAGAGTTCGGTTGAGGGAGAAAAGCGCCATGGCGGAAGCGGAAGTCAAGAAGCTTGAGGAAGGAATAAAGAAGGAATTTCTTGATAGAAGGACCGTAGTAATAGAGCAGGATGAGATTGATTACATTGAAAGACTTAGGGACCACTGCCATGAGTTTCTCAGTTTGCTACATGGGATGGGACCATATATTATTAAGGAAATCATAGATGGTGGCGCGGTGCAGTTGGATAAGTTAAATGGTGAACTCTTCTCAGGAAAAGTAAACGATAGTCGAATGAAGCCTTACACAGGTGGCCCAACCATTTGACTAGCCGCGGGAAGCATAGTCTTAGCGCTCTAGGAAACTAAAAGGAGGCATGGGACTATAAACTACTATGACCAAGAGCTGCGCGATGTTAGGACTGTGTGCAGTAGTGAGGTGTCATAGGGTCCGCGACAATGCAAGGGTAGCTGCACTGCCACGCGGGCTAGCTGAAAAGTGACTATGATAGTCACTATTCATATGTGATGCTTGGTTTGAGACCAAATGGAGTGGGCAGCAGGCATTTAAGGTGAACTTTATGGGCTATATTTGGGAAAATCTACTGCCAAGGGAGCATTAATGGATCGAAAGTGGGGGCAACGGTCGAATTCAAATTCAAAATTCGCTATAAAGTGCAAAGGGCTACCCAACAAACAACACTTGGCAATTTGAGAATTGAGCTATAGCATGCCCAGATATTCATGAACCCCAATTTGTTTGATATTTTGAAGTCGAAGGCATTATTTGAGCACTTACCTGAGTCGTTGAGAGATTTGTTAAACAAAAATATGGCAGCGTCTGAAGAAGCCATGGATATCAGAGAGATGACTGCTGAAGAGGTTGCATAGGCCATGACAATAGGAGAAGCTCGAGAAAGCATCAGGATAGTCACAGAAATCCCTAAATCGTCATACACACTGAGACCCAAGAAAGATAAGCAGTGTATGGTACCGTTGCACGTGCCCCCCAGGAATCCATTAAGGACAAGGCTCACCATGGAAGAAAAGGCGAAGGCGATCAATTTGGAAGCCGATGAGGAGGAAGAAGACTTTGAAGAAATCCTGGTGGAAGAGGAGGAGGATGAAGAAATGGAGGAAGAAACCTAGGGTGCAGACCCTCTAACCAGGTTGCCCGCATATGTTCCTCTGCGGAATGGGAAAGCAAGGGTGCCCAAGGACCAGGATGAGAGAAAGAGCTCTCTCCAGACTCCACTACTACCCGATGATATCGTTTTTAATGGAGTGCACTTGGGACGGGTGCCGGTTCTAAAATTTGAAGACTAGTATCTCGTGGACCATGAGAAATTCCCACATTTGGCAACCATGCAGCTAATGCGGCCAAAGAAAAGTACAACAGAGGGAGTCATAGAATTGCAGCCGCACAAGTGGTTGCGAGGAGTAGAGAAGGTAGGGTTGTTAAACCTGCTCTGGGTGTCACATTAACATCGCGCCCCAGTGACTCTTTTCATCATCAGGCAGCCGCTATGCCTGGTGCTTGATTGGTGTTTGTGGCTGGAGGAGCCCATCCCCATCACGGATCATCTAATTCACATAATTACCTAGCTCCCTTGCAAAGGGGAGGATCCAATGAATATATCCAAGGGTAAAAGTGATGATTTGACCATCGCGGAGGCCATGAAGAAGAAGTTCAAGCTGTAGAAGAAAAAGAGTGGGTATGCAATCTCGAGTATCAATAATGTTGCGGTCAAAGTCACGACGTAGATATTAGTTGCGAAAGTTATGCGGAAGTGCCGCGCGGATGAGGTGCCTGCGCCAGTGGTTGCACTTGCCATGTAGTGTGCAGAGGGGTTCCAGTTTAACTGGTTAGATTACTTGTGCAAGAAGTTTTTAGAGAATTGCTGCGAGGCACAGGAATAGGGGAAGACTTTCCACTATGCATGGCTTCTATTATCCATAGTGTTGGTGGCTTGGGAATTTCCTGAGGATAGCCAGTTCCCCACGATTGCGAAGGATCTTCCGGAGACAATGAAGTACGCTTCACTGTTGGAAACTGAAGACGCGCAGAGGATCAAAGACATCAATATATTTTGGGTGTTCATGGAGATGAACATCAAAATGGGGATTAACCACAAGCCGCGGTTATGGTTGAAAGTCTATAACACTATGCAAAGCTTCACGGATTTCAAGTCGAACTTTCATCACGTGTTCATCAGGGTGAGGAAGGACCCCGTGAAGGCATGGAAGGAGCTACCTTACCTGGCCACGGATGATGTCATATTCACCGTGCTTGAATTGTGGCCACCGGAGTGGCGCGCTTTCGCTAGCTTTGCGGTGGAATCAGAGAATTCTGCTACATAAAGGAAGAAGGAGGAGGAAAACTGCAGATGGCACAGTTGGCAAAGAAGAGAAGGAATGAAGCAGCAACAACAAAGGCGTAGGAGGCGCGGGACACTGTGAAGGGAGCAGAAGAACAACAAAAGACAATAGAGAAGGAGCGCAAGGCCCAGAAGTCACCTTCTCCTAAATAGGAGACAGATGCAGTGGAAGGTGGCGCGGACCCACAGACAGCATCCACACAGCTGAAGCGACAACACCCGAGAGAGAAGTTAGGGCTGCGGAAGAATTCGAAAGCATCCGAGACTTCTTTCGACCCGATCACCCTCACTAAGGGGGATCTCCATGACATAAGGGAGATGATGCAGGACATCACCGCGAAGGCCCTTCAATAGTTCATGGAGGAAAACCAGATAGTGTTGGGGGCCCTCCGGACACAGATACAAGAGTTGCAAGTGTGCACTCCTCAGGTTGGTACTCTATCGACCAACCTTGAAGTAGGCATGGCCGCAGCTGAGGAAATGTTGTGCGTCCACATGACCCACACCATAGTGTTTCTAGAGGGTGCACTGGTTACAGAAAATGAGGCCAACAGGCCTATGGTCAGTGCACTAAAGGGAGTTGGGATAAACATGGCTACACTCCCTCGGGAGACGCTCTATGTTCTGCAGGATGGAGTGACTGCAGAACTGCGAGCCAGGGAGGGCCACGCGCTCCAGGTGATGAGCAAGAAATGGATTAATATTGAACAATTGAGCCTGCAGCATGATGAGGTCATGACACAAAATAGACAGCTAGTGTAGGTGGTTGAGGAAGCCTGCCAGATGGTCCCTGAGTTGGCCATCCCAGCTGAGGAACCATCAGAGGCATGCATCCAGAGACTAACAGCATGGGTGCGTGAGGTGAAAGAAGAAATGGCTAAGGTTTAGCTAGACTTGAACCTTCAGATAGATGAGCTCCAGTTGAAGGCATAGCCTTCAACTCTGCTTGAGGTGAAGGAACAATGCACTAGTGCCATTACAACAGGAATAACAGAGATTAGCTAGGCAATGAAGGACTGCACCAAACTGTTTGAAGAGTCGTTTGAGGTCCTCATCACTTTGCAGGAGGACCCGAACATACAGTGCTTAGAAACAGAGGTGCACGAGCTGCAGCAACAGTACGATGAAATAAAAGGGACCGCATAGACGGTGGCCCTTACATAGAGGCTCGCGTGGATGCAACAGGCAAAAGCGCTCAAGGAGCAGGTAAATGTTGCGTGACATAAGGAAGCTATCTTGAAGGTGTGCATACAACCATGGATTGATGAGGAATTTGTCATTACAACCTCGATTGAAGCCAAGCTCATGTAGATGTAGGGAACACAGGAACAGGTGCAGGGCAGCAGTTCAGCTACAACAGTCTCTAAACAATGTGTCTAGGAACTACAACAGGCAATTGCTAAGTCCGTTGTCGATCTTGTAGCAGTCTAGGCAGAGTTGGGAGGTCTCCATGTGAAGATCACCACACCGACAGAGTGACTCAAGGGCAAGTCACAATGTTTGTGTTGGGGGCATGTTGGGCACGAGATCCCCCAAGGAAAGTTTTGGGGCGTAAAGCCCAGTTTTTGTTTAAAAGTTGTAAATCCGATGTAAAGACTCTGAGTTTTGTGGGTGCAGAGCGCAAAGTTGTAAATGATTCATAGGCTTGTTTGCCCTCAATTTTGTAATGTAATGTTGGCTTTAGAGATCTACCAATGGTCTGCGGACCATGGGATTGTATAAATAGAGCGAGACTCTAAGTAGTTGAGACATAATAGAATTAGAAGGAATAATGATGGAATAGAAGGATAGTGGAAGATCTAAGCGTAGAGTTGAGTCTTTGGGTCGTAGAGTAGGAGAAGGCTCTGCAGCTGAGTGCGCAGAGGCATAGTAGTCCATAGTTGAGTGCGCGGACCCCTGCAGTTGAGTGCGCAGGGCGAGTCGAGTCTTTAATTGTTGAAACATTAATAAAGATAAGTTTTATATTAATTATGTGTATTTATTTCCTATTTTTTGTATCGAATATATTGGGTATAAATTGCATTTATGTTGTCTATATGGTGCATGAACATATCTGATTATGTTGATTAAGTAAATGTGAGATAAGGTATCTGTTTACGCAAAGTTAACTAACAATTGTAAGAAGATAAGTAAGATACGTGGTGTAACTTGGGGAAATAGCGCAGATCACTGCTCTAGCAGCACAAAAGCATCTCAGCCCCTGGTTAGGGCCACGTGAAAGGAGATCCTAATGGATTGCAAAGGTCTTGCAGGTCAGGACAGTGCGTGAAGCAACCTACGCGAAGGTAGGCACAGTTGGATTAAATTGACCCCTCAGAAATCTCCAGGGTGTGAAAACTTGGTTCCAGCATCCCCTCATACTGCTTCGGGTGATACTTCAGTCCGCGCACCATGGGATGATGTTGAAAGGCCCAGTAGTGTGGGGATTTGTTTGGCTAATTATCTCCGAACCTCGGTTAGGCCCCCTCAATCCAACAAGGTGCTGTCAGCTCTTGTTTAATCCCTTCTGCTGCACATAAGTTCTTAAACTCATTGGAGACATACTCAACACCATTATCACTCTGTAGATCTTTAACCTTCTTTCCAGACTCTTTCTCTACCAATGCTTTGAACTCACAAAACTTTGTGAAAGTTTGATCCTTTTTCTACATAAAAAATACCCAACATTTATGAGAATAGTCACCAACATATATAACATAATACATGTGTTTGGTCGTGGATGTTGTTAATAATGGTCCACACACATCTGAATGGAATCTCTCCAGAATAGACTCTGCTCAACTGTCTCTGTCTCCAAAGGAGGACTTGGTCTATTTTCCTAATGTACAACCCTTCCATGTATCAACTTGCTCAAGCGTACCTTTGGGAAGACCAATAGAGATTTTCTACAATATCTTCAAAGCCCCATGATGCAAGGTGGACCAATCGCGTGTGCCACAACTTTTCGACGTCTCAGCTCAACATCTTTTTCGATTTTGAACTCAAAGAAGCAAAATCTTATACCTCTATCTTATAGAGATTTTGAAATCAAATTCCTATCTTCTTTACATGACTCGTGGCTATGTGTCAAAGGAACGCCTTTCCTTTTGGAAAGATCACATCATAGCCTCTATCCTCAAGCATGGAAATGGACACCAATTATTTGTTAATATGGGTACATGCATAACATTTTTCAAGGTTAGTGGAGCCACACGCTCCCTCTGAAAAGTAATAGTCCCCACACCAATAACACTATACTTACCGTCATCACCCATCTCGATATGCATCTTGGGATATTTCTCCTCCAGTTCACTAAATAACTCTTTGTCACTAGTCATGTGGAAATAAGCTCCACTGTCTAAGTACCAAACACTTCCCATCATTGAAGACACCATGCATGTGATGAGGGAAAAGTCCAATTCGAATTGGGAGGCCAAATCCTCATGCGCCGCTCCTCCTGAGGACTTATCCTTGGATTTCTTCAATGGACAATTTGTAGCAAAGTGACCCATGTTGTGACAATGAAAGAATTTAACTTTCATCATGTCCTTCTTCTTACCTCTATGATAAGAATCTGATTTGGAATGGGAAATTTTACCTTTCCCCTTCCTCGCCTTAATCGCTAAGGCATAGTTCTCTTCATCATCACTGTTTGATGAAGATCCATCCCTGTTGTTCCTCCTGATCTCATCTTGCATCAAATTTGACCATAGTTGTTCCCAATCTGGCAACTTCTCTTGACCATTGGCAAAGTCCTGATAACTATGCCAACTCTTTGGGAGTCTGAGAAGAGAAAGACTCACCATATCCTTCTCAGAAACTGTGATTCCAACACTACCAATTTCATCTCGACATTGAGTGAGCTTGGTCAAGTAATTTGGAATCGTCTCACCTTTCTCCATCTCGATTTTAAGAATTTTATCCTTCATTGCCAACTTCCTTTGATCACTACTATTCCAATACAAGTATGTCAATGTTTTCCACATAGCATGCGGGTTTTCCTTTCCATAGAGACTCCAGACAATATGATCTCAAATTCCCTCAAGGATTATCCTCCTTGACATCGCCACACACTTCTTCCACTCGGCCAAGTTCTGTGCATCAATAGTTGCTGGCTTAAGAATTGCTTGTTCAACAAATTCCTTCAAGCCATTATCCTCTAGCACAACCTCCATCCTGTCCCTCCAGGCTATGAAATTCGAGCTACCTTCCAATGCATACTCAAGCCTCAACCCATGGAATGCCATTTTTCGATCCTAAAGTATGTATTGCAAATTCGACTCACCTGTAACCCAGAAATTCAAAACTTTGAAATCTCCTCTAAAGAGTTGCTTTTAAATTAGTGATGTCTCCCTCATTCAAACTCCAATTCGGCCAATTGTTTTTCGAATTTGGGTATATTTTCCCGAGGAATCTAGATCTATTATTTGTTTCTAAAAAATTTGCACAATTTTTTTAGATATTCTCTACAAAATCTCGACCCAAAAAACAATCTTTCTCTGATACCATGTAGAAAATCTTGTAGATTCACAAGCTCATGTAATCTACTAAAAAAAGAGACAAGAATATACTTCTACTCATTACAGTGGAAGCCCATAAACATCGAGAAAAAAATAATCAATAGAGGAAGAGAATCAAAGTCTCATAACACAATAAATATTCGAGGAAAGCCACGGCTCAAAACCCCACTAACTATTTTGTATTCATCTGGAAAATCAAGATAAAATTAAAATGCTTGTTCTCTCTAGAACAATCCCAACACTCAGCGAATTCAATCTCCAACTCATAAGCAAGCTCAAGGCCAAAGCTTAGCTTCTTCACAAGCTCTCCAAGTCTCTATTCCAATGTGTAATTAGTATGGAGGATAGCTTGTACTTAAAGGGAAATAAAGCCTCTAAAAACTGTGCAATCCCTCAAGGGTCAGTTCTTGAATTCATGCACTATCAATGTAACTCAAAAAAATCTAAAACAAATAGCACACTATCCCTACACTCTAGTCTCAACTGGGTCTTTCTCTAATTTGACATGCATGAATTTCTGATGAGTAAATATTCAATTAACTAGAGTAGCATTGGCAGAGTTGATTAGTGACACCACTAACAATTAAAACACTATTAGTTCTCTCAATCAGTTTGAGAACTAATTTAACTCAACTGACTCATGAAATTGATTCTTCTATTTTACAACTCACAATTAACGCATTCTGGACTCCTACAAAGTAGGGAGAACATAAACATGACTTCCAAAAGACTTCCAACTCAAAATTCCTAAGTTAAGTAAGTTTAATTAACTTAATTTAACTATTTTAAATTGCTATTAGAATAGAATTCGAATTTAATTTCCCATTTAATTCAAGGTCATATTAAACTGGACTCTCTTGTTGCCATTTCTCAACACACCTTAGAGTAATTAAATAAATTACTATTTATTTATTATTCCTTATTCTTATTTTTGGAATAATTGTTAAACCCTTATTTAATAATTATTTCAAATTCACACTTTTCTTAATCATCACAAAGTGGTTAATAAATCATTTTATTTATTAATTAAGTCAACCATTTTATAAATAAGGATATTTGACCATTTTGAATATCTTTTCCCTCTCTAAAAAAATAATAAAGTATTCCTAACACTTAGATTTTGATTTGGTCAATAATATTTTATTATTTTCTAATTCCTAATTTAAGTCAATAGTTTGTTATAAATAAGAGGTTTTTCCATTCATTCTTCACTATGATCATTATCATCGTCACCATTATTGTCTCACAACATTTGAGCTCCCACTTGAGTTACATATTTCTTTTGGGTTTTCTGCATATTTGAGAGAGAAGAACAAGATCATTGAAGAAAAAGGACATCAAAAGGACCCATCCCACCGAGGAGAATCTACAAACCCATGTTGTAAATCCTCCTCATAAGGAGTTTTAATAAAATATTATTCATTTGGGGTCCTTCTATTGGGTTATTACACTTTTCTTTATTGTTGCTATATGTTTTGGGCTTGCATCATATATTTTGTTGCAGGGTTTTATCATGTTTTCTTGCAGATCTAAAGCATAATAAGCAACCACATTTTCTTGTTAGGATCACTTGTTACCGGTGACTTAAGTGAAACAATTTTGGTACACACACTAAGAATTTTCATACTAACACAAACTAATAACAAGTTCTTATGAATGCAAAAATTCCATCCAAGGAAAATAAAATGTGCATATCAAACAAACAAGAGTAGACAACTTTTCCTTGAAGATTCTACAAGAAACCAAGGCTATCCAATAGATTGAATTCATTGGATTAAAAGGGAAGCAAGCTAATAAGGCTACTTCCCTTTGGTCACTCCAAAGGATCAAGATTGTCACCAAGCACTACGGTATATTTCATACACATACGAGAGAGATTGTAGGTTTTGTTAATGGTGATTGAGTTCAATAAGGTTGTGGATTAAATATTTATATTGATGTTCAATGAAGACTAGTCAAATTAGTCATTTTTTGATATAATTATCTTTCATGCTATAGCTATAGCCATCCACTTCAACATGGATACCATTTCTAGGTGTATGAAATTGTAATGGATCATGGGTGTTGAGGCACTTGCTCAGTAAACCTCTTGGAGTGGTTTGGGAATCCCAAGCAACATAATCAAAGTCCCAAGTTTGGTTGGCCAACAAAGCTAGAGGTAACTAGCATTCCAATTGGATTACCCTAACATTTCCATCAACACTCAACACTATCGATGTGTGTATTCACAACATAAAATCCTCTTAATCTTGTTCATATTAAAATGACACAACATGCAAATGAATTTCTTGCAAGTTTATACAAACAATAATAATAATAATATAATTTTAGGGTCATAACCAAGCCTAACACCAAATTGATGTATGAGACCCCATTGTTTGTGGGATAAGTGCACCTTTCCATATAAATATTTGACTACTAAAATCTATGAAGGTGTACATACTCTACTACCCTCTCGATTTGAACCCATTACATTTTAGGAGGAAACACATGTTGTTAACCATTAATATCACTCAAATATTATGATTGGAACTAAATGTCTTAGAAAGAATTACAATACATATTTTCTCAATGAGGTTAGAAAATTACTCACTACATTCTATTTGTATAATGAATAACAATTCATTGAACATATTATTAAAATATAACCCCAAATATTATTGAAATGAAAACTAAAAATCACTCACTACAATCTCTTTGTATATGTTCTAACAATTCATAAAACATATTAAGGCGATCTCAATCTTATTTATATTGAAATGAAACTACCTAGGACAAAGTTATGCAACGATGAAGTTGTTAATTTCAATTTCTTGACAATATGATAAATTTGCTCCTCCAAGGCTCCTATTTCATCGTCCATATTGATATTAGTCATTGCATCTCTTCTCTCCTTTCCAACTAAAAGACCACGTTGTCACTTCCATCTAGTGGACTTCAATAACTAAACGTAGTGGTTCCATACCAACTTCACCTCGTTGACCAATATCTTACCATATTATTCATAAAGACGATTTTTAAATTGTGAAAAATAGAGTGAATATATTGTAAGTATTGGGGATAGGGGAATGTGGGGTGGGGGGAACTATAGTTGTTTGGGGGTATAAAAAGGGGTATTCGGCAAAAATAGGGGATATCTATTAAAAACATGTGCTAATTTGATTAAAAAGATATGCTGGGAGGGGGTTTAACAAAAGGGTTTTGGGAGGTGTTTATCAATATCTAGTGAGATAGGGGTATTCTTTAATATCCCATGAATGAAGACCCTATGGCACAAGTTGGCTAAGTGGAGACCTCATGTGTTTATGATGTCTCCCAAGCTTGACCAAGCTATTTGGGAAAAGTGCATGTTGAAACAAGTTGATTGGGAAAAGAGCATAATAAAACAAGTTGTTTGGGTAAAAGGCAGTGCTAGTTAGTAAGGTGGTGACAGGAAAACTTTTTTTAAGTAAGTTAATAACATTAAAATTCAACTATAAATGTCAATTCAACATTTTGAAATCTACTTGAAGATTGTACATAACACTGACAAAACAAATTTTAATGCATCATGTAGAAGTATTAACTCATTAAACCAAAAATATTAATACATGTTGCCAAAGAAACAATAACATTAAAATTGAAATCATATATATACTAATTTTAATAAAAAAATTCTAGATTTCTATATTTTCTCACTTTAAAAATTCAAAAAAGTTAAAAAGAATCATAAATAAAAGTAATAGGTAATCAACTATCAAGCATGCATGGTAGTAGGTTATGAGAGTTGAACCTGGAGATAATATAATGCAAATTACGGATGAGAGATTTTTGGGGTAGTATCTTAGGAATTAATCATCTTTGTATGCACATCATTGGTTTTGTCCGTTTACCTTCGCAAATGGTTATGTTCACTTGGGGGTAATTGGATATGGGAGTAATACACATTGACATAGAATGGGACTTTCATAGAACGTCACTTCAAGTTAGACTCCACTCTTAGACATTAAGAGTATGCCTTCCATATTTGGTTTTCGACATTGCCATTGAAGTATAGGGTTGAATGAAAATCGGATGGAGTGAATGTTTGTAATTAATCGATAAAAGTATTGTGTTAGGAGGTGGTTTCTAATAGTATAGTATATTAAGGGAAATATGTAATTTTTGCATTGTTAAATGTGAGGTTAACATATTACATTAATTCCACTAATAATAATAATTTAAATAAATTAAAATTATATATATATAAGTAATTTTACGGAGGTTATACATATATAGAAAATTTCATATTTGTAAAATCAAATTATTAAAGTGTATATTCTAAAAATTAAAATCAATATAAATGTACATTATCAACTATTTTTTAATAAAACAAAAAATTTATAATTTAAAAAGTTATTATAATTTTTTTATCATTATATTATTTATCAAAAATCTATACATAAGATTTTAAAAATATATTAAAATATTATTAATAATAATAAATCATAAAACAAGATATGAAATAAATAATAGAAAAACTTTATTGTAAAAAAAATTATATTATTTATCAAAAATCTATACATAAGATTTTAAAAATATATTAAAATATTATTAATAATAATAAATCATAAAATAAGATATGAAATAAATAATAGAAAAACTTTATTGTAAAAAAAATTATTCACTTAAAACTAATGGACATAAGTCATGTCTATTTCAAAAATCATCTACAAGAAATATGGAGAGAACTTGTGATCATAATGGAATGTGACAAATGAGTGAAACAAATATTTAATGATGTCCTTAGGTGATGTCTTATCCAAATTCATCAACATGGATTTAAGACATGGCATTAGGAAACGTGGCACATGTCGTTAGGACTTTCCCCACCTTAATATGACTATGACTAGTTAAAAGCAAATATATTTTACATTTTTGATGCATAGTTATTGACATAGACACCTTCTAAATCATGTATATTAGTATTTAAATTTAAAATATTTTTAACTTTCACAAATTTAGTTCTCTACTCAATTTCAAGTAACTTAAATTGAACAATTACATGGTTTTTCATTTGAAGAGGAATCTATACAGTTAGAGAAAACCTTTACCCTAAGTAATTTACACTATTTATCATTAAATCCAAGTAAAAAAAATCTTGTTTTGAGATTCGAAAAAAATATTAGGGAACCACATAATAAGATATTGAAATTAATAATCTAAACACTGGGAAAAATATACAACAGAGAAATTATACTAATTGAAGCAAATCAATATCGACTTGAACTCGATGGACATAGGTTTATGCTCTCTTTACTTGTAGATCATATATAGAAAAATATGGACTGTACAAAAAAATAACCATGGAAGGTGACAACGAAATGAAAGGTGTATTTAGTTACGTCATTGTTCGACATCCTGTCTAAAGACATCAAGTTTCAACATGCCTAAACATATATTAGAGGAGTAACCCTCCAACCTTTACATAATTATTTTCAAAATAAAAAGGAGTCACCTTCCAACCTTTACATAATTACTTTCAAACTAAAAAGGAAGGAAGTAGAGACAAAATTATTATAAGTTCACATATTTATTTCAACATAAAATTGTTTCAATATTTTTTTAAAAGCACGAGACATAAAATATGACCTTCACTAATATATATATATATATATAAAGTTAAAGGTTTGAATGGTTTCCCAAATCAATTTCTTTCTCATTTGAATGATATAAAAATATGAGAAAGGTAACACATGTGAGTAAAGGAAAAGGTGAGAAAGAAACACTAAGATTAATCAGTAAGCAATATATATATATTATTTATTGAAGGGATACTATTACTATTGTACTATTTTTCTTTGACATTATTAGACATTGTTATTTTATTATTGTTCACCTTAATCATCGAGTAACTTTTGAAATGTCTTTCTTGGTAGTACTCTCTAAATAAAAATTGATACCTAGTAAATTTCAAGTGATCAAATTCATTTAACACATATACATAGTGATGATGATTTAAAATTTCATGTGATGACTCCTGTTTGAAACTAACATAAATCTATCTTAATTCTAAATTCATCACATCTTGAGAAAAATTAAATTCCTTGTAATACAAACATTTCCTCTAATTTTATACTTAAAGAAAATTTACATCTTAAAAAATTAATTTCTTTACCTACGTAAAGAATTCATATTTTAAATAACCTATATTAATTTTATATAACAACTCTTTCTTCATAAAAAATGAAAACATCATTTGATAAACATTAATTTTCACGCACTTATAAATGTCAAATGTGACAATAATCCCAAAAAAAACTCTAATGGAGATAAAGTAGACTTATTAATAGTGGTCGTTGTCTCTAAATATTTTCTTACTACGCATAATCTGTTTGTAAATATGAAAGAGAAAACAAAACAAAAATAATAATAATACTATATTTCCCACTATAATACGATAATAATAATATTTTTTTGTTGTTATTGTCGAGAAAAGTAATAAGACAACTTACGGGCAAGAGATTTTTATTTTTCGGAGTGTAGTAGGTATGGGCCATTTTTTTCCTTATGGTTTTCAAAGAAATGGCTCTATGACTCCCGAATAATTAGCCTAATAGAAAAGTAATACACACTGACATAAAATGGGCCTTTGGAATTTTTCTAATCACTATTTTAAAAAATGACTTCAAGATAGGCCCCACTCTTAAAATCTGACGGCTGGTGTTGCATTATTGGCTTTTTGATGTCGGTTTGATTTTTTCCTATTGAAGTTTATTGGCGAGAACAACATGTTGGCAATATTAGTTGTCGTCCAATCTTTATCACAATCACAATATTAGGTCTATACAGTCGTTTAATGAATTGCGTCATTCTTGAGATATCATTTATTCCCATCCCCATGTAGTGCATCTCCAACACTCTCTTTATCACACCATCCTCACATATCGCCTTTTCGAAGGATGGATGTCGAACCATGAGCGATTCTCCTTTGTCCGAGTTCCTTGTGGGGCTACTTTGGCATTGTACTGTGGCAAGTGGCAATGGTGTCATGTCCTAGTGTGACATAGAATCTCACAATGTTTGTGGGGCTACTTTGGCAATGTAGGGTGGTGAGTGGCAATGGTGTCATGTCCTAATGTGACAAAGAATCTCACAATGATTGGGTTAAATTATATGTGGGTTAAACTATAGTAGGAAATAAAAGAATAATATTATGAAATGTTATATTTTTATGGATGAGAGTAAAGTTCATATTGTAATTTTCAATTGAATAGGGTTTTGATTACAATACATTATAAAGATATTATGTTACATTGTATTTATTTTTTTATATAATTTTATATATCTCGATTTATCTTATAGGAACATTTTAGAAAAAGAACTTTTTAGTAGGTATAATATTTCACATTGGAGATGATCCCCATACATAGTAATCTTCTTATCTACTTAGGGTGTTAGGGTAGGACCCTAACATGCCCTCTTCATAGAAAGAAACAATTGTCCTCAAGGTCGAAGATTAGGGAATTGTTGAAAGATCTTTGTTGGTTCCTATGTGGCACATCTTTCAACTATATCAAGGCCTCCTGGATAATGTGCTGACAGAGAAGACACTTTGTTTTTTCAAGGATAGCCTTAGGTTACAACAAAACGGAACCTTCATCATTAAATTCTAGAAGGCTACTTTGAAAATGACAACTAGATAAAACCACTTCTTTTAAGTAGGAGACATGAAAGATTGGATGAATTTGAAAGTGGCTTGGAAGTTTCAATCTGTAAGCCACTCGTCCAATACATTTGAGGACTTTATAAAGGCCATAAATATTGGGAGAAATTTTTTCGTGGTAGGGAGATTTTCTCATAAAGATGTAGACAAAGGAACACATGTTCTCCTTCTGCAAAATGGTGCTATGAGTGATTATCAAATTATCCTTGAGAATGTGGAGATTGTTAGCCCAAGCTATGAGGGTTCAGTCTACCTCCTACACCTTAAAACTCTAGGGAAGTAGGATAATACTAATAAGGGATGCTGACCATAGACATCCTCAAATTGAGTCATTCATTTAGAACCATGATAAGTTGTATTATATCACCATTCTATTTAAAGGTAACCATTGAATCTATTGGGATTTCCATTATGAAATAATGCACCTCAAATATGATTCAAGCACTTGTGAACAACTACAGTTTTATGATTAATCCAGAGGTGATAGGTAGTGTTAATATTCAACTCAGTGACATATTCCTTTACCCAAAACTATATAGATAACCCAAATCATTTACTTGATTGCTTTATACATAAGGAGCATTTGTGGTGGTATTTCTTTTGCATTTACCATGGCAAGAATGATTGTGCATCCATAAGAAGAAATACAACATATTTGAGTTTTATAAGGTATAACACGAGTTTAAAACTATAGACCCATGTAGTTATGGTAAGGTCTTACACAACTTCAATGTTAATGAGGAAAGAAGTTGTAGTGATCACAGACAATACTTTTATTAAATGAATTTAGGGATAATTTTTTTAATGTTTTGGTAGAAAAATTCATTGACAATATACCTATTATGCAAGTTTATGTAGATATTATACTATAATTTCCTTTTAATTGAATGTTATAATATCCTATGGGTAAGAACAACCCCATGAAAAAAAATGTCACTCTCGTAAAAAATGTTTTCTTCAAATACTAAACACAATTTTGTTGCTTTTGTCATTGTTGTTGTCCTCAATGCAGTCTCCATACCAAGAGGAAGAAATACAATTAGTTTGTTCATTGAAAACTACAATAACTTTTTTGGTTTTATGATATGGATTTGTTTTATATTTTTCTATTTAGTAGCACCTATCCATATTTTTTTACACTACATGGGCATTATTCCATTGTGCAAGTTAACATGTTATCTTCAATGGGACTCATATTGTCCCATAAAGTTTTCGCTTTAGACAATGTTGTTCTTTTGGTCAACTATGGCAATGAATATGGCATCATCCTTATAAATGTGATATTGGATCGCTTGCGAAGTTTACAAAAGGTTTTTATCCCTATTTCTATTGTTTAAACTTTATTTCTAAATAGTGTTAACTTATGAATATTATTGATCGAAAATGGAACATTATATAATTTGTATCTTGGTATTTTTTTGGTGGAAAAATTGGACTAATTGGCATGCAAAGCCCATTTTAGTGGTAGGTTCCAGTTTGGAGATTTGACGTCTAAAATTTTCTAGAGCCACTTTGAGGCATAAAAAAACATGTTTTTGGGTCAAATTTGTGTGAGAATAATCACTGTCTCCTTGATGCTATTCTATAGACAATACCATATCTACTAGTGCAAAATTCACTTGAATTAGAGTTAATATGTGAAAGTTATGCCTCTCACAAGTTGACCTACCTAGTTGACCACCATGTAAAAAATGGATGCTATGTCAATCCCCATGACTTACACATGTGGGGCTGGTAATTTCTGGAGTTTCAAGAAGATTTTAGGAGGTCTAAAACCTTAATATAATTTAGGGTTAAGGGATGCTACATTAAATACTTGGAAATTATTAAAGGAAGGGGTTCCATTATTTTGGTATTGCATTTGTTCCAATGTTGACCACAGTATCTAGGAGTGGGATTTTGGAGCACAATAGAGGAGGTAATATTCTATAGCAACCATTAAGCAACAAAGTCTAAAAACTCTTCGTTTAGCGTGCCCATTTATTTGTACTTGCATTTCATGAAAAAAATAGAGTAGAGCATAGGCCTAACCTTCTAGCTAGGTTTTTGTACTGACCCAACTCACTATGTATCATTGAGAATGTCAGGACTAAATTTTGTTGTCAAGTGCATTGGACTAAATTTAATTATGATCGCGCAATTATGTTTTACTCATTGACAACTTTCTAACAACAATAATTTTGATAAATTTTAAATTCAAGGTATGTAGCTATGGTCTGCTAAATATTAATGGAGTTTAGTATCTCTCTCTCTCTCTCTCTCTCTCTCTCTCTCTCTCTCTCTCTCTCTCTCTCTCTCTCTCTCTCTCTCTCTCTCTCTCTCTCTAGACTAGGTGAGCATCCATACCATGCCAACGTGGCACAGTTTCCACATCATTTATCTTAGGATTAGTCCTTGTATATTTTATCCCATATTCCCCCCTATAACCACCCTCTTGATCCATTAACTACCATGGATATTCCACTGGACAGTACATCGCAATAGATCTGATATAATTATACTTAAAAATTCCAAAATTTACACTATTACAGTTTTATATCTCTTTAGATTTATATATCTAAAACTTATTGTCAATATAATATACATGCAAATTAAACTTATGTTGAAAATAGAGAACAATTAAATTAATATCTCACAAACACACTTGGCACGTGATATGACCTGGGAAACCCTTTCAGGAGAAAAAAACCCTGCTGGAAGGTGAGGTCGCTCCACTCTCTTTATATGTGTGGAAATATGGTTGTGGGTAAAAATAATTATGGTCTGTGGCTCGTGGATTATTACAATTCACAAATACTATTTGTGTGCTCTATTCCTATCCCTCTTAGTTATTTTGTCTCGGCTAAGGAACAAATGAACTCAAAATAATGGAACCCCTTTCCTCCTAGTGGCCCAGTTATAACACAATGTGGTTATGTTTGACCACCTCAACTCTTAGCCAAAGCTACAATATAGACTCTTCTAGAGTCTTCTTCATCATATTCACGTGGCTAGACCCGTCTTCATGAATAATAGGGGATGACGTGGCATCCTATCAAATTATGGTGGTGAAAAAAGGATGGTCAACTTTTGAATGGCATAAATTTCACATAACGACTCTTATTGATGTGATTCTTGTGAAATTGGAGAGGTCTCTATGTGTAGAATAGGAAAAAAAGGTGTGGTGCGAAAGTGGCAAATTTTTACATCCAAAAATAATTGGTTGATGCCTCAAAATTCTCCCAAAAGGTTTCAGACACCAATTTTCCAAACTAGGTCTTGCTACTAAAAAATGGTCCCGAGAGACGATTCCTCCACTTTTTCCACTCTAAAATAATCGAGATGGATGAAAAACAATATAATGATCCAATCCATAACACCTAATGAGGGTGAGGGTGATGGGGAATATGGGAGAAAACATAATACATAAGAAATGGTAAAGAAGGATGGGGGATAATATAACATGAGAATCATGCTATGCACAACTATTTTTTTATGTGACATTCAATATATTACCCTCATCAGTAAGTTCATGGTTATCACAAACTGCCATCATGTTGGTTCTTAGCGATGTTTCATCCAATATTTACTATACTTTATATTGATACATGTCATACCCCAACTTAGATCCAAGAAACACCTCTCCATGAATTGATTGTATTTCAACATAAATATTGTTTATGATGTGATGTAACTATTTGGATGTGATACACAATATCCAATAAAATTTCAATCTTATGATAGCACATGAGTTGAAGGAGATTGACTATGTGACCTCCTACAAGAAAAAATGTCCATGTCTAATGGCTCAAACCCTTCCTAATTGGATGAAAAATATGACTAAGTGTTATGCCTTAGAGTCACCCCTCAAATAGTATATGGAATTTATTTCAAAATCATAAGGAGTGGGTTTCATGGACATGAAATCCTAACACAGTCATGGTCCATACCCATGGCTTTCTCATACCCAATCATCAATACAACAATTAATGATGGTGTTAGACAATGGATGGATATTTTTATCTAAATAATGAAAACCACTCATTTAACAGTCAATTTTTTCATGTCCAAGGAATGATCAAAATCCCACAAGGCTAGTATATATTACACACATACACACACACACAAACATATATACTAGCCTTGTGGAATTATAATCATTCCATGGACATGAAAAATATGATTGCTATATGAGAGGTTTTCATTATTTAGAAAAAAAATATCCACACACACACACATAGAAAGGGTGTAAATAAGTTCAATTTTCAACAAGAAAAGTGGATATACATTTGATAACTAAATCACTCATTTTTCTTGTCAAAACAATGCCCTCAAGTGCATCAATCAACCATTCCTTTGAACATTGTTCTTATCATTCATATTGAACTATTAAGGTTGTTACATTGAAGGATTGTAAAGACATGCACTTTAGATTCAACACATATTTATATGTGAATATGACCTTCTTTATATGGATTACAAAAGGAACTTCAATTTCCCAACATTAATGTTTAGGAAATGGTCTTAATTGATCAAATAAATAATTTTAAAGAAAATGATTCTCTAAATATCGTATCATATTTTCTACCAACAGTTTATAGAGATAGCCATAATACATGGTTATAAATGTATTTAAAGCTCCAAGCCTAAGCCTCCTTCAACCATGAAATTTGGTTTCTTTCTCCTAATTAAGAAAGATCTTTACAAGTAAACTTTGATCAAGTAAGGCTTAAGAAGACAATACTTTCTTCCAACATTCAAGTCTCAGAAAACTTCCTCACCATGCTTTTCTTGGCACGACTTAATTCAATTTGACATGCATTATTAAATATCATAGTTTAATCATTACATTGCTAATTCATTTGCAAGGAATTAATAGATGGTAGGATGAAATTTGTGGCAACAACATTACCAAACAACTTTCATACAAACATCACCGTATAATAAATTTACAAATTAACCATGTATCTATTTCCATATCTCTTTCCATGCATCATCCACCATGCAAAGTTATTATTTACTTTCATAATCATGCATTTTACAAGCTTTGAAGGAATTACTAATAATGTAACTCCAACAACATAATCGAAGATCTTCATTAGTAAGATAGGGGTAAAACCATAACCACATTTCCCATACATCCATAACTTCTATAATTTTTTCATTATTGTATAGATAAAATTTTCATGTGAAGGATGTTAATTCATTTAGAAACAACCAAACAAGAAGGTTCATTGGATGAAGGTAGGATTGAGAATATATTCATGAGTCAGGGGGTAACATATATATAGGACTCTGCACTGTATGATCTACGATTGCGATTATCGCATCACAACCCGGTATGCTGGGGGCCAATTTTTATAGTACATCCCTTCTGCGATGTGAGATTGTGATTATCCCATCGCACCCTGGCTTGTTCTGGGGCTAATTATTTAACACTGACCTGCCTATGATATGTGATTTATGAAATGTGAGGCCAATGGAGGCGTTTCACTTGGCACTTCCCTATTTGTTGAAGAGTCCTGCCACATCATGTTCTCCTGCCATCTCTCCAAGTCAAACTTGAACTTTGACTTGCTCTAACTTCTTCACGTGAACTCAGATTCCAGTGTTGTTCACACCATTGGAAATAGGATGAGCACTTCGATTTGAAGCTAATTTTATCAAGATTCTGCCACTTTTAATTTTGAGCCTAATTTTGAGAACCTGATCACTCTTCCCCACTTGAAGCCTTTTGGACCCCAAAAGATCACTTTCAATTGTCTAGAAGGTGACAGTACAGTTCCATCACATTTCCAACCTCTATCCATTTGGTTTTTAAAGTATTTACACCCCTGAGCTCCACTCGAAGATAATCGACACTTCCCCTTTTTGATATCCTTGTTCTTTTTTCAAGTATAGTGTCTTGTTGAATCTCATCAAGGAATTCTGGAGAAAAGTCTTAAATAGATGGAATTTGAATATTCTCACCTTGATATTCAATCAAAGGAGGCTCATACAACCTTAAATTCTCAACATTAACAACAACATAAATTTGCATATATGAAGGCAAATTCAACCTGAAGGCATTGTTACCAATCTTTTCCAAAATTCTGAATGGGCCATATCTAATTGGTTTTAGATTTTTACCTTCTCCTTGGAGCCTCTATTTGTTAATGTGAAGCGAAAGTTCATAACCAACTTGGAACTTGTGATCTTGACGATGCTTGTCTTTCCTTTCTTTGTACTTGCCCTGTATTTTCTCAAGTTGTTCTTGAACCTTTTCGTGTCCTAATTAGATTTTTTCAATGAACTTTCTTGCTTTGTCTATGTCACTATGACCTTCAATAGAAACATTTTTGCCAAAAATAAAATCCAACGGAGATTTAGGCAAGTATCCCAAGCATGCCTCAAATGGAGAAGTTTGAGTTGAAGAGTGCTTGACTTAGTTGTAAGCATGTTGAATATAGTGCAAATGTTCATCCCACAACTTAGGATGCTTGCCGCAATACCCACGAAGAAGATGCATCACTGTTATGTTCACCACTTCTATTTGACAATCTGTTTGTGGATGAAAAGTTGTACCTTTTTTTCAATTTTGTGTCCATGAATTCCCACAATCTTGACCAAAAATTCCCAATAAAGCGACAATCTCAATCACTAACAATGGATGTGGGAAATTCAAAATGCACCCAAATATTCTCAAAGAATAACTAAGAAGTTTGTTTAGTTGTAACGTGCTTTTTACTTGGCATAAAAATACGCATTTTGCTAAATCTATCCACAACTACATACAAATAATCATGACCACTTTTTGACAATGGAGGACCTCCTACAAAATCCATAGAAACACTCTCCCATGATCGTGAAAGAATCGGAAGTGGTGTGTACAATCCTAACTTCCTATTTCTAGGCTGACTGATTATACATATTGAACATCCTTTAATAAAACGAGACACACTTTCAAGCATACGAGGCCAATAACAATACCTTTGTAGATGTGCCACCATCTTACTTACACCGAAATGACCAGCAATAAGAGAAGTATGTGGCTCTCTTATGATGGTAACTCTTTGTCCCTGTGGAATAAAAAATCTTAGCAAGATGGTACAACAAGTTATCATGCAAATGATAATCCAATTCCTCTACTTGGTTACCTTGACTCAAGCTTGCATAAAATTTTTGAAAGTCATTATCTAATGCATATTTCTCAATATAACTTTCATGTAAAACAGAATTATGCTCGAGTAAAGTAGTTTCACTAACAGTAGGCCTAAAAATCATATCAACAACTTTTTTGTAGATACCTTTCTTATACTTGATTACCAAGTGGAATTGTTGAAGAAAAACCATCCATTAGAAGTGACTTGATTGTTGCAACTTTGATTGTTATTGCAAGTATTGCAATGGTTGATGATCAGTGTGAATGATTGTTTCCTTACCTATCAAGTAGTGTTTCCATTTTTTCACACTTTGCACCAATGCATACAATTCCTTGTCATATGTAAGATAGTTAATCACTGCACCATGTTGTGGGGAAAAATGCCTATGCAGGACGATCCTATCCACCTAAGGTGTGACAGTGCCTTAGCAACAAACAGAGACAGCTATTCTAGTATTCTTCCTTTATGAATTAAGAATAAAGAGAGAGATGGATGGACTAACCGGTGTCTTCCGTTTGTCCCTCGATCCGGCTTCTCTTCTCTTGGAGAGTTCCCAGCTACTTGCCTTCTCGCTCGCCTAGCTTCAAGAGGTTTCTGCAAGATCACAAGAAGAGAACACTACACAAGACATGGATTCATATTCATAACTAGTTCAGGATTAGAAATAAACTAAACATACTAATGCGATCATACATCAAAATACATCAGTATATAGGAGAAACCAAGATAGCTTTATTGATGAATAACAAGGTTCAGGAAGAGATACAACCCAGAGGGCTCCAATCCAGCGTCTCCTTCCCAGCAAATGGAATTCCTATCTTCACCCCCTTCAAAGCATTAAGCACCCAATGATTCCAATCTCAAACCAACAACAATTCTTTGCAATAACAAAATTCCAGCCCCTCGATCTCATGGAGGAGAGATCCATATATAGATGTTTGGAGAGAGGATGAGTCAGCTTGAGATCTGACTAGTGTCCTCTCCCTCTGTCAGTTCTTGATTCCACTTGGAGGTTCTTGCTTCCACTTGGAGATTTGGAACCTCTTACTCATCACCAGTCGAATTCCCTGAGGCAAGTGTCATTTTGGAAGCTTCCTGGGTTTTGACACCTTGAGAAATGAGCTTGCCACATGTCCACTCTCATTCAGCGCAGGTAGCCAGTGTTCCCTTTGACATTCAACGCAGGTAGCCAGTGTTGGCTTTGACATTCAGCGCAAACAGCTAGTGTAGCCACTGAAATGATCCTGAATTGACTTGTTTTTGAGCAGTTTCTGGTGGAGAACTTCTGTGAATTGCTGTGGTTTGTTAGCCTTGTTCCTCTAGGGGTAGGAACAACATGTTTAGGGACTTTGGATCCCTTAGATTATTGACATTTCATGCTCAATGCTGTAAGGCACAAAAATGTCTATAACACACCATTAAAAGTTTCCGAATGAAAAAGATAGGATTACCATGTTACATGAGGATTCCACCCATGGCATAGTCGCTAACATCAGTCTGAATCTCAAATGACTGTCTCAAGTATGGAAGTGAAATTACTGGAGTTGTACTGATATTTTCCTTCAATGCATCAAAGGCCTTTTGTTGTTTGCCTCCCCATTGAAAAACCTTTTTCACACTTGTCAACGCATGAAAAGGAGCGGCTATAAGAGAAAAATTAGCAATGAATTTCCTCCAATATTGGGTTGCAACCAAAAATTTCTTACCTCAGTAACTGTCTTAGGCCTTGGCCAATTGACAATGAGATCAACCTTGGAGGGATCTATTTTCAACTCACCTCCTCCAACAATATGATGCAAGTAAACTAAAGAAGTTTTTCCAAATTCTCACTTTGACACCTTAAGATACAACCATTCTTTATTCAAGACATCAAGTACTTTTCTTACATGCATGACATGTTCATCACGAGATTTATTGAAAATTAAGATGTCATCTAAGTAGAATATTACAAACTCATCAAGAAATGGCCTCAACACATCATTCATCACACACATGAATGTAGCAGGAGCATTCCATAAACAAAAAGGCATAACTATCCATTCAAACAATCCTTTTTTTGTTTTGAATGTTGTCTTCCAAATGTCTCCTTCAGCTATTCTAATTTGATGGTAACCACTTCTAAAGTCTAGCTTAGTAGAATACTTTGCATCTTTCAATTGATAAAGTAAATAATCTATTCTAAGCAATGGGTAATGGTTCTTTACCGTAATTTTTTTCAATGCACTAAAGTCTACACACATGCACCATGTTCCATCCTTCTTTGACACTAAGACAATAGGTGAACCACATGGCAAGGAAGATGGTCCGATGATCCGTTTATTCAAAAACTCTTGAATTTGCTTCTTAATTTCTGCGCTTTCCATCATTGACATCCTGTACATGCCAATGTTAGGAAGAGGGCAATCTTTCCACAATTGCATCTCATGTTGGATTCCTCTCTTGGGAGGTAATCCCTTTGGTTCCTGAAACATCTCATCATATTGGTTAAATACGTCAACCAATCCAGATTTCAAATTTGAATCACAACATTTAAAAGCTTCATTATCAACATCATTCTTGAGTTTGATCATTAGAAGCACAAAATTCTTGCTCGAATTCACTATTATTTTCAGCTTCCATGCATTAACCAGTGAAATATTTATTTTCTTGCTATGAGCTCTCACAATATATTCTACTCCATCTTTGAATAAATGATGTTTTTTTTCAAGTCTATGGAAGATAGCTTTTCTATCATAAAGGTATGGGTTGCCAAAAAATATGCCACAGATATCTAATGACACAACATCAAGCTCCACTTCATTTATGAAATTTGTAGTTGTTATCACTCAGGTTGTCCTTAAGCTCCAGAAAAGGATACGGCTTAGGTAACCACATACCAACTTTGGACTGCAGGTTCTAGCCAACCCGCAATCAGAGAGGGCTCTCTCTTTTAGATTTAACTTTGTTTGAAAAGGATTTTATGCTAGGTCTCGAGTTCAGAGGGTTTTTGTTTTGTTTTTGGTGGGAAAATTGATGTTTTCAGACAGAGAGGCAAGGTATAGTCTGGAAGTTTCAAACCATTGGGCGTGGAGTCAAGGATAAAAACTACTGGTGCTTTTCCTTAATAACAGTGAGGGAAAACGGAGCAAGATAGCTGAGCATGAAACAATGTTCCAGGTTTAAGGGATGGAGAGAAATGCTAAGTAATGAGAGGTAGTTAAGAATCTTGTTGGAGAGGTAAATCCCCTCTACGGATAGAGGCGATCCCTACTAGCCCAGCAGGGGTCTAGCAACAATCACACAATGCTGCTACGCATGTTCCTAATTACAATTAAACAAGAGGTAAAGAGCACCTACTTGGATTCCTGCGCTGTCGTTTGACGAAGAGACGTTGCCTTCGCTCCTCCGCTTCGGCTGGTCACAATCCTCCGCGATCTCCGCGAATAGATACCTGCACACACGAAGGGGAAACAAACACAAGCGTGAAATCTAGTAAAAGCAACCATACATCGGTCAGGAAAGATGTAATTCACATTTAACCATTGCATAGACAAATGAGAATGGAACAATAATAACAGTCATCTATTATTAATTAGAATAGAGAAGAGTACAACCAAATGTTCTGACGTCGGTAACCTTCTCAGGAGGGGCCAGTCAGCATGTATCTCAAGCATTCACCTTTGAGGATGATTCTCCCAAGACAAAAAACTCTCTCTCTCACACAAATAGTACAAAACAACCTTCCCTAAGCAATCAATCACTTCCACACCTAGCACACCAAACCTATAGCATCAATCTGAGCACTACAAGCTCTGTACAATCCAAGCTATTCCAAGCTAAGTCTAACTATCCAAAACTAGCTGCCCATGGTAATGGTGAGAGTTTATATAGGAGAAGGAGTCTCCTATAAGGGTGGAAGGATGAGCTTATCCTCAAGGGAAGTTGTTGCAAAGGGTCGAACAGACATGCCACAGAAGGGAGTCAACATTCACAAAGCTAACAACCAAGCCTGGAGTGATCTGGAAGGCTGGCTGTTTGAACAAATTCGCCCAAACTGGATCAGCGCGGATTATGAGGCAACTGACGCGATGCCACCGCGTCTACATAACTGGGACAGTCATGTCAGCGCGGAAGAACACGGGAAAGGCGCGCTGGCGACCAGCGCGGAAAAGTGATGTCCTTCCGAGCTGGCAGCGCGCGGGATACACTATGGAGCGCCAGTCATCGTGGGTATTTTCCAAACAGACGCGCTGATGAACAAAACTTTAGGAAAATGGGTTTTTGGGCTAGTTCAGAAGGCATGAAGCTTAGTAATTGGCACAGCAGGGTGACTGACAGGAAGGCAGTGACAAATTACTGTGTAACAGATGCCCCCTAAAGCATGAAGATCGAGAGAGTGGGAGGGGTGAAATGCTTTACAACACACGCCGAACTGGAACATCACCAGGAAGGACTGAAATATCTCTGATAGTCAAGTACGTGCAGTCGAGGCATGGGCGCAGCCATCCAAAAGACATGCGAAAATGGTCTGTGGAATGGACGCAACCACCCAGCTAAAGAGACCAAAAGAATGATAAGGTATGGTCGCAGCCATCCATGAAGACTCAGGTATGGGCGCAGCCATCCATCAATGAGTCATGTAATGATCACCCACAAAATCGCAACCTGGACCATAACAGACAGAGATCCAGGGTCTCGCGCTCCGTCCCGATCCGAACAAAGTACAAGTTCAAGCATGTGAATATATGAGTTGAAGTCGAACATGCATGAACATCGTCTGATTACCAGTCAATGATGAAAACTATTAACAGACGCGAGAGGAACCACCAATAATGACAATGGCCCTCAAGGTACTATAGGTACAAACCGCGGCATGTGAATCAATGAGCTGGTGTCGAACACCCACGGAATCATTCGATCGGAGGCCAATGATGTAAACCTCGCGTCGAACACGAAGAACCTGCCATTAGGGTATGCAGGCTCTAAGGCACCTGAAGGGAGTCTCTAAGTCACCTTCCCGGATAATGAGCTGAAGTCGACAGGAAGTGACTTTGATCGAAGGTGGGCCATAATGTTTCCCACATCATCGACGAGAGACAGAGAAAAAATGATTTGTGTGAGATATAAGGGAAGGTTGTACTAATGCAGAGGTCAACTTCTCTTGAATATATTGGCGGCACGACGGTGGATTTGGCAGTATTTGACATCAAATGAGCAGAGGTCATGGTGACATGGCAATGAGCAGATGAGAGGTCAAAACAGGGTAACCCAAACCCACGGAGGCTAATGTGAAACGAGATGAGATATCCCCACCCAGACACGAATGCAGACTAGTGCCATGTTCAAGAGCGACATACTGCCGACACGACAATTATTACAGTTCCATTTTCCCCACCATTTCTGGCAGGTACCCCGATTATTTTTGGGTGACAAGCTTGACGGGGATAGCATATGCTTGAAGAGTGTCATTTCGATGATGTCCGATGTCATCAAGTGTTTAACGAGCCTGACAAAGGAAAAACTCGGCGTCTTTTCTTATTTAGAGAGTCTGAAAAGACAGCGGAAAAGGAGACTCCAGGGGGGGTCCTTTTCGTAAATTTGTGTCTCTCGAGCCCGAAAAAGTATAAAACAATGCCCGAAAGAACCGCCCGACCATTTCGATCGAGGAGTATTTTTCGTAAATAGTAACTTCGACCCGAAAAAGTAAAAAAGCAGTCGGAAGTACTTCGTTTTGGAGCCAATAATGAGTGCGAAACGACAAACACCCGGCAATCTTATTAGTTTAAACGGTCGAAGAAAGAGCTTTAAAAGTGACCGCCTCTCGTTCCGTTAACGAGTCGAGAGGGGGACTCGGCAATCTTTTCATCTTTAAACGGTCAGAAAAGAGCTGAAAGCAGACCTCCATTTTTATTCTCTTTAACGAGTCAAAAAGGGAAAAATACTCGACAATCTTTTCATATTTTATGAGTCAGAAAAGAGCTTAAAGGTGACTCATCCTAGACTAACGAGTGGTATAAAGGGTAGCAACTGGTTCCGGCAATGGTGGAACTGTTCAAAACATGTAATGGTTAAGAGGTTGGCTAATAAAACCACTCATCGCTGCGGTTCCTCAGGAAAGGATAAACAACCAAGTGAGAGCATATGATCGGCCAAAGAGATGGTAGCAATGGAATGAAACAACCAAGGCTCATCTAGCAGAATTCAGCGGATAAAAATGGCAATCACGAGATGTAAATCGGGTATGGGTTCATTTTTACACAAGCTTGAACCATGGAGAACTTTTCTTGGATTCGGTTTCATGTTTACACAAGCTTGAAACGAAAAACTATGCTTGTTATAAGTTCGCATGCCCCCAGCATAATAATGCAAATCGAGGTACATGCCCCCCAAGCTTCATTGCATTCGACAAAGTGGATGGAATGAAGGTTCACTCTCGAGATCTATGAAAGACTCGACTTGTATTTTACGAGATCTTAATCAAAAGACTCGATCTGGAAAGGGAGGTGTTTCATTTTTTAATGAGGTTGACACAGTAAAAGAACTATCCTCATAACCCGTGTTTCATTTTTTAACGAGCTTGACACAAGATCAGGAACTATGCTCGAACACCTAGTTGCATTTTTTAAGGAGCTTGACACAGGAAAGCGAACTATGCTCCGACCAGACCCAGTTTCATTTTTTAAGGAGCTTGACACCGGAAAAGAACTATGCTCCATCCAGACTTCGTCATAATGAACGGGAAGTGGAGGCCCCCAAGAAAGTGGCTTCGGAGGGAAGGCCAACATCTTGGAAATCAGGACCTAATGCCCCCAGGACACTATGCACGATGGTGTCATCACTGGGTACGGGCACGGGGTAGGTGGCCACGTAGTTGATTTGCGGCGAGGCAGATGCAACTTGTGGATGAAAGCCAGGAGGGAAGGACGAGTGCGCCGAAGGGGCTTGTGGACGAACAAACGATAATTGATCGAACGTCACGATTCTTCCATCGTGTGGAAAACAAACCACACAGAAAAGTGAAGAAACAAGGGCTCCCATGGCATACACATAATCACGACCAAGGAGAAGACTGAAGTCTAAAGAACCTTGGGTAACTGAGATGTCTATATAGACAGTCTTGCCCCCCAAAGTAATAGGAAACTTTGGAAGGATCCCTAATGGCTGACTTGTTCCTCCGTCAAACGCGGTGAGATGCGGTGCGACAGGTACGAGCGATGGGGAACCCAAAGCTCGCCAAGTAGTAACGGGCATGAGACTAACCGATGCTCCTTCGTCTAACACAGTGCCGGGCAGCGCCTTATTGCAAGCATAGGCGGTGACCCAGAAAGGCACGTGGGATGGAAGGGGAGGGGTAGTCAAACGACTCCAATCAAAGGAAATGACCGAACTACTTGGTGGGGGAACCATATGGTTGCCCCCCTGCTCGGAAAGAACCGAATCTAAATTCTCCGGAGAGGTTTCAGGAGAACCTTTATCAAGCTCAGGAGAATCTGAGGAGACGAGAAGAACATGAGAATTTTGCTCTTCCGAAACAGAGTGCTTGAGAGGAGGTGAACTCGAATCAACACCCTTTCCGACCAACGGCGGGTCTGGAACGGGCTGGGAACAGCCAGGTTCGGGAAAAGCGGCCTGGACGAAAGGAGAATCTGAAGCGATCTCTTCGTGAACAGGGGCGCGATCTACAGCTGTAGAAAGACGCTGATAACCAGCGGGAAATGGATTCGGAGGAGCAGCAAGACTTTCCAACACAGCAGAGGCTTTATCCATGAGGGGACAAAGGTGAAGGGGATGTTTGCCTTCACAAAGTCGACAGGGGATTCGAAACTTCCCTTTCTCCTTACCATTCCCAACTGATGAGGTAGCATCGCCATGATAATCAGTGGACGATGAAAGGCGGGCCGGATCGTGAGACCAAACTTCTAATACCCTGGGAATGCCAGGGCAATCACGAAGGAGATGGTCCTCCCTGCATAATCGACAAGGAAACTTAACCTTCCGCGGAGGAGTAGAAGGTGACCCGACTTCGGGTGTACTGGAGTGGATAGCTGGACTTGAGAGGGGGACTGCGTGTGCAGGCTCTCCCTTAGGGGACTTCTTCTTCTTGGTCTTCTTCTTCTTCTTCTTAGCCACATGGTTATGCGAGTCGAGACTTTCACCAGGCGAGGTAAAAGAGGACGACGTAGAAGTAGGCGTTGAAGGGGAGAGATCCACCTTAGGATCAACATGATGTCGTTCAGGTGGAGGGACTGATGGACTAACAGCCGATACGGTAGGAACCAAAGAGGTTGAAAACAACCAAACAGGCAACCCAACAGTTAACCTGGAAGGGATAATGTTGCCATATAAGGAGCACCGACATTCCCGAGAGGAGGGAATTGTCCTGGATTCCCATCAGATGGGGAACCTGGGTTAGTGAATCCTGGAAAAGTTGCCATAGCAAACGAAAACAAACCTACTCAAGCTAACGCACACGAGATCTAATCAGGTGATGTTATCGTGGATGAATAAATTTTTAAGACACAGGAACTGAACTTGACCTTTTCATGTTTCAAGAGTCGAGAAAAGGACGAAAAGATGACTCTAGTCTCCTTCGAATGTTTAATGAGCACGAAGTGACAAGAAGCTCACTGGCACCTTTTCATTTAGGGAGTCCGAAAAGGATCAAAAGTGACTGCTCTGAGACTCTAGGTATAGGGTTTACCGAGCAACCCGTAAAACTGCTTATACACCTCAGCACTCGTATGAGAGCCAAGGACTTTCCGTACTGCAGTCAATCTTCCCGAATGCTGTGTTCGGTGCGTTACGGTTCACAAGGCGGCAGACTCGGCTTCCTATGGATAAAGGATAAAAGCCTAGCGGGGTCTCCCTATATACGCGACGGTACGTGGGAGCGCAGTCCGTGTTAGACCACTATCGAGTCACAGAAGGAGGAATCACCCAACCTAATGTGAAACAACAGTGACTATGTTTAAAGACGCCGGAACACATCTCTAACCTAGACCTCTAGATGTTTGTGTTTAGTTCCAATGCGTTTTTAGATTCATTCGGTTCATTTTATAGTTGATCTTGAAATTAAGTTTTGATTTCAGGCTCTATCGTATGTTCTCTCACAATTACCTAGATGCCAACTACATGCCAAAGAATTTCATTTTGTTCGATGAATTCTAGCTATGAGAGGGTAAATAATTTTGATCAAACAAAACAAATACAAGCAAACAAGCAACCTAATGCAGCTAAAAGCAAGGAAAGGAAACTTTTTCTTTTGAAAATGCAAATCAACGAAATGTTCTTTTCCTTTTCAATTCTCAAAGCAAAGCTACTAGTTTGATTTTCTTCCAATGGCACAAAGCATCTAAATGAATTTGGAGGAACCGGAACACCAAGCAAATCACTTAATGAAAGCACACAAAGTTCCCAAAACATCCAACGAAGGCTTCCAAATCAAAAGGAAAACTAAGTTCCGCACGAGCTATGTGATCTAAGCTCGGCAAGACAAGCGAGGATTGCAAGCAAGGAGGAAGCGAATGTGAACTGATCGATCCAAACAATCGTAATCTATGCTTGGTAGTGAAGAAATCGAATCAATCATAAAAAAAAAGGTGGTTCAATAATCGACACTAAAAATCAACCAGTAACAAGCAGTGAAAAAGCCTCAAGGAAATCAATAAGAGGGTTGTGGATGAATGTTGAATAGACAAGTAACCCAAGCAAACGGTTTCTCGATGAAACTTCTAAAGGGCTAGGTCACATGGTCTAAAAACACAAGAGTCACTCGAATGAAATCAAAGAGAGAGCATCCCTTAACCAGAAAGCAATCAAAACAAGCTAATGAGGGACAAGAAACCAGAGGGGATAAGAAAGATTGATGAATTCAGGAGATAAAGTTATAAAAACAACTTTTCAGGAGTCAGTGCAAGTTTTACACTAAAAACCCATGTCAGCGCAACTTTTACACAGACCACCCGAGCTGTCAGCACGACTTTTGCCCAAAAAACCGAGCTGATCTCAGAAAAACACAGTCGTCGCGGAATTAAGCTAGAAACCCAAGGTCAGCGCGGGTAGAAAGCTAGCAAGTGGCGCTGACATCGCGACTATACACGTGTTTTCCGCGCTGATCCGATTTTCCAGGATCGTCGCGACTGTTAGGCGTATTTACACGATGAACAGGATGTTGCAAAAGGGTGAGCGCGATGTCAGCGCGACTGTTAAAATAAAATCCGCGATGGAGCTCAAAAATAGTGACAGGCAAATCAAAACTCCCAAATCAAAACAACCAATCTTTCAATCAAACAGGGGCATCTCCCAGATCAACCCAGGAAACGCAAAAGACTGATAATTAATCCCCAATTTCAAAAAGAGAGCAATCAAATTCAAACACAAGAGTGGATACAAGAGAGAAAAGGCTGATCCCCAGCGGAGTCGCCAAATTGTTGGAGAGGTAAATCCCCTCTACGGATAGAGGCGATCCCTACTAGCCCAGCAGGGGTTTAGCAACAATCACACAATGCTGCTACGCATGTTCCTAATTACAATTAAACAAGAGGTAAAGAGCACCTACTTGGATTCCTACGCTGTCGTTTGACGAAGAGACGTTGCCTTCGCTCCTCCGCTTCGGCTGGTCACAATCCTCCGCGATCTCCGCGAATAGATACCTGCACACACGAAGGGGAAGCAAACACAAGCGTGAAATCTAGTAAAAGCAACCATACATCGGTCAGAAAAGATGTAATTCACATTTAACCATTGCATAGACAAATGAGAATGGAACAATAATAGCAGTCATCTATTATTAATTAGAATAGAGAAGAGTACAACCAAATGTTCTGACGTCGGTAACCTTCTCAGGAGGGGCCAGTCAGCATGTATCTCAAGCATTCACCTTTGAGGATGATTCTCCCAAGACAAACAACTCTCTCTCTCACACAAATAGTACAAAACAACCTTCCCTAAGCAATCAATCACTTCCACACCTAGCACACCAAACCTATAGCAGCAATCTGAGCACTACAAGCTCTGTACAATCCAAGCTATTCCAAGCTAAGTCTAACTATCCAAAACTAGCTGCCCATGGTAATGGTGAGAGTTTATATAGGAGAAGGAGTCTCCTATAAGGGTGGAAGGATGAGCTTATCCTCAAGGGAAGTTGTTGCAAAGGGTCGAACAAACATGCCATAGAAGGGAGTCGACATTCACAAAGCTAACAACCAAGCCTGGAGTGATCTGGAAGGCTGGCTGTTTGAACAAATTCGCCCAAACTGGATCAGCGCGGATTATGAGGCAACTGACGCGATGTCGCCGCGTCTACATAACTGGGACAGTCATGTCAGCGCGGAAGAACACGGGAAAGGCGCGCTGGCGACCAGCGCAAAAAGTGATGTCCTTCCGAGCTGGCAGCGCGCGGGATACACTATGGAGCGCCAGTCATCGCGGGTATTTTCCAAACAGACGCGCTGATGAACAAAACTTTAGGAAAATGGGTTTTTGGGCCAGTTCAGAAGGCATGAAGCTTAGTGATTGGCACAGCAGGGTGACTGACAGGAAGGCAGTGACAAATTACTGTGTAACAGATGCCCCCTAAAGCATGAAGACCGAGAGAGTGGGAGGGGTGAAATGCTTTACAACACACGCCGAACTGGAACATCACCAGGAAGGACCGAAATATCTCTGATAGTCAAGTACATGCAGTCGAGGCATGGGCGCAGCCATCCAAAAGACATGCGAAAATGGTCTGTGGAATGGACGCAGCCACCCAGCTAAAGAGACCAAAAGAATGATAAGGTATGGTCGCAGCCATCCATGAAGACTCAGGTATGGGCGCAGCCATCCATCAATGAGTCATGTAATGATCACCCACAAAATCGCAACCTGGACCATAACAGACAGAGATCCAGGGTCTCGCGCTCCGTCCCGATCCGAACAAAGTACAAGTTCAAGCATGTGAATATATGAGTTGAAGTCGAACATGCATGAACATCGTCTGATTACCAGTCAATGATGAAAACTGTTAACAGACGCGAGAGGAACCACCAATAATGACAATGGCCCTCAAGGTACTATAGGTACAATCCGCGGCATGTGAATCAATGAGCTGGTGTCGAACACCCACGGAATCATTCGATCGGAGGCCAATGATGTAAACCTCGCGTCGAACACGAAGAACCTGCCATTAGGGCATGCAGGCTCTAAGGCACCTGAAGGGAGTCTCTAAGTCACCTTCCCGGATAATGAGCTGAAGTCGACAGGAAGTGACTTTGATCGAAGGTGGGCCATAATGTTTCCCACATCATCGACGCGAGACAGAGAAAAAATGATTTGTGTGAGATATAAGGGAAGGTTGTACTAATGCAGAGGTCAACTTCTCTTGAATATATTGGCGGCACGACGGTGGATTTGGCAGTATTTGACATCAAATGAGCAGAGGTCATGGTGACAGGGCAATGAGCAGATGAGAGGTCAAAACAGGGTAACCCAAACCCACGGAGGCTAATGTGAAATGAGATGAGATATCCCCACCCAGACACGAATGCAGACTAGTGCCATGTTCAAGAGCGACATACTGCCGACACGACAATTATTACAGTTCCATTTTCCCCACCATTTCTGGCAGGTACCCCGATTATTTTTGGGTGACAAGCTTGACGGGGATAGCATATGCTTGAAGAGTGTCATTTCGACGATGTCCGATGTCATCAAGTGTTTAACGAGCCTGACAAAGGAAAAACTCGGCGTCTTTTCTTATTTAGAGAGTCTGAAAAGACAGCGGAAAAGGAGACTCCAGGGGGGGTCCTTTTTCGTAAAGTTGTGTCTCTCGAGCCCGAAAAAGTATAAAACAATGCCCGAAAGAACCGCCCGACCATTTCGATCGAGGAGTACTTTTCGTAAATAGTAACTTCGACCCGAAAAAGTAAAAAAGCAGTCGGAAGTACGTCGTTTTGGAGCCAATAACGAGTGCGAAACGACAAACACCCGGCAATCTTTTTAGTTTAAACGGTCGAAAAAAGAGCTTTAAAAGTGACCGCCTCTCGTTCCGTTAACGAGTCGAGAGGGGGACTCGGCAATCTTTTCATCTTTAAACGGTCAGAAAAGAGCTGAAAGCAGACCTCCATTTTTATTCTCTTTAACGAGTCAAAAAGGGAAAAATACTCGACAATCTTTTCATATTTTATGAGTCAGAAAAGAGCTTAAAGGTGACTCATCCTAGAGGAACGAGTGGTATAAAGGGTAGCAACTGGTTCCGGCAATGGTGGAACTGTTCAAAACATGTAATGGTTAAGAGGTTGGCTAATAAAACCACTCATCGCTGCGGTTCCTCAGGAAAGGATAAACAACCAAGTGAGAGCATATGATCGGCCAAAGAGATGGTAGCAATGGAATGAAACAACCAAGGCTCATCTAGCAGAATTCAACGGATAAAAATGGCAATCACGAGATGTAAATCGGGTATGGGTTCATTTTTACACAAGCTTGAACCGTGGAGAACTTTGCTTGGATTCGGTTTCATGTTTACACAAGCTTGAAACGAAAAACTATGCTTGTTATAAGTTCGCATGCCCCCAGCATAATAATGCAAATCGAGGTACATGCCCCCCAAGCTTCATTGCATTCGACAAAGTGGATGGAATGAAGGTTCACTCTCGAGATCTATGAAAGACTCGACTTGTATTTTACGAGATCTTAATCAAAAGACTCGATCTGGAAAGGGAGGTGTTTCATTTTTTAATGAGGTTGACACAGTAAAAGAACTATCCTCATAACCCGTGTTTCATTTTTTAACGAGCTTGACACAAGATCAGGAACTATGCTCGAACACCTAGTTGCATTTTTTAAGGAGCTTGACACAGGAAAGCGAACTATGCTCCGACCAGACCCAGTTTCATTTTTTAAGGAGCTTGACACCAGAAAAGAACTATGCTCCATCCAGACTTTTCATAATGAACGGGAAGTGGAGGCCCCCAAGAAAGTGGCTTCAGAGGGAAGGCCAACATCTTGGAAATCAGGACCTAATGCCCCCAGGACACTATGCACGATGGTGTCATCACTGGGTACGGGCACGGGGTAGGTGGCCACGTAGTTGATTTGCGGCGAGGCAGATGCAACTTGTGGATGAAAGCCAGGAGGGAAGGACGAGTGCGCCGGAGGGGCTTGTGGACGAACGAACGATAATTGATCGAACGTCACGATTCTTCCATCGTGTGGAAAACAAACCACACGGAAAAGTGAAGAAACAAGGGCTCCCATGGCATACACATAATCACGACCAAGGAGAAGACTGAAGTCTAAAGAACCTTGGGTAACTGAGATGTCTATATAGACAGTCTTGCCCCCCAAAGTAATAGGAAACTTTGGAAGGATCCCTAATGGCTGACTCGTTCCTCCGTCAAACGCGGTGAGATGCGGTGCGACAGGTACGAGCGATGGGGAACCCAAAGCTCGCCAAGTAGTAACGGGCATGAGACTAACCGATGCTCCTTCGTCTAACACAGTGCCGGGCAGCGCCTTATTGCAAGCATAGGCGGTGACCCAGAAAGGCACGTGGGATGGAAGGGGAGGGGTAGTCAAACGACTCCAATCAAAGGAAATGACCGAACTACTTGGTGGGGGAACCATATGGTTGCCCCCCTGCTCGGAAAGAACCGAATCTAAATTCTCCGGAGAGGTTTCAGGAGAACCTTTATCAAGCTCAGGAGAATCTGAGGAGACGAGAAGAACATGAGAATTTTGCTCTTCCGAAACAGAGTGCTTGAGAGGAGGTGAACTCGAATCAACACCCTTTCCGACCAACGGCGGGTCTGGAACAGGCTGGGAACAGCCAGGTTCGGGAAGAGGGGCCTGGACGAAAGGAGAATCTGAAGCGATCTCTTTGTGAACAGGGGCGCGATCTACAGCTGTAGAAAGACGCTGATAACCAGCGGGAAATGGATTCGGAGGAGCAGCAAGACTTTCCAACACAGCAGAGGCTTTATCCATGAGGGGACAAAGGTGAAGGGGATGTTTGCCTTCACAAAGTCGACAGGGGATTCGAAACTTCCCTTTCTCCTTACCATTCCCAACTGATGAGGTAGCATCGCCATGATAATCAGTGGACGATGAAAGGCGGGCCGGATCGTGAGACCAAACTTCTAATACCCTGGGAATGCCAGGGCAATCACGAAGGAGATGGTCCTCCCTGCATAATCGACAAGGAAACTTAACCTTCCGCGGAGGAGTAGAAGGTGACCCGACTTCGGGTGTACTGGAGTGGATAGCTGGACTTGAGAGGGGGACTGCGTGTGCAGGCTCTCCCTTAGGGGACTTCTTCTTCTTGGTCTTCTTCTTCTTCTTCTTAGCCACATGGTTATGCGAGTCGAGACTTTCACCAGGCGAGGTAAAAGAGGACGACGTAGAAGTAGGCGTCGAAGGGGAGAGATCCACCTTAGGATCAACATGATGTCGTTCAGGTGGAGGGACTGATGGACTAACAGCCGATACGGTAGGGACCAAAGAGGTTGAAAACAACCAAACAGGCAACCCAACAGTTAACCCTGGAAGGGATAATGTTGCCATATACGGAGCACCGACATTCCCGAGAGGAGGGAATTGTCCTGGATTCCCATCAGATGGGGAACCTGGGTTAGTGAATCCTGGAAAAGTTTCCATAGCAAACGAAAATGAAACATACTCAAGCTAACGCACGCGAGATCTAATCAGGTGATGTTATTGTGGCTGAATAAATTTTTAAGACACAGGAACTGAACTTGACCTTTTCATGTTTCAAGAGTCGAGAAAAGGACGAAAAGATGACTCTAGTCTCCTTCGAATGTTTAATGAGCACGAAGTGACAAGAAGCTCACTGGCACCTTTTCATTTAGGGAGTCCGAAAAGGATCAAAAGTGACTGCTCTGGAGACTCTAGGTATAGGGTTTACCAAGCAACCCGTAAAACTGCTTATACACCTCAGCACTCGTATGAGAGCCAAGGACTTTCCGTACTGCAGTCAATCTTCCCGAATGCTGTGTTCGGTGCGTTACGGTTCACAAGGCGGCAGACTCGGCTTCCTATGGATAAAGGATAAAAGCCTAGCGGGGTCTCCCTATATACGCGACGGTACGTGGGAGCGCAGTCCGTGTTAGACCACTATCGAGTCACAGAAGGAGGAATCACCCAACCTAATGTGAAACAACAGTGACTATGTTTAAAGACGCCGGAACACGTCTCTAACCTAGACCTCTAGATGTTTGCGTTTAGTTCCAATGCGTTTTTAGATTCATTCGGTTCATTTTATAGTTGATCTTGAAATTAAGTTTCGATTTCAGGCTCTATCGTATGTTCTCTCACAATTACCTAGATGCCAACTACATGCCAAAGAATTTCATTTTGTTCGATGAATTCTAGCTATGAGAGGGTAAAGAATTTTGATCAAACAAAACAAATACAAGCAAACAAGCAACCTAATGCAGCTAAAAGCAAGGAAAGGAAACTTTTTCTTTTGAAAATGCAAATCAACGAAATGTTCTTTTCCTTTTCACTTCTCAAAGCAAAGCTACTAGTTTGATTTTCTTCCAATGGCACAAAGCATCTAAATGAATTTGGAGGAACCAGAACACCAAGCAAATCACTTAATGAAAGCACACAAAGTTCCCAAAACATCCAACGAAGGCTTCCAAATCAAAGGAAAACTAAGTTCCGCACGAGCTATGTGATCTAAGCTCGGCAAGACAAGCGAGGATTGCAAGCAAGGAGGAAGCGAATGTGAACTGATCGATCCAAACAATCGTAATCTATGCTTGGTAGTGAAGAAATCGAATCAATCATAAAAAAAAGGTGGTTCAATAATCGACACTAAAAATCAACCAGCAACAAGCAGTGAAAAAGCCTCAAGGAAATCAATAAGAGGGTTGTGGATGAATGTTGAATAGACAAGTAACCCAAGCAAACGGTTTCTCGATGAAACTTCTAAAGGGCTAGGTCACATGGTCTAAAAACACAAGAGTCACTCGAATGAAATCAAAGAGAGAGCATCCCTTAACCAGAAAGCAATCAAAACAAGCTAATGAGGGACAAGAAACCAGAGGGGATAAGAAAGATTGATGAATTCAGGAGATAAAGTTATAAAAACAACTTTTCAGGAGTCAGCGCAAGTTTTACACTAAAAACCCATGTCAGCGCAACTTTTACACAGACCACCCGAGCTGTCAGCGCGACTTTTGCCCAAAAAACCGAGCTGATCTCAGAAAAACACAGTCGTCGCGGAATTAAGCTAGAAACCCAAGGTCAGCGCGGGTAGAAAGCTAGCAAGTGGCGCTGACATCGCGACTATACACGTCTTTTCCGCGCTGATCCGATTTTCCAGGATCGTCGCGACTGTTAGGCGTATTTACGCGATGAACAGGATGTTGCAAAAGGGTGAGCGCGATGTCAGCGCGACTGTTAAAATTAAATCCGCGATGGAGCTCAAAAATAGTGACAGGCAAATCAAAACTCCCAAATCAAAACAACCAATCTTTCAATCAAACAGGGGCATCTCCCAGATCAACCCAGGAAACGCAAAAGACTGATAATTAATCCCCAATTTCAAAAAGAGAGCAATCAAATTCAAACACAAGAGTGGACACAAGAGACAAAAGGCTGATCCCCAGCGGAGTCGCCAAATTGTTGGAGAGGTAAATCCCCTCTACGGATAGAGGCGATCCCTACTAGCCCAGCAGGGGTCTAGCAACAATCACACAATGCTGCTACGCATGTTCCTAATTACAATTAAACAAGAGGTAAAGAGCACCTACTTGGATTCCTGCGCTGTCGTTTGACGAAGAGATGTTGCCTTCGCTCCTCCGCTTCGGCTGGTCACAATCCTCCGCGATCTCCGCGAATAGATACCTGCACACACGAAGGGGAAACAAACACAAGCGTGAAATCTAGTAAAAGCAACCATACATCAGTCAGAAAAGATGTAATTCACATTTAACCATTGCATAGACAAATGAGAATGGAACAATAATAGCAGTCATCTATTATTAATTAGAATAGAGAAGAGTACAACCAAATGTTCTGACGTCGGTAACCTTCTCAGGAGGGGCCAGTCAGCATGTATCTCAAGCATTCACCTTTGAGGATGATTCTCCCAAGACAAACAACTCTCTCTCTCACACAAATAGTACAAAACAACCTTCCCTAAGCAATCAATCACTTCCACACCTAGCACACCAAACCTATAGCAGCAATCTGAGCACTACAAGCTCTGTACAATCCAAGCTATTCCAAGCTAAGTCTAACTATCCAAAACTAGCTGCCCATGGTAATGGTGAGAGTTTATATAGGAGAAGGAGTCTCCTATAAGGGTGGAAGGATGAGCTTATCTTCAAGGGAAGTTGTTGCAAAGGGTCGAACAGACATGCCATAGAAGGGAGTCGACATTCACAAAGCTAACAACCAAGCCTGGAGTGATCTGGAAGGCTGGCTGTTTGAACAAATTCGCCCAAACTGGATCAGCGCGGATTATGAGGCAACTGACGCGATGTCGCCGCGTCTACATAACTGGGACAGTCATGTCAGCGCGGAAGAACACGGGAAAGGCGCGCTGGCGACCAGCGCGGAAAAGTGATGTCCTTCCGAGCTGGCAGCGCGCGGGATACACTATGGAGCGCCAGTCATCGCGGGTATTTTCCAAACAGACGCGCTGATGAACAAAACTTTAGGAAAATGGGTTTTTGGGCCAGTTCAGAAGGCATGAAGCTTAGTGATTGGCACAGCAGGGTGACTGACAGGAAGGCAGTGACAAATTACTGTGTAACAGATGCCCCCTAAAGCATGAAGACCGAGAGAGTGGGAGGGGTGAAATGCTTTACAACACACGCCGAACTGGAACATCACCAGGAAGGACCGAAATATCTCTGATAGTCAAGTACATGCAGTCGAGGCATGGGCGCAGCCATCCAAAAGACATGCGAAAATGGTCTGTGGAATGGACGCAGCCACCCAGCTAAAGAGACCAAAAGAATGATAAGGTATGGTCGCAGCCATCCATGAAGACTCAGGTATGGGCGCAGCCATCCATCAATGAGTCATGTAATGATCACCCACAAAATCGCAACCTGGACCATAACAGACAGAGATCCAGGGTCTCGCGCTCCGTCCCGATCCGAACAAAGTACAAGTTCAAGCATGTGAATATATGAGTTGAAGTCGAACATGCATGAACATCGTCTGATTACCAGTCAATGATGAAAACTGTTAACAGACGCGAGAGGAACCACCAATAATGACAATGGCCCTCAAGGTACTATAGGTACAATCCGCGGCATGTGAATCAATGAGCTGGTGTCGAACACCCACGGAATCATTCGATCGGAGGCCAATGATGTAAACCTCGCGTCGAACACGAAGAACCTGCCATTAGGGCATGCAGGCTCTAAGGCACCTGAAGGGAGTCTCTAAGTCACCTTCCCGGATAATGAGCTGAAGTCGACAGGAAGTGACTTTGATCGAAGGTGGGCCATAATGTTTCCCACATCATCGACGCGAGACAGAGAAAAAATGATTTGTGTGAGATATAAGGGAAGGTTGTACTAATGCAGAGGTCAACTTCTCTTGAACATATTGGCGGCACGACGGTGGATTTGGCAGTATTTGACATCAAATGAGCAGAGGTCATGGTGACAGGGCAATGAGCAGATGAGAGGTCAAAACAGGGTAACCCAAACCCACGGAGGCTAATGTGAAACGAGATGAGATATCCCCACCCAGACACGAATGCAGACTAGTGCCATGTTCAAGAGCGACATACTGCCGACACGACAATTATTACAGTTCCATTTTCCCCACCATTTCTGGCAGGTACCCCGATTATTTTTGGGTGACAAGCTTGACGGGGATAGCATATGCTTGAAGAGTGTCATTTCGACGATGTCCGATGTCATCAAGTGTTTAACGAGCCTGACAAAGGAAAAACTCGGCGTCTTTTCTTATTTAGAGAGTCTGAAAAGACAGCGGAAAAGGAGACTCCAGGGGGGTCCTTTTTCGTAAAGTTGTGTCTCTCGAGCCCGAAAAAGTATAAAACAATGCCCGAAAGAACCGCCCGACCATTTCGATCGAGGAGTACTTTTCGTAAATAGTAACTTCGACCCGAAAAAGTAAAAAAGCAGTCGGAAGTACGTCGTTTTGGAGCCAATAACGAGTGCGAAACGACAAACACCCGGCAATCTTTTTAGTTTAAACGGTCGAAAAAAGAGCTTTAAAAGTGACCGCCTCTCGTTCCGTTAACGAGTCGAGAGGGGGACTCGGCAATCTTTTCATCTTTAAACGGTCAGAAAAGAGCTGAAAGCAGACCTCCATTTTTATTCTCTTTAACGAGTCAAAAAGGGAAAAATACTCGACAATCTTTTCATATTTTATGAGTCAGAAAAGAGCTTAAAGGTGACTCATCCTAGAGGAACGAGTGGTATAAAGGGTAGCAACTGGTTCCGGCAATGGTGGAACTGTTCAAAACATGTAATGGTTAAGAGGTTGGCTAATAAAACCACTCATCGCTGCGGTTCCTCAGGAAAGGATAAACAACCAAGTGAGAGCATATGATCGGCCAAAGAGATGGTAGCAATGGAATGAAACAACCAAGGCTCATCTAGCAGAATTCAACGGATAAAAATGGCAATCACGAGATGTAAATCGGGTATGGGTTCATTTTTACACAAGCTTGAACCGTGGAGAACTTTGCTTGGATTCGGTTTCATGTTTACACAAGCTTGAAACGAAAAACTATGCTTGTTATAAGTTCGCATGCCCCCAGCATAATAATGCAAATCGAGGTACATGCCCCCCAAGCTTCATTGCATTCGACAAAGTGGATGGAATGAAGGTTCACTCTCGAGATCTATGAAAGACTCGACTTGTATTTTACGAGATCTTAATCAAAAGACTCGATCTGGAAAGGGAGGTGTTTCATTTTTTAATGAGGTTGACACAGTAAAAGAACTATCCTCATAACCCGTGTTTCATTTTTTAACGAGCTTGACACAAGATCAGGAACTATGCTCGAACACCTAGTTGCATTTTTTAAGGAGCTTGACACAGGAAAGCGAACTATGCTCCGACCAGACCCAGTTTCATTTTTTAAGGAGCTTGACACCGGAAAAGAACTATGCTCCATCCAGACTTCGTCATAATGAACGGGAAGTGGAGGCCCCCAAGAAAGTGGCTTCGGAGGGAAGGCCAACATCTTGGAAATCAGGACCTAATGCCCCCAGGACACTATGCACGATGGTGTCATCACTGGGTACGGGCACGGGGTAGGTGGCCACGTAGTTGATTTGCGGCGAGGCAGATGCAACTTGTGGATGAAAGCCAGGAGGGAAGGACGAGTGCGCCGGAGGGGCTTGTGGACGAACGAACGATAATTGATCGAACGTCACGATTCTTCCATCGTGTGGAAAACAAACCACACGGAAAAGTGAAGAAACAAGGGCTCCCATGGCATACACATAATCACGACCAAGGAGAAGACTGAAGTCTAAAGAACCTTGGGTAACTGAGATGTCTATATAGACAGTCTTGCCCCCCAAAGTAATAGGAAACTTTGGAAGGATCCCTAATGGCTGACTCGTTCCTCCGTCAAACGCGGTGAGATGCGGTGCGACAGGTACAAGCGATGGGGAACCCAAAGCTCGCCAAGTAGTAACGGGCATGAGACTAACCGATGCTCCTTCGTCTAACACAGTGCCGGGCAGCGCCTTATTGCAAGCATAGGCGGTGACCCAGAAAGGCACGTGGGATGGAAGGGGAGGGGTAGTCAAACGACTCCAATCAAAGGAAATGACCGAACTACTTGGTGGGGGAACCATATGGTTGCCCCCCTGCTCGGAAAGAACCGAATCTAAATTCTCCGGAGAGGTTTCAGGAGAACCTTTATCAAGCTCAGGAGAATCTGAGGAGACGAGAAGAACATGAGAATTTTGCTCTTCCGAAACAGAGTGCTTGAGAGGAGGTGAACTCGAATCAACACCCTTTCCGACCAACGGCGGGTCTGGAACGGGCTGGGAACAGCCAGGTTCGGGAAGAGGGGCCTGGACGAAAGGAGAATCTGAAGCGATCTCTTCGTGAACAGGGGCGCGATCTACAGCTGTAGAAAGACGCTGATAACCAGCGGGAAATGGATTCGGAGGAGCAGCAAGACTTTCCAACACAGCAGAGGCTTTATCCATGAGGGGACAAAGGTGAAGGGGATGTTTGCCTTCACAAAGTCGACAGGGGATTCGAAACTTCCCTTTCTCCTTACCATTCCCAACTGATGAGGTAGCATCGCCATGATAATCAGTGGACGATGAAAGGCGGGCCGGATCGTGAGACCAAACTTCTAATACCCTGGGAATGCCAGGGCAATCACGAAGGAGATGGTCCTCCCTGCATAATCGACAAGGAAACTTAACCTTCCGCGGAGGAGCAGAAGGTGACCCGACTTCGGGTGTACTGGAGTGGATAGCTGGACTTGAGAGGGGGACTGTGTGTGTAGGCTCTCCCTTAGGAGACTTCTTCTTCTTGGTCTTCTTCTTCTTCTTCTTAGCCACCTGGTTATGCGAATCGAGACTTTCACCAGGCGAGGTAAAAGAGGACGACGTAGAAGTAGGCGTCGAAGGGGAGAGATCCACCTTAGGATCAACATGATGTTGTTCAGGTGGAGGGACTGATGGACTAACAGCCGATACGGTAGGGACCAAAGAGGTTGAAAACAACCAAACAGGCAACCCAACAGTTAACCCTGGAAGGGATAATGTTGCCATATACGGAGCACCAACATTCCCGAGAGGAGGGAATTGTCCTGGATTCCCATCAGATGGGGAACCTGGGTTAGTGAATCCTGGAAAAGTTGCCATAGCAAACGAAAACGAAACCTACTCAAGCTAACGCACACGAGATCTAATCAGGTGATGTTATCGTGGCCGAATAAATTTTTAAGACACAGGAACTGAACTTGACCTTTTCATGTTTCAAGAGTCGAGAAAAGGACGAAAAGATGACTCTAGTCTCCTTCGAATGTTTAATGAGCACGAAGTGACAAGAAGCTCACTGGCACCTTTTCATTTAGGGAGTCCGAAAAGGATCAAAAGTGACTGCTCTGGAGACTCTAGGTATAGGGTTTACCAAGCAACCCGTAAAACTGCTTATACACCTCAGCACTCGTATGAGAGCCAAGGACTTTCCATACTGCAGTCAATCTTCCCGAATGCTGTGTTCGGTGCGTTACGGTTCACAAGGCGGCAGACTCGGCTTCCTATGGATAAAGGATAAAAGCCTAGCGGGGTCTCCCTATATACGCGACGGTACGTGGGAGCGCAGTCCGTGTTAGACCACTATCGAGTCACAGAAGGAGGAATCACCCAACCTAATGTGAAACAACAGTGACTATGTTTAAAGACGCCGGAACACGTCTCTAACCTAGACCTCTAGATGTTTGCGTTTAGTTCCAATGCGTTTTTAGATTCATTCGGTTCATTTTATAGTTGATCTTGAAATTAAGTTTCGATTTCAGGCTCTATCGTATGTTCTCTCACAATTACCTAGATGCCAACTACATGCCAAAGAATTTCATTTTGTTCGATGAATTCTAGCTATGAGAGGGTAAAGAATTTTGATCAAACAAAACAAATACAAGCAAACAAGCAACCTAATGCAGCTAAAAGCAAGGAAAGGAAACTTTTTCTTTTGAAAATGCAAATCAACGAAATGTTCTTTTCCTTTTCACTTCTCAAAGCAAAGCTACTAGTTTGATTTTCTTCCAATGGCACAAAGCATCTAAATGAATTTGGAGGAACCGGAACACCAAGCAAATCACTTAATGAAAGCACACAAAGTTCCCAAAACATCCAACGAAGGCTTCCAAATCAAAAGGAAAACTAAGTTCCGCACGAGCTATGTGATCTAAGCTCGGCAAGACAAGCGAGGATTGCAAGCAAGGAGGAAGCGAATGTGAACTGATCGATCCAAACAATCGTAATCTATGCTTGGTAGTGAAGAAATCGAATCAATCATAAAAAAAAAGGTGGTTCAATAATCGACACTAAAAATCAACCAGCAACAAGCAGTGAAAAAGCCTCAAGGAAATCAATAAGAGGGTTGTGGATGAATGTTGAATAGACAAGTAACCCAAGCAAACGGTTTCTCGATGAAACTTCTAAAGGGCTAGGTCACATGGTCTAAAAACACAAGAGTCACTCGAATGAAATCAAAGAGAGAGCATCCCTTAACCAGAAAGCAATCAAAACAAGCTAATGAGGGACAAGAAACCAGAGGGGATAAGAAAGATTGATGAATTCAGGAGATAAAGTTATAAAAACAACTTTTCAGGAGTCAGTGCAAGTTTTACACTAAAAACCCATGTCAGCGCAACTTTTACACAGACCACCCGAGCTGTCAGCGCGACTTTTTCCCAAAAAACCGAGCTGATCTCAGAAAAACACAGTCGTCGCGGGTAGAAAGCTAGCAAGTGGCGCTGACATCGCGACTATACACGTCTTTTCCGCGCTGATCCGATTTTCCAGGATCGTCGCGACTGTTAGGCGTATTTACGCGATGAACAGGATGTTGCAAAAGGGTGAGCGCGATGTCAGCGCGACTGTTAAAATTAAATCCGCGATGGAGCTCAAAAATAGTGACAGGCAAATCAAAACTCCCAAATCAAAACAACCAATCTTTCAATCAAACAGGGGCATCTCCCAGATCAACCCAGGAAACGCAAAAGACTGATAATTAATCCCCAATTTCAAAAAGAGAGCAATCAAATTCAAACACAAGAGTGGATACAAGAGACAAAAGGCTGATCCCCAGCGGAGTCGCCAAATTGTTGGAGAGGTAAATCCCCTCTACGGATAGAGGCGATCCCTACTAGCCCAGCAGGGGTCTAGCAACAATCACACAATGCTGCTACGCATGTTCCTAATTACAATTAAACAAGAGGTAAAGAGCACCTACTTGGATTCCTGCGCTGTCGTTTGACGAAGAGACGTTGCCTTCGCTCCTCCGCTTCGGCTGGTCACAATCCTCCGCGATCTCCGCGAATAGATACCTGCACACACGAAGGGGAAACAAACACAAGCGTGAAATCTAGTAAAAGCAACCATACATCGGTCAGAAAAGATGTAATTCACATTTAACCATTGCATAGACAAATGAGAATGGAACAATAATAGCAGTCATCTATTATTAATTAGAATAGAGAAGAGTACAACCAAATGTTCTGACGTCGGTAACCTTCTCAGGAGGGGCCAGTCAGCATGTATCTCAAGCATTCACCTTTGAGGATGATTCTCCCAAGACAAACAACTCTCTCTCTCACACAAATAGTACAAAACAACCTTCCCTAAGCAATCAATCACTTCCACACCTAGCACACCAAACCTATAGCAGCAATCTGAGCACTACAAGCTCTGTACAATCCAAGCTATTCCAAGCTAAGTCTAACTATCCAAAACTAGCTGCCCATGGTAATGGTGGGAGTTTATATAGGAGAAGGAGTCTCCTATAAGGGTGGAAGGATGAGCTTATCCTCAAGGGAAGTTGTTGCAAAGGGTCGAACAGACATGCCATAGAAGGGAGTCGACATTCACAAAGCTAACAACCAAGCCTGGAGTGATCTGGAAGGCTGGCTGTTTGAACAAATTCGCCCAAACTGGATCAGCGCGGATTATGAGGCAACTGACGCGATGTCGCCGTGTCTACATAACTGGGACAGTCATGTCAGCGCGGAAGAACACGGGAAAGGCGCGCTGGCGACCAGCGCGGAAAAGTGATGTCCTTCCGAGCTGGCAGCGCGCGGGATACACTATGGAGCGCCAGTCATCGCGGGTATTTTCCAAACAGACGCGCTGATGAACAAAACTTTAGGAAAATGGGTTTTTGGGCCAGTTCAGAAGGCATGAAGCTTAGTGATTGGCACAGCAGGGTGACTGACAGGAAGGCAGTGACAAATTACTGTGTAACAGATGCCCCCTAAAGCATGAAGACCGAGAGAGTGGGAGGGGTGAAATGCTTTACAACACACGCCGAACTGGAACATCACCAGGAAGGACCGAAATATCTCTGATAGTCAAGTACATGCAGTCGAGGCATGGGCGCAGCCATCCAAAAGACATGCGAAAATGGTCTGTGGAATGGACGCAGCCACCCAGCTAAAGAGACCAAAAGAATGATAAGGTATGGTCGCAGCCATCCATGAAGACTCAGGTATGGGCGCAGCCATCCATCAATGAGTCATGTAATGATCACCCACAAAATCGCAACCTGGACCATAACAGACAGAGATCCAGGGTCTCGCGCTCCGTCCCGATCCGAACAAAGTACAAGTTCAAGCATGTGAATATATGAGTTGAAGTCGAACATGCATGAACATCGTCTGATTACCAGTCAATGATGAAAACTGTTAACAGACGCGAGAGGAACCACCAATAATGACAATGGCCCTCAAGGTACTATAGGTACAATCCGCGGCATGTGAATCAATGAGCTGGTGTCGAACACCCACGGAATCATTCGATCGGAGGCCAATGATGTAAACCTCGCGTCGAACACGAAGAACCTGCCATTAGGGCATGCAGGCTCTAAGGCACCTGAAGGGAGTCTCTAAGTCACCTTCCCGGATAATGAGCTGAAGTCGACAGGAAGTGACTTTGATCGAAGGTGGGCCATAATGTTTCCCACATCATCGACGCGAGACAGAGAAAAAATGATTTGTGTGAGATATAAGGGAAGGTTGTACTAATGCAGAGGTCAACTTCTCTTGAACATATTGGCGGCACGACGGTGGATTTGGCAGTATTTGACATCAAATGAGCAGAGGTCATGGTGACAGGGCAATGAGCAGATGAGAGGTCAAAACAGGGTAACCCAAACCCACGGAGGCTAATGTGAAACGAGATGAGATATCCCCACCCAGACACGAATGCAGACTAGTGCCATGTTCAAGAGCGACATACTGCCGACACGACAATTATTACAGTTCCATTTTCCCCACCATTTCTGGCAGGTACCCCGATTATTTTTGGGTGACAAGCTTGACGGGGATAGCATATGCTTGAAGAGTGTCATTTCGACGATGTCCGATGTCATCAAGTGTTTAACGAGCCTGACAAAGGAAAAACTCGGCGTCTTTTCTTATTTAGAGAGTCTGAAAAGACAGCGGAAAAGGAGACTCCAGGGGGGGTCCTTTTTCGTAAAGTTGTGTCTCTCGAGCCCGAAAAAGTATAAAACAATGCCCGAAAGAACCGCCCGACCATTTCGATCGAGGAGTACTTTTCGTAAATAGTAACTTCGACCCGAAAAAGTAAAAAAGCAGTCGGAAGTACGTCGTTTTGGAGCCAATAACGAGTGCGAAACGACAAACACCCGGCAATCTTTTTAGTTTAAACGGTCGAAAAAAGAGCTTTAAAAGTGACCGCCTCTCGTTCCGTTAACGAGTCGAGAGGGGGACTCGGCAATCTTTTCATCTTTAAACGGTCAGAAAAGAGCTGAAAGCAGACCTCCATTTTTATTCTCTTTAACGAGTCAAAAAGGGAAAAATACTCGACAATCTTTTCATATTTTATGAGTCAGAAAAGAGCTTAAAGGTGACTCATCCTAGAGGAACGAGTGGTATAAAGGGTAGCAACTGGTTCCGGCAATGGTGGAACTGTTCAAAACATGTAATGGTTAAGAGGTTGGCTAATAAAACCACTCATCGCTGCGGTTCCTCAGGAAAGGATAAACAACCAAGTGAGAGCATATGATCGGCCAAAGAGATGGTAGCAATGGAATGAAACAACCAAGGCTCATCTAGCAGAATTCAACGGATAAAAATGGCAATCACGAGATGTAAATCGGGTATGGGTTCATTTTTACACAAGCTTGAACCGTGGAGAACTTTGCTTGGATTCGGTTTCATGTTTACACAAGCTTGAAACGAAAAACTATGCTTGTTATAAGTTCGCATGCCCCCAGCATAATAATGCAAATCGAGGTACATGCCCCCCAAGCTTCATTGCATTCGACAAAGTGGATGGAATGAAGGTTCACTCTCGAGATCTATGAAAGACTCGACTTGTATTTTACGAGATCTTAATCAAAAGACTCGATCTGGAAAGGGAGGTGTTTCATTTTTTAATGAGGTTGACACAGTAAAAGAACTATCCTCATAACCCGTGTTTCATTTTTTAACGAGCTTGACACAAGATCAGGAACTATGCTCGAACACCTAGTTGCATTTTTTAAGGAGCTTGACACAGGAAAGCGAACTATGCTCCGACCAGACCCAGTTTCATTTTTTAAGGAGCTTGACACCGGAAAAGAACTATGCTCCATCCAGACTTCGTCATAATGAACGGGAAGTGGAGGCCCCCAAGAAAGTGGCTTCGGAGGGAAGGCCAACATCTTGGAAATCAGGACCTAATGCCCCCAGGACACTATGCACGATGGTGTCATCACTGGGTACGGGCACGGGGTAGGTGGCCACGTAGTTGATTTGCGGCGAGGCAGATGCAACTTGTGGATGAAAGCCAGGAGGGAAGGACGAGTGCGCCGGAGGGGCTTGTGGACGAACGAACGATAATTGATCGAACGTCACGATTCTTCCATCGTGTGGAAAACAAACCACACGGAAAAGTGAAGAAACAAGGGCTCCCATGGCATACACATAATCACGACCAAGGAGAAGACTGAAGTCTAAAGAACCTTGGGTAACTGAGATGTCTATATAGACAGTCTTGCCCCCCAAAGTAATAGGAAACTTTGGAAGGATCCCTAATGGCTGACTCGTTCCTCCGTCAAACGCGGTGAGATGCGGTGCGACAGGTACGAGCGATGGGGAACCCAAAGCTCGCCAAGTAGTAACGGGCATGAGACTAACCGATGCTCCTTCGTCTAACACAGTGCCGGGCAGCGCCTTATTGCAAGCATAGGCGGTGACCCAGAAAGGCACGTGGGATGGAAGGGGAGGGGTAGTCAAACGACTCCAATCAAAGGAAATGACCGAACTACTTGGTGGGGGAACCATATGGTTGCCCCCCTGCTCGGAAAGAACCGAATCTAAATTCTCCGGAGAGGTTTCAGGAGAACCTTTATCAAGCTCAGGAGAATCTGAGGAGACGAGAAGAACATGAGAATTTTGCTCTTCCGAAACAGAGTGCTTGAGAGGAGGTGAACTCGAATCAACACCCTTTCCGACCAACGGCAGGTCTGGAACGGGCTGGGAACAGCCAGGTTCGGGAAGAGGGGCCTGGACTAAAGGAGAATCTGAAGCGATCTCTTCGTGAACAGGGGCGCGATCTACAGCTGTAGAAAGACGCTGATAACCAGCGGGAAATGGATTCGGAGGAGCAGCAAGACTTTCCAACACAGCAGAGGCTTTATCCATGAGGGGACAAAGGTGAAGGGGATGTTTGCCTTCACAAAGTCGACAGGGGATTCGAAACTTCCCTTTCTCCTTACCATTCCCAACTGATGAGGTAGCATCGCCATGATAATCAGTGGACGATGAAAGGCGGGCCGGATCGTGAGACCAAACTTCTAATACCCTGGGAATGCCAGGGCAATCACGAAGGAGATGGTCCTCCCTGCATAATCGACAAGGAAACTTAACCTTCCGCGAAGGAGTAGAAGGTGACCCAACTTCGGGTGTACTGGAGTGGATAGCTGGACTTGAGAGGGGGACTGCGTGTGCAGGCTCTCCCTTAGGGGACTTCTTCTTCTTGGTCTTCTTCTTCTTCTTCTTAGCCACATGGTTATGCGAGTCGAGACTTTCACCAGGCGAGGTAAAAGAGGACGACGTAGAAGTAGGCGTCGAAGGGGAGAGATCCACCTTAGGATCAACATGATGTCGTTCAGGTGGAGGGACTGATGGACTAACAGCCGATACGGTAGGGACCAAAGAGGTTGAAAACAACCAAACATGCAACCCAACAGTTAACCCTGGAAGGGATAATGTTGCCATATACGGAGCACCGACATTCCCGAGAGGAGGGAATTGTCCTGGATTCCCATCAAATGGGGAACCTGGGTTAGTGAATCCTGGAAAAGTTTCCATAGCAAACAAAAACGAAACCTACTCAAGCTAACGCACACGAGATCTAATCAGGTGATGTTATCGTGGCTGAATAAATTTTTAAGACACAGGAACTGAACTTGACCTTTTCATGTTTCAAGAGTCGAGAAAAGGACGAAAAGATGACTCTAGTCTCCTTCGAATGTTTAATGAGCACGAAGTGACAAGAAGCTCACTGGCACCTTTTCATTTAGGGAGTCCGAAAAGGATCAAAAGTGACTGCTCTGGAGACTCTAGGTATAGGGTTTACCGAGCAACCCGTAAAACTGCTTATACACCTCAGCACTCATATGAGAGCCAAGGACTTTCCATACTGCAGTCAATCTTCCCGAATGCTGTGTTCGGTGCGTTACGGTTCACAAGGCGGCAGACTCGGCTTCCTATGGATAAAGGATAAAAGCCTAGCGGGGTCTCCCTATATACGCGACGGTACGTGGGAGCGCAGTCCGTGTTAGACCACTATCGAGTCACAGAAGGAGGAATCACCCAACCTAATGTGAAACAACAGTGACTATGTTTAAAGACGCCGGAACACGTCTCTAACCTAGACCTCTAGATGTTTGCATTTAGTTCCAATGCGTTTTTAGATTCATTCGGTTCATTTTATAGTTGATCTTGAAATTAAGTTTCGATTTCAGGCTCTATCGTATGTTCTCTCACAATTACCTAGATGCCAACTACATGCCAAAGAATTTCATTTTGTTCGATGAATTCTAGCTATGAGAGGGTAAAGAATTTTGATCAAACAAAACAAATACAAGCAAACAAGCAACCTAATGCAGCTAAAAGCAAGGAAAGGAAACGTTTTCTTTTGAAAATGCAAATCAACGAAATGTTCTTTTCCTTTTCACTTCTCAAAGCAAAGCTACTAGTTTGATTTTCTTCCAATGGCACAAAGCATCTAAATGAATTTGGAGGAACCGGAACACCAAGCAAATCACTTAATGAAAGCACACAAAGTTCCCAAAACATCCAACGAAGGCTTCCAAATCAAAAGGAAAACTAAGTTCCGCATGAGCTATGTGATCTAAGCTCGGCAAGACAAGCGAGGATTGCAAGCAAGGAGGAAGCGAATGTGAACTGATCGATCCAAACAATCGTAATCTATGCTTGGTAGTGAAGAAATCAAATCAATCATAAAAAAAAAGGTGGTTCAATAATCGACACTAAAAATCAACCAGCAACAAGCAGTGAAAAAGCCTCAAGGAAATCAATAAGAGGGTTGTGGATGAATGTTGAATAGACAAGTAACCCAAGCAAACGGTTTCTCGATGAAACTTCTAAAGGGCTAGGTCACATGGTCTAAAAACACAAGAGTCACTCGAATGAAATCAAAGAGAGAGCATCCCTTAACCAGAAAGCAATCAAAACAAGCTAATGAGGGACAAGAAACCAGAGGGGATAAGAAAGATTGATGAATTCAGAAGATAAAGTTATAAAAACAACTTTTCAGGAGTCAGTGCAAGTTTTACACTAAAAACCCATGTCAGCGCAACTTTTACACAGACCACCCGAGCTGTCAGCGCGACTTTTTCCCAAAAAACCGAGCTGATCTCAGAAAAACACAGTCGTCGCGGAATTAAGCTAGAAACCCAAGGTCAGCGCGGGTAGAAAGCTAGAAAGTGGCGCTGACATCGCGACTATACACGTCTTTTCCACGCTGATCCGATTTTCCAGGATCGTCGCGACTGTTAGGCGTATTTACGCGATGAACAGGATGTTGCAAAAGGGTGAGCGCGATGTCAGCGCGACTGTTAAAATTAAATCCGCGATGGAGCTCAAAAATAGTGACAGGCAAATCAAAACTCCCAAATCAAAACAACCAATCTTTCAATCAAACAGGGGCATCTCCCAGATCAACCCAGGAAACGCAAAAGACTGATAATTAATCCCCAATTTCAAAAAGAGAGCAATCAAATTCAAACACAAGAGTGGATACAAGAGACAAAAGGCTGATCCCCAGCGGAGTCGCCAAATTGTTGGAGAGGTAAATCCCCTCTACGGATAGAGGCGATCCCTACTAGCCCAGCAGGGGTCTAGCAACAATCACACAATGCTGCTACGCATGTTCCTAATTACAATTAAACAAGAGGTAAAGAGCACCTACTTGGATTCCTGCGCTGTTGTTTGACGAAGAGACGTTTCCTTCGCTCCTCCACTTCGGCTGGTCACAATCCTCCGCGATCTCCGCGAATAGATACCTGCACACACGAAGGGGAAACAAACACAAGCGTGAAATCTAGTAAAAGCAACCATACATCGGTCAGAAAAGATGTAATTCACATTTAACCATTGCATAGACAAATGAGAATGGAACAATAATAGCAGTCATCTATTATTAATTAGAATAGAGAAGAGTACAACCAAATGTTCTGACGTCGGTAACCTTCTCAGGAGGGGCCAGTCAGCATGTATCTCAAGCATTCACCTTTGAGGATGATTCTCCCAAGACAAACAACTCTCTCTCTCACACAAATAGTACAAAACAACCTTCCCTAAGCAATCAATCACTTCCACACCTAGCACACCAAACCTATAGCAGCAATCTGAGCACTACAAGCTCTGTACAATCCAAGCTATTCCAAGCTAAGTCTAACTATCCAAAACTAGCTGCCCATGGTAATGGTGAGAGTTTATATAGGAGAAGGAGTCTCCTATAAGGGTGGAAGGATGAGCTTATCCTCAAGGGAAGTTGTTGCAAAGGGTCGAACAGACATGCCATAGAAGGGAGTCGACATTCACAAAGCTAACAACCAAGCCTGGAGTGATCTGGAAGGCTGGCTGTTTGAACAAATTCGCCCAAACTGGATCAGCGCGGATTATGAGGCAACTGACGGGATGTCGCCGCGTCTACATAACTGGGACAGTCATGTCAGCGCGGAAGAACACGGGAAAGGCGCGCTGGCGACCAGCGCGGAAAAGTGATGTCCTTTCGAGCTGGCAGCGCGCGGGATACACTATGGAGCGCTAGTCATCGCCGGTATTTTCCAAACAGACGCGCTGATGAACAAAACTTTAGGAAAATGGTTTTTTGGGCCAGTTCAGAAGGCATGAAGCTTAGTGATTGGCACAGCAGGGTGACTGACAGGAAGGCAGTGACAAATTACTGTGTAACAGAAGCCCCCTAAAGCATGAAGACCGAGAGAGTGGGAGGGGTGAAATGCTTTAGAACACACGCCGAACTGGAACATCACCAGGAAGGACCGAAATATCTCTGATAGTCAAGTACATGCAGTCGAGGCATGGGCGCAGCCATCCAAAAGACATGCGAAAATGGTCTGTGGAATGGACGCAGCCACCCAGCTAAAGAGACCAAAAGAATGATAAGGTATGGTCGCAGCCATCCATGAAGACTCAGGTATGGGCGCAGCCATCCATCAATGAGTCATGTAATGATCACCCACAAAATCGCAACCTGGACCATAACAGACAGAGATCCAGGGTCTCGCGCTCCGTCCTGATCCGAACAAAGTACAAGTTCAAGCATGTGAATATATGAGTTGAAGTCGAACATGCATGAACATCGTCTGATTACCAGTCAATGATGAAAACTGTTAACAGACGCGAGAGGAACCACCAATAATGACAATGGCCCTCAAGGTACTATAGGTACAATCGCGGCATGTGAATCAATGAGCTGGTGTCGAACACCCACGGAATCATTCGATCGGAGGCCAATGATGTAAACCTCGCGTCGAACACGAAGAACCTGCCATTAGGGCATGCAGGCTCTAAGGCACCTGAAGGGAGTCTCTAAGTCACCTTCCCGGATAATGAGCTGAAGTCGACAGGAAGTGACTTTGATCGAAGGTGGGCCATAATGTTTCCCACATCATCGACGCGAGACAGAGAAAAAATGATTTGTGTGAGATATAAGGGAAGGTTGTACTAATGCAGAGGTCAACTTCTCTTGAATATATTGGCGGCACGACGGTGGATTTGGCAGTATTTGACATCAAATGAGCAGAGGTCATGGTGACAGGGCAATGAGCAGATGAGAGGTCAAAACAGGGTAACCCAAACCCACGGAGGCTAATGTGAAACGAGATGAGATATCCCCACCCAGACACGAATGCAGACTAGTGCCATGTTCAAGAGCGACATACTGCCGACACGACAATTATTACAGTTCCATTTTCCCCACCATTTCTGGCAGGTACCCCGATTATTTTTGGGTGACAAGCTTGACGGGGATAGGATATGCTTGAAGAGTGTCATTTCGACGATGTCCGATGTCATCAAGTGTTTAACGAGCCTGACAAAGGAAAAACTCGGCGTCTTTTCTTATTTAGAGAGTCTGAAAAGACAGCGGAAAAGGAGACTCCAGGGGGGGTCCTTTTTCGTAAAGTTGTGTCTCTCGAGCCCGAAAAAGTATAAAACAATGCCCGAAAGAACCGCCCGACCATTTCGATCGAGGAGTACTTTTCGTAAATAGTAACTTCGACCCGAAAAAGTAAAAAAGCAGTCGGAAGTACGTCGTTTTGGAGCCAATAACGAGTGCGAAACGACAAACACCCGGCAATCTTTTTAGTTTAAACGGTCGAAAAAAGAGCTTTAAAAGTGACCGCCTCTCGTTCCGTTAACGAGTCGAGAGGGGGACTCGGCAATCTTTTCATCTTTAAACGGTCAGAAAAGAGCTGAAAGCAGACCTCCATTTTTATTCTCTTTAACGAGTCAAAAAGGGAAAAATACTCGACAATCTTTTCATATTTTATGAGTCAGAAAAGAGCTTAAAGGTGACTCATCCTAGAGGAACGAGTGGTATAAAGGGTAGCAACTGGTTCCGGCAATGGTGGAACTGTTCAAAACATGTAATGGTTAAGAGGTTGGCTAATAAAACCACTCATCGCTGCGGTTCCTCAGGAAAGGATAAACAACCAAGTGAGAGCATATGATCGGCCAAAGAGATGGTAGCAATGGAATGAAACAACCAAGGCTCATCTAGCAGAATTCAACGGATAAAAATGGCAATCACGAGATGTAAATCGGGTATGGGTTCATTTTTACACAAGCTTGAACCGTGGAGAACTTTGCTTGGATTCGGTTTCATGTTTACACAAGCTTGAAACGAAAAACTATGCTTGTTATAAGTTCGCATGCCCCCAGCATAATAATGCAAATCGAGGTACATGCCCCCCAAGCTTCATTGCATTCGACAAAGTGGATGGAATGAAGGTTCACTCTCGAGATCTATGAAAGACTCGACTTGTATTTTACGAGATCTTAATCAAAAGACTCGATCTGGAAAGGGAGGTGTTTCATTTTTTAATGAGGTTGACACAGTAAAAGAGCTATCCTCATAACCCGTGTTTCATTTTTTAACGAGATTGACACAAGATCAGGAACTATGCTCGAACACCTAGTTGCATTTTTTAAGGAGCTTGACACAGGAAAGCGAACTATGCTCCGACCAGACCCAGTTTCATTTTTTAAGGAGCTTGACACCGGAAAAGAACTATGCTCCATCCAGACTTCGTCATAATGAACGGGAAGTGGAGGCCCCCAAGAAAGTGGCTTCGGAGGGAAGGCCAACATCTTGGAAATCAGGACCTAATGCCCCCAGGACACTATGCACGATGGTGTCATCACTGGGTACGGGCACGGGGTAGGTGGCCACGTAGTTGATTTGCAGCGAGGCAGATGCAACTTGTGGATGAAAGCCAGGAGGGAAGGACGAGTGCACCGGAGGGGCTTGTGGACGAACGAACGATAATTGATCGAACGTCACGATTCTTCCATCGTGTGGAAAACAAACCACATGGAAAAGTGAAGAAACAAGGGCTCCCATGGCATACACATAATCAGCGCGGATTATGAGGCAACTGACGCGATGTCGCCGCGTCTACATAACTGGGACAGTCATGTCAGCGTGGAAGAACAGGGGAAAGGCGCGCTGGCGACCAGCACGGAAAAGTGATGTCCTTCTGAGCTGGCAGCGCGCGGGATACACTATGGAGCGCCAGTCATCGCGGGTATTTTCCAAACAGACGCGCTGATGAACAAAACTTTAGGAAAATGGGTTTTTGGGCCAGTTCAGAAGGCATGAAGCTTAGTGATTGGCACAGCAGGGTGACTGACAGGAAGGTAGTGACAAATTACTGTGTAACAGTCATCAAGGTAGACAACTAGGAAGTCATGTATTTCTTTTTCAAAAGAAATATCCATTGCTCGTTGAAAGGTAGCACCAGCGTTTTTAAGACGAAATGGCATCTTTACATACTTGAATGTTCCCCAGGGTGTAGTAAAAGCAGTTTTGTCTTGATCGTCTGGGTGAACAAGTATTTGGTTAAAACCTGAAAAACCATCTAGCAAAGAGATTCTAGATGATCCCACTACTCTCTGCAAGATGTGGTCCATTTTAGGAAAAGGGTAATGGTCTTTTAGGGAGACTTGGTTTAAATTTCTGAGATCTACACAAAGTCTAATCTCGCCTGTCTTTTTTCTTGTAGGGACAAGATTGGACACCTAATCGGAGAATCTGATGGGTGCTATTATGCCTGCTTCAAACATCCTCTTTACTTCCTTCTCAATCGGGGGAAGAAGCATGGGGTTAATTCTTCTAAGTTTCTGCTTGAAGGGGTTCTGGTTTGGTTTTAAAGGAATGGTGTGTTGGATCACCAAGGTGTCATAGGATTTTAGATCCTCATAGCTCCAAGCAAATACATCTTGGAATTCTTTGAATAAGTCAATGTACTTGGGCTTTTGATCGGGTGGTAAATTTTTGGACAGTTTGATCATTTTCGGATTTTCTGGTGTCCCGATGTTGTGTTCTTCTATTTCAGTGTTTATGGGCTACAATTTTGGCTTTCTGGGCACGTCATTAGCATCAAACATATCTTCTAATGGGGTTAGGCCAGCAGGCAAAAAATTATCTTTCAAGTCAATGACCTCTGCCTCCGTTTTATCTATCTCTTCTATCTGTGTTTGTTTCAGCTGTTCTATGTTTTCTTTGTCAAAAATAGTTGGTTTTGTGATTTTCTTGACTGTTGCAACTGTTATATCTTGCTGATTTTCAGTTGTTTGGTGTTCTGTATCTGTCATAGCATCCATGTCAATGTTAATATTTGGAAATTCATGCTCAAGGGTAAGGAAACTGTTAAGTTGGGCATCATTTTCGAATACTTGCCAATCTCTAACGTTGTTTGGGACAGTAGGCCTATGTTTTATTTCAGCCGTGAATTGATGGTTTGGGTCAAAAGGAAGCTTACATGTACTAGCAAAGGTGGCTAGGCTGTGTGCATGAATGTTGTGATTTCTGGAAATCTTGTCAAGTTTGAATTCAGTGAATGTCTGGAGTATGTTTGTAGCAGCGGTTCTATAGGATCTCATTCTGTTGTCGTTTGTAACAAAATTACCTTTCATCTGTTGTATAACTAGATCAGAGTCACCTAAGATAGACACTTTTACAACTCCTAGAGCCTCATACTCTGCCATGTTATTTGTGCATTTAAAGTTCAGTCTATAGGCATGACCTTCTTGTTGTGGGTAAAAGTATCCGACTCGGAATGACCCTATCCCTACTCTAAGGGTGATAGTTCCTTAGCAACAACTGAAAGTAAAGCTTTGATATTTTTCCTTTATGAAAGTACAGAGAAGGAAGAAAAGATTGACCAACCGATATCCTTCGCTTTTGTCGATCTTGTCTTCTCTCTTCGTCCCTTGCTCCCAGCTCCTTGTTCTCTTGCCGGCCCAGCTACACAAAGATCCTGCATAAACAAGAGAGGGAAACTACAAGAAACATGTACTCATAACTGATGCATGGATTAGAGTGAATCAGATATACAAGTAAATACAATACATCAATGCAATACAAGTATATAGGAGAACATTCAAAGCTTTATTGATAGAAGTAAAAGGTTCTGAGAAGGTTACAACCATCAATGGCTCCAATCCAGCAACACCTCCCCAGCAGCAAGAAATCTCCTCTTCCCCTCTATAAAAGCAATCACCCAATAGCTCTAACTGTAAACCAACAGCACTTCCTTACTTTGCACAAAATTCCAGCCTCCCTAGACCTCATAGAAGAGCTCTATATATAGGAGATTTGGAGAAAGGATGAGTCAGCTTGAGACTGACCTAAAGCTGCCTTGTGTCCTCTCCCTCTTCAGTTAAACTTCAGTTCTTGAGTCCACTTGGAGATCCTTGCTTCCACATGGAGATCAAGTACCTCTTACTCATCATAGAGCGAATTCCTTGAACCAAGTGTCAGTTTGGAAGCTTCCTGGGCAGTTGACACCTTGCAGAATGACTGTGCCACTTGGCCAATCTCGCCCAGTGCAGGTAGCCTTCATTGGTTTTGACTTTCAGCGCAGGTACAAGGAGGAGCAGTTGACATTCAGCGCAGATGCTCAGTGGAGCAGCTGACATGATCCAAAAATAGCCTGTTTTTGAGTGTTTTCAGGTGTAGAACTGATAGAAAGTGCTGTGGTTTGCTGACCTTGTTCCTCTAGGGGTAAGAACAACATGTTTAGGGACTGAGGATCCCTGTAATTATTGACATTTCATGCTCCATGCTGCGAGGCACAAAAATGTCTATAACAGTTGCCCCCTAAAGTATGAGGTCGTTTATCGGGTGAAATGCTTTATCCAGAGGGTCCGAAGTTCATTCAAGTGCTGAGAGGTGCCCTGTAATACAATACAATACAATATATTATTTTTCATTCTGTTTTCATGATCTAGCTGAGGCGGGCATTCCCATGCTCAGCTTTATAAATACATTTTGGTACATAGAACAGACGATCGTTTGATGGTAGACTGATAATTTTCTGCTGAAATTATCATCCTTTGAATAGGATGATCATCTGCTGCAATGATATACATGACAAATGCTTTTATATTTCCTGAATATGTATCGCAGCCCGGATGGATGAAACTAGATCCGGGGTCTTCAAACTCGTTCGATCTTCACTCTAAGTACAAGTCGATCCATGTGAGAATTTCGCTGAAGTCGAACATGGAAAGACATCGCTTGATTACCGGTCAATGATGAAAAACTGTTAACAAGCGCGAGAGGAATCACCGATAATGATAATGACCCTCAAGGTACTGCAGTACAATTCACGTGGCGTGAATAAAGGACTTGGCGTCGAACGCCACGCAAAATCTTCTGGTCGAAGGTCATTGATGTATACCTGTCGCCTGAAGTGAGAAACTTGCCATTGAGGCATGCAAGCTTCAAAGTACTGATGGGGTTGTTCCTAGATCAACTTCTTGGATAATGAGCTGAAGTCGACAAGAAGCGATCCGTCAAAGGAGGGCCTTAATGAATCCCACATCAATGACACGGAACGGAGCTAATGATTTTAGTGGAGGTGAAAACAAACTGTGACATATGATTCAGGGTGGCGATCATGAATGGATGAAGGATAATGTATGGCAGTGGATGGGACACGGTTGACAGTTTCAGAATGACCTCTCTTGAACATATAACGACACTGATGCGATGGATCGGTAGCATTACCCCAAAATGTGGATGGTTTGGCGAAGACCATGGTGATGAGACCGGTGAATGAAACAACCCAACTCGATGTGGTACGGAAGAAAAGTGTCATGTTCAAGAGCGACTTGCTACCATTAAGCTTTGATGTTCTCCCAATTTTTCCCCAGTCATTTCTGACCAGTACCTCTTTATTTTTGTCAAGCTTGAGGAGGATAACATATGCTTGTTCTATAACCTGCCCTTCGGGCAAGCCCATCGCTATGATTTAACGAGCTTAGCGATAGGGAAACTCGTTCTCGTCTAAAGACAAGTTTGTCGCTATTTAATCATTTTAACGAGTCTAACGACAAGGAAAACTCGGTCCTTTTCATTTTTAGAGAGTCTGAAAAGGTACGAAAAGTTAACTCCAAAATTCCTTTCTCGTCATCTAATCCCTTAAGTCCGAAAATTTTTAAAACAATACAGAAGGGATGAATTTTCGGTTGCTTTAACGAGCCGAACAAACAAGCGCTCGATCTTTTTGTGCAATAATCCCTCAGGTCCAAAAAGATTAAAATCTAGAGGAGGGATAGCTTTCCGGTTGCTTTAACGAGCTGGAAGGCCAAAACTCGGAAAACTTTTCATATTTTACGAGTCAGTGAAAAGAGCTCAAAGAAGACTCGTCTTTTGAGGAACGAGTGATGAACAGGGATAGCAGCAGATTCCAGGTACAGGTTGGAATTCTCCAATCACGGCAGTGTCACAAGGATGGCTAAGTGAAATCACTCTTCGCAGCTGTTCCTCAAAATGGGTAAACAAACATATGGATGTGAACGATTGGCCAAATGACTAGATGGAGGTGATGGCATATAAACACGACCAAGGGCTTTTAATATGGCTTTCAAAGGTTACATTTCTCGAGGTTGTTTACCGGTTCATTTTTCTGGATGAGCTTGAACTGCTAGGGAAAGATTGCTCACAATTTACGTTTATTTTTTAACGAGCATGAACTTCTGCACAAAAACTGCTCGAATCTTGCGTTTATTTTTTAACGAGCATGAACTATGTGCTAAAACTGCTCGATATACCAGTCATAGAAAAAGAACGCCTCCTGTGAGATAGCTATTTTTTAAGGAGCTTTATCTCACGAAGCTATGCTCCAATTTTGGCAAGTTTTTACCTTTGTCCCACAGACTTTCTTCATGCAAGGTCGGAATCGGCTAATCCTACGAGTTTAAAGGGTTAGACCTACAGGTTTAAAGGGAGAACCTAAAAATTTAAAAAATAAATAGTCGTCCCTCGCTCACATTCCAAAAGTTTGCATGCCCCCAGACATAGGATAGAATTTCGAGGCTGCCCCTCCTCTCCCCTACCTCTGCTTTTCTTTGGGTGTTCACAGCTACTTGTCATCTTGCCAATCTAATGTTAACGATACTAGTCTTCTCATTATTTTAAGGGGTCTTACGCGGTACTCAATCTTCCCATCGGCCCAACTTTTAACGAACAGCTATTTGTGACAAGAGAAGAACACTACTCAAAGACAAAACATTGGTATTATTGAGGGAGGCTTGTCTCTTTCTTATTATCCGAAGAGGGTTCTATTTGCTGCCACAAATCAATCTCTTTCTTCGGCGATGTCTATCATTGGGTTACTCAAAGATGGTTACCCTCTGTCACAACAATAGAATCTCTTTCTTTGGAGGCTGCCCCTACTTATCCTTCAAAACATTTGTTTTAATGGGTGAGGCTTGCTTTTCCCCAAAGATGGTTACTACTTGTTGCAATAAGGGAATTCCTACTTGGGCATTGCCCACCTCTTTAGACAAAGGTGAATGACTCTTTTGTCAAACACATAACTTTAACAAAAGAATATTATTCCAGAACAACCCCTCTTCCATCCACGGATGGGGTACGGACTAGTCATATTCTTCTGCGGAAATTCTACCTTATACCCAGGGTTTCTTCTGCCCGGAGCAGACCAGGGTGCATGCCCCCTGGGTTCTAGTCTTTCTTTCCGAATCACTCGCACTCATCGGGAAGGAGGACTGGGGGTGGAGGCGTATCTTGAGTGAACAGACCATTTAGGATTGGTATGTGACTATTTGCGATGCGAGATCCCGGAAATGAAAGTTGGTCTACGAGCTTGACCATCCTTCCTTCGTGTGGAAAACACATTACTCTAAAGAGTGAGGAGACTATCGCTCCCATGCAATAAATATAGTCACGTCCAAGGAGTAGGTTATAATCCAAGGGTCCCTGGACGACCATCACGTTCAAATTGACGGTCTTCCCTTTCAATGTAACAGGCACATTGGGGAGGATTCCTAATGGTCTACTGGTTCCTTTATCAAAACCTGAGAGATTTCTTAACTCAGGTAAAAGCGCCGGGGAACCCAGTGCTTTCCAAGCAACAGAGGAAAGGATACTCACAGACGCCCCCTCATCAATGATAGTACCAGCCATAATCATTCTATAGATTTGGACAATGATTCTGAATGGTATACTGGCTGGTAACCGGGGTCTGCCTAGTTGATTCCAATCAAAGGATACAACCAGGTTGCTTGGTGGTGGAACCGAATATACGGCCGGGTATGACCCTGATGATGTTCCTTCCTGCGATAAAGGAATGGGCGCATTTCCCTGACGCTCATCAGAGTCGGTGCTAATGAAAAGAACCTGGATGGTGTCATCCTTATTCTCTTCAGTGAGGGTGTCGCATGAAGATGACTCTTCGGCGACGGTGTCATTTGAAGATGGGTCTTCAATGACAGAGTCATTGGACGATGAAACCTCTGAAGGAAGAACCGGGTCAACTACCGTTTCGACTTTTAGACTCTCGTCTGGTCTGGATTCAGCAGGTTCATTCTCAATGACCGACACTTCAGCTGACCACTTGGGCGGGTCAACTGGATTTTCAACTATCAAGGGATTAGGCGCGAGTTTTTGGTATCCAGGAGGAAGTCGTAACGGTGAAACCGGACGATCTTCCAAAACTCTCTTGGCCTCATCTAAGAATGGACATTTGTGGATGGCATGCTTGCCTTCACACAATACACAGGGTGATCTTGGTCTCCCTCTTCGTCCTTCACTCTCGCTAGTTGACGGACTGCAATCAACATGACTATCAGAGGTTGATGCTACCGGATTGTGCAACCTTGGGGACCAGTCCCTTAGTATCCGGGGAATACAAGGACAATCACGATGGAAGTGGGTCCCTTTGCAAATGACACATGGCGATTTAGGCCCGGTCGGTGCAGTGTGTGGGTTTTTGTCAGCTGTCTTCTGCTTTCCCCCAGTCGCCTTCGCCATAGGCTCCTTCTGCTTCTTTTCTTTCTTCTTCTTCTCCTTCTTCTCCTTGGGAGGCTGACTTTTGCCAGCTCTACCTCGCGAAGATGAAGGATCAGAGGAAGTATTGTAAGAAGTGGAAGGCTGGTGGGTAGTTCTAGACTGTTCTGACTGTTGATTCGACTGCTCAGGATTAGTGGCGATCTGGACTACATTAGTTGAAAAGAGCCATACAGGGAGGCCGATTGTCAATCCTGGAAGTGACAATGTTGCCATATGAGGCGCACCAACATCTCCCCAAGAGGAGAAGGGATTTGGACTTCCGCCAAGGTTGCCTCCTTGGTTGGTGGGCTCCATACTTTTCAACTGAAAGATCAACGTGGGAATAACAGGTGATTTTGTTCCGCTTAAAATAAATTTTATTAACGACGCTTTTAGACACAAACTTGCTTTTTCATGTTTTAAGAGTCGAGAAAAAGCTAAAGATGACTCTAGTCGCCTTCGATGTATTAACGAGCCCGAAGTGACAAATGCTCGGTCGGACTTTTTCAATTATAGAGTTTGAAAAAGGCCAAAAGAAACTGCTCTGGAGATCTAGGCAGAGGGTGTGCCAAACCTTTCGCGAAACCACAGAATACGTTTTACGGTACGGGTGGTCGATCTTCGTGAATGCTGTGTTCACTGCATCGCGATCAGTAGGGCGGTCGACACGGCTTCCTATGGATAAAGGATAATTGCCTATAGGGGTCTCCCAATATATACTCGACGGTACGTGGGAGCACGAGTCCGTATTAGTGCCACCGACTCTCAGGAGGAATCACCCACCTTTGTAGAGATCGACAGTCACTATGTTTAATGACGCCGGAACACGTCTCTACCTAGACCTCTAAATGTTTGCGTTATGTTACAAAGCGTTGTTATGTAAATTGGATTTATTTTAATGTTGATCTTGCTTAGCAGTTTGCCTTTAAGGATCACCACGAGATGTATATATACAACTTCCTAAATGCAATCTAAGATGAGAAGCAAAACTTTTCAATCTTTCAACTTTGAAAACCTTAATCTACTGAGGGAAAAGAAAGACATCAACTTTTCACACAGATCATAGAACACACACTAAATGCACTTTTTCCTAAATCACATGCAAAAATGTCAATAATGCAAATGCAAGATGCATGTATTTCTTTTCTTTTTCCTTTAATGTTGATGTAAGACAAAAAGGAAACTGTTGTATAACTTTGAATCTAATTTCAAGCGAGAATAAACAAGCTTGTCCAAAATCAAAAGACACCTTAAGATCGACTTGTTTAGACACTGGAAATGTATAGATTCAAACCATAAAAATGAAAAACAAACAAACTCAAACAGCCATGAACAGTAATAAAACTAGCTCTTAAGATCTCAAAGACACTTTTACAGTTCAGGATCCAAGAGGCCACAGCTATACTGGTTTGCTTTTCACAATGGGAAACTGTAACTGAAGTAAGAAATACTGAAAGAACAATCACAGTTTCATCACACAACTGAGGCGGAATAATGTCAAGGAAAGTTGGTTTACAGCAAGTATAATGACAAGCAATTAGCAGCAAAATAACAGTGAAAACAGGGCCAAGACTCAGTGGGAAACCTCAGGAAGACATAGCCTAACTGGTCCAGCGCAGGCTCTGGTCTGTCAAACTGACTTTCAGCGCAGTTCCCGAAGGGAGTACCTGCGCTGAAATGCAGACTGCCTTTGGGCAGCCTGCACTAAGACACGAGAGTTGCGTTTACAAGGATTTCCGGGTCATAAAAAGCTCAAAAATTCACTGTTTTTGCTGAAATAAAAAGCTATAGGTCAAGTACAAGCTAAGGGATGATCAAGAGGATGAAAAGCTATCACAAAGAGCACAAGAGTCTTTTGTAGATCAGCTCTTCAAATCATGAATCTGCTTAGAAAATGAGCAAGAGTAGCAGCCCCTCTACTTCGCTTTTGATATAGTCAAAAGCTTTTCGATTTGGTACTCTTTTCTTCAAGAAATGAATAGCAAAGATACTACAAATACAATCAAACGGATACGATCCCCAGCGGAGTCGCCAGTTTGTTGTGGGGAAAAGTATCCGACTCGGAATGACCCTATCCCTACTCTAAGGGTGATAGTTCCTTAGCAACAACTGAAAGTAAAGCTTTGATATTTTTCCTTTATGAAAGTACAGAGAAGGAAGAAAAGATTGACCAACCGATATCCTTCGCTTTTGTCGATCTTGTCTTCTCTCTTCGTCCCTTGCTCCCAGCTCCTTGTTCTCTTGCCGGCCCAGCTACACAAAGATCCTGCATAAACAAGAGAGGGAAACTACAAGAAACATGTACTCATAACTGATGCATGGATTAGAGTGAATCAGATATACAAGTAAATACAATACATCAATGCAATACAAGTATATAGGAGAACATTCAAAGCTTTATTGATAGAAGTAAAAGGTTCTGAGAAGGTTACAACCATCAATGGCTCCAATCCAGCAGCACCTCCCCAGCAGCAAGAAATCTCCTCTTCCCCTCTATAAAAGCAATCACCCAATAGCTCTAACTGTAAACCAACAGCACTTCCTTACTTTGCACAAAATTCCAGCCTCCCTAGACCTCATAGAAGAGCTCTATATATAGGAGATTTGGAGAAAGGATGAGTCAGCTTGAGACTGACCTAAAGCTGCCTTGTGTCCTCTCCCTCTTCAGTTAAACTTCAGTTCTTGAGTCCACTTGGAGATCCTTGCTTCCACATGGAGATCAAGTACCTCTTACTCATCATAGAGTGAATTCCTTGAACCAAGTGTCAGTTTGGAAGCTTCCTGGGCAGTTGACACCTTGCAGAATGACTGTGCCACTTGGCCAATCTCGCCCAGCACAGGTAGCCTTCATTGGTTTTGACTTTCAGCGCAGGTACAAGGAGGAGCAGTTGACATTCAGCGCAGATGCTCAGTGGAGCAGCTGACATGATCCAAAAATAGCCTGTTTTTGAGTGTTTTCAGGTGGAGAACTGATAGAAAGTGCTGTGGTTTGCTGACCTTGTTCCTCTAGGGGTAAGAACAACATGTTTAGGGACTGAGGATCCCTGTAATTATTGACATTTCATGCTCCATGCTGCGAGGCACAAAAATGTCTATAACACTTCTGCATGGTTATTGTATGTGTTGTGAATCCAGACACCTACCCCTGCTCCTAACTTGTTGACAGAGCCATCAAACTCTAAGTACCATGTGATTTCTTGCTTGTGTTTCGTAGTAAGAGTTTGAGCTATCTCAGGATTGGGCAGATTTAAACTTTCTATTTGAGGATGTTCTTCTGGTAGGCTGGTTGCAACAGCTGCTGTGACAGTTTCGTGGGTATGCGCAACTGATTCTTCATTGATGTGTGCTTGTTGCTCTAAAGCGAAGGGCTCATTATCAATTGAAACATTTGTATCATGATTAAACAAAATAAATGAATCCATATCAGAGCGGACTGAGTAAATGGGAAAATTTACAGGCCTGCTCTCACTACTCACCACATATTTCATCAGTGTTTCTCTGTACAGTCTCTTTGGTTGACCAAAGACTGAAATAGTAGCGTATGAAAGGTCTAATTGAAGGGATCCTTGTAACTTTGCTCCCCATGATCTTGAGAGGAACATACCATACTTTGGTGGAATGTCAGCCACCACTATATCCATGAGGATAGTCTTGTTGGGATATTGGACTAAGGAGACACACAAGTCTTTGATGAGGCCTAAACATTTCACTTGACTTGAGTCAAATGAGTACAGATCTTTGTAAGGTCTTGTAACATCAAGATTTAGTTTTTCCATAACTGCTTTGGGCATAAGATTGTGTGATGCCCTTGAGTCAAACATAGCATTGTGCAAAACTTTGTCATGTATATGCAAACTGACATAAAAGGGTGGGATAGGTCCATGAGTTGATTTTCCGTTAACTTCTGGGCCAAATAGCAGCTCTGGGGTATCGTCTAAAACATTTACATCATCCTTGTTTTCTGGAATTTGAAGTGACTTTTGAATTTGCTGCCTATATACATCGTGTTTAGCCAGTTCTGAAAGAGGAATGGCTATCTTGCGTTTTCCTATCTCTGCCTCTAAGTTAAATGGCTTTTCCAGTGGAGTCTTGGTGTTGACAATGGCAGTTTTTTCTGCTTCCTTTAATTTCTCAGCGATCTGCTCTTGTTTATCAGCGTTATGGGAAGTTTTTTCTTGCGGTTGTACAGTTTCAGGAGTGCTTTTTGGGCTACTGCTTGAATTTTATTTTGAGGAATGGGGTAGCAAAGGCTGCTCAACCGAAGGCTGCGAATCTGTTATGTCTTCTACAGTCACTTGATGCGGGTTTGGAACAGGTATATCAGCTGGTTCTGTTGTGACAGCCTTGCCTTTGATCTTGTTGGGCTGTTTGCTATCCTTTGTTTTACTAGGTTCGGAAATGTCAATGGTCCTAGTTCTCAGCTTATATTGTTTGTGTACTTCATACACAGCAGTATCATAACCTTGTTTAAAATCAAAAGATTCGCCAGACTTGGTCTGGAACTGATTGTAATCGGGTTCATTTTGGTCTTCTTGGGACTGGACAGTTTGATGCTCACCCTTTGGATCCATTAATTTCATGTGAGTGTCCTCTATGGGTTCACTAGAAGTAGATCCTTCAACATAATTATCTTGGAAAGGGGGTCTTATATCATGGTCTTGGTTAGGCCTACCAGCATTTGTGTTTCGTGTTTTTCTAAAATTTGGGTTCCTTATGGTATTAGACTGTTGTCCTTCCCATGATGCTTTTCTCTCAACATTTTCTACTCTTTCTCCCAGTCTTCGCAGGCCATTGATAATAGCATCAAGCTTCTGGTCAAAGGCTGAGGGTTCTTCTTTAAAGGTGGTTCTTCTTTCCATTCTAGCTCGGTTTCTTTTGGCAATTAAATTGGCTTCTGTGCTGACAGCAACATTTTGCATGTCTGCAAGGGTTTGAGGAGCTCTTTCTTTTAACTGGTATGCCATATCCGGGTCGAATCCATCGGGAAAGCTGTACAAGGCCAGATCAGGTGGAGGCCTTAAGTTTTGTGGTATTGCGTTATATACATTATTGAATATTTCACTGTACTCCAGAACAGTCTCTTGAGGACCTCGTTTGATCGTATCATATTAAGCTAGTATGTGCAAGGGGTCTTTCTTTTTCTCCCATCTGTTGGTAAAGGATTGGTAAAGCTCATCTGGGGTGGTTATTGAATTTGCAGCAAGTGATCTGAACCAAGTTCTTACATCACCTGTCAAACTCTGAACAAAAATTCTCATCCTAACACTATCATCGTATATCTCATAGTTTTCAAAATAGTCTTGCATCTTTTTGGTATGCTGAATGGCTGTGAAAGGACCGGTGCTGTCAAAATATTTGATTTTAGATTGGTAGTCTTGAGGTAAACGTCCAACATTAGCAGGTAATTGCAGGGGTGCATATCTATTAGCCATATTGGCAGGTATAAGTGGAACAACTGGAGTGACGGGGATCACAGGAGTAACTGGAACGCTGGAAACAATAGTGGTGTCAGTATGTGTGGTGAATAAAGGAGTGGAAGGAGTACTACGGGATGTAGATGATGAACTGATGGAAATAGGGGTTGAATGGAACAAGACCTTGACAGGAGTCGGAAAACAGCTAGGGTAAGTTGTTTCAGGGCTCAAATCATCAAAATTTTCCTGTCTTTCTTGCTTCCTAATGATTTTGGGGATTATATTAGGGTTTTCAAAAACAACTGGAGGGTTGGGGTCTAGATTTGACCTTGTATATTGTGGATTTTTCTTGGGAGCCAGCTTCCGAATTGTCTTTTGGGTATTTTTCCTGGGAATGTTTTTGTAATCGACAAGGGACTAATTAAAATATGGGACAGCTTGTTTGTAACTTAAAACTAGCATGAAGATTGACTGAAGCAGCATTTATCTACTCCTAGTAATGCAAAGCAAAAACAGTCTCAAAGGCTTCCTGGCTGATATTCAGGCTTCATCTGTAGTTTTAAGAGATAAACATCAATTGGAAAGTTTGATTTATGGTCTCAGCAGAGCTTTCTTACCTTCTTCATGAAACTATCTGAGGAAGTTCCCAGTGGAGCTTTCCAACTTAATCAATAAAACTTTCTGAGGATTAGAGTCCCCAGTGGAGTCGCCATTATGTTATCACTCAGGTTGTCCTTAAGATCCAGAAAAGGATACGGCCGAGGTAACCACAGACCAACTTTGGACTGCAGGTTCTAGCCAACCCGCAATCAGAGAGGGCTCTCTCTTTTAGATTTAACTTTGTTTGAAAAGGATTTTAGGCTAGGTCTCGAGTTCAGAGGGTTTTTGTTTTGTTTTTTGTGGGAAAATTGATGTTTTCAGATAGAGAGGCAAGGCATAGTCTGGAAGTTTCAAACCATTGGGCGTGGAGTCAAGGATAAAAACTGTTGGTGCTTTTCCTTAATAACAGTGAGGGAAAATGGAGCAAGATAGCCGAGCATGAAACAATGTTCCAGGTTTAAGGGATGGAGAGAAATGCTAAGTAATGAGAGGCAGTTAAGAATCTCTCAATTATGCTTAACAAGGGAAAATGACAAGGCGCTACCTAGGGGCAGTTAAGAATCCCTAGATAATTGGCAAACACAGGTGAATTGGGGTAAACATGAGCCAGAAGGAATTCATATTCATGACCAATTCAATCAGAGGAAAACATAAAGAAATAGCAGAAATTGAGCATAGAGAGTATTTAAACTAATTCTAGGCTATCCTTTCTTTCTGCTATTTAGATAGTGATAACAATAAACAGAGGTAAGATGCACTTATTGCTTCACGCTGCAGCACAAGAATTCCATCTTCATATCTCCAAAACTTTCATTTACAATAGACAGTCTATTATCCAAGCTTTCTGCAATCTTTGATTATAGAAACAGTGAGGTATACAGTGCGAGTCTCTAGTGAAAATTCTCAATCGACCAACCCTTAAAACTATACAGAGGGTGGAATATATAGGGCAAAACTATCTACAAAGTTCTTTATTACATCTTGACCTAATTAGCTCATAAAGGATAATTAATTTACCTACTCTTATCTGAAATAAATGCATGAAAATATCTCAGGCTGCGCTGGGGCGGGTGTATCAAAACTAAATAACTTATGTAGTCCTTGGTGGCTTGGTGCAGGTGCTTCTGAAATAAATGGGCATGGGTTTCTGCTTCTTTGCTGTCCTGTGACTTTAAATGCCTTAATTGTGATTTGAGGGTAAGGATGGGCTGATGATGCTTGACTTGACTTTCTGGGGGTTTCATTAATGTACGGTGCTTCAAGCCCCTAAAAAATCTTTGCTAATACTCTTGGGCGTCTTTTCTTTCTTCTGATACTCTTTTGACAAAATCTGGACTGCTATTCTAATGTGATACGGGTCTAGTCACGCATTGATGGCCGCTGTTCAGCCTCTGCATCCTCTGGAACTGTCTTTTGATCCTTTCGGTATGTTCTGTGAAGAAAACAGGTCATTTTTGCGCCTTTCGGGCTTCTTGGGGCCGTATGATGGAAAGATTCCCTGAAGATTCTGCATTTCGGCCTAAAAAATCCTGCGATGAGCAATTTGTGCTAGGCGCAAATCGCTCATCAAAAACTGCCTCAGAATTGGATTTCGGGGCTCCGAAGTGTGACTTTTGCTCCTTCGCGCCAAAAAAGTGCTGATGATGTCAGCATGACATCAGCATGATGTGACATTGTACGGCGGGTGATGTCAGTGATGACGTCAACATGATGACGTGGCGGGATGATGTTAGCATGACGTCATCATGTACAGACGGTGACGTGGCATGACACGTGGCAGGGGGCCACACAGGCAGATGACTGGATATGTGACTGGGCAGAGGGGGGTGACATAAGTAGTGACTATGCAGGGGGTGACGTATGCGGTGACGTCACCGGGTAGGAGGCGGTAAGCGGTATTATGGCGCACCACCTTTGGGGGAGAGCGGTTTCGTGAGGGGGGCCTCCGCCACAGCCCAAGAGCTGACACGTGGCGGGAGTACGGCGGCAATACCGCCCATCTCTCGGACGCTAAAGCTCGGGCAGCTCGGGAATGGGACGGCCCGCCAGCCGTTGATCTGCGGGGCGGGGAAATGGATGGCTGGCAGCAATGGCGAGGTGATGGCGGGTTAGGGCAGGGAATATTCATAGGAATATTCCTTTTTTAATATGCGCGCGGGTGGGTTTAAACTATGAGAAATGGGTTTAGGAGGTTAATAAGCGGCGGGGTTAATATTTAGTGCCAAAACTTTGGGTTGGGGGTAAAACATGGGTTTTTAGTGCGGGTTTTAGCAATTTGAGCCCGAAAACTTAGTATATGGGCAAAAAGTGGGTTTTTGAGGGTTTTAGGGCTAGGAGGTTATTAATCTAGCTAGGTGTTAGATTAATCCCTTTTATGACTCGGATGGGCTGAAAACAGCCCCAGATGGACTATTTTTTCCCCAGACTTTAAAAAATATGGCTATATTGCCAGGGAGGGGATATTTACATAGGGGAGTTATATGTACATAGCTTTAGTAGGGGAATGGGAAAACTGATAGGGAGTTAAATAATACTGTTAGTAGTTAATATGAAGGTGACCAGCAAGCGCTAAGGTCAGAGACCTTAGGCTAAATTTTGGGGAAAAGAATTTGCAAAGAGATGAAGTCCTTGAGTGAAGCAGATCTTCACCAAGGCAACTGATGTGGATGATGATGAAACTAAGAGGAATCAAGCAGATCTTGACCTCTTTGGGGAGTTAGTAAGGGACTTGGGGAATTAGAAGAAGGGGAAGTTAGTGATGTCCAGATTTGATCTCTTTCTGAATGAAAACTGCCTGCAATGTGATCTGTAAAGATAAAACACAGTTTGAAACACAAAATTGATCATGAATCAGCTTTCTGCAACCACAGCTACCTACCCATCCTACTTTCCTAACATTTTTTCTTCTTTTCTGATTTGGGTGCACTTAGACTTGCAGACCCAGAATTACAATTTTTTCTTTTGAATTTTTCCTATCTAAATCTACACTTATTTCTGCCAGGGCCCAGATTAAACAGTTGGGTCCTTTTGACAGATGCATTCTCTATATTCTACAACAGGAAATTGAAACCTAGGGAGACCAAGATTAGACTGTTTGGACCTCCCTTAAATAAAGAATTCTTCAAAACTGGGGAAACTCCTCAAAAATGGAATCAGCAGTGGCATTTGGACCTGCACAGTTCATGGCTTTCTTCTTTGGTCTCATCTGGAAATATGGAACACTGCAGCTTGCAAAGTATGACATATTTGGCATGTAAAAATGTCAATCATGAAAGATGATACCCTGTTGCAACAGGAGGCTAACAATAGTAATGGCGAATTTCAGTTTACACTTTCTAATAACCTGCAATTGCACATTGTCACACACCCATCTAAGTCGATATGGCTTATGATGTGGAACGGTTTCCAAGTTTAAACTTTTGACAATGTTTTGAGAGATAAGATTGGCTTGAGAGACATTATCAAAAAATTTATCTATCTTGTTATGTTTTGAGACTACCCTTATTTTAAGAAGTTCTATTCTCCTCTTTTCATTTGGAGTTTCATTTTTTGAGTTTGAAGAACTAGTGCTAGCAATGGATTCTTTTCCTTTTAACCCCATGGCCGTGATTTTAGTTTCATCACCCGAATCAAATCCCAAATCTTGTTGAGTGGTTGCAGTTTTTTTTTTTCCCCTTGTTGTTTTTTATCTTTGGTTTCATTTTGAGATGAATCTTCCAACAATGAGCTTCATCATGACCCTCCCTAGAACAATGTTTGCATGTAACTTTCTCTCCTTTTTTGGTAGACACATTTTTCTTTTACTTCCCTTTGAAATCCTTTTCCTTTCCTTTACTCTTAAATGGCTTTTTAATACCTTCTTCTGGGGTGTTTTTCCCTCTTGCCTCAAGATGAGTGGCTTGCACACACACATCATCTAGATTATTTGGATTAAACATTAAGATAGTATGCCTAAGGTAACTGTGTAAACCCCCTATGTACTTCAACAATGTGTCATGTGATTGTAAATATACATCTAACATCAAAGACCTTTTTCTGAATTCTTGGGTGTAATCTTTCACATTTTAATCTTTAAGTTGTCTAAAGTTATGCCAATTCATGATGGCTTTCTACATATAAGCTAGAGGGTAGAATTGTCTTTTGATTGTAGCAATGAAATCATTCCAAGAAATTGAGATCTTACCATGTTTTTTAATCTCCTCTTGGGTCTTTGATTCCCACCATACTAGTGTTGCACCCACCATTCTCAAGGAACCTAACTGAATCTTTATGTCATCCTCTTGAAGGTTTTGAATCCTGCAATAGACCTCCAACTGATGAAACCAATTATCAAGCTTCTCTACATTCACTTCACCATTATACATGGGAAGCTCAAATTTAACATTAAGTTTTTAAAAAGGTGACTTACCAATTCCTTTTGAAGTATGATGATGAGTATGAGTAAGGGTTGTGTTAGTGGAAGAGGGTGAAGATGCATGTGTGGAAGAAGATGAAGAATATGGTGGAGAAGGTGGAGGTTTGTCTCCATTTCCATTACCTCCTCCTGAAGAGCCTTCTTCTTTGGGAGGTTTGGAACTTTCCCCTTGCAACCTGGTATTCCTCTCTTCATAGAGGAACTTTACCATCTCTATCATATCAAAGAAATACTTTTTGAAGGTCTTCTCATCTTCTGTCATGTTTGTAGGTTCTGCTTCATGAGACATGACCTCTGGAGTCTCAACTGCAACTCGAGGCTAAACAGGTGTTGGAGATTGTGGCAACCTTGCTCTCCTTCCCCTTGAACCAACTTCAGGGCTTACAACTAGCTTCCCTTCTTCTCTTTTGAGTTTTAACCTTATAAGCATGACATAAACTTGCAAACAGTTAAATCCTTCTTTCACCAAGCAAGCCTAGTGCTATGATATCAAAATGATATGATTTAGAATATTAGATTTCTATTCTAAGATCCTCCTCAGATTAGAAACAAAAGTATTTCATTGTGCTTAAGTATTCATGAATTTTTGCAAGTGAAAAAAGAGTTTTTATTTTAGTTTTATGAGCCATTAAACATAAATAAGGGACTGAACAATAGCATAAACATGTATAGAACATCATCAAAAACACATTACAATAGGAACATGAGAAAGGAGTTCACCCCTCCTGGGCTATGTCTCCTTGGTCCAACTTTCAATGGCTTGGTCCTCTCTATTATTCTAAAAAATGTAAAAATATGTGTTTACAATTCTCAAATGCTTTTGAAACCTTCTTCGATGAGTCCATAATATCAAAAAATGGCTATCTATCCTCTTTTTGCATCCAATTTGGTGGAAAACTGAAGAAGTTATGACCTCTCATAGTTTTCCCAATATTCGCTCCACAAATTGCAACATTTTCAACATGATCCTACAATTTTTCTCCAAAAAGTGCTAACTGGGCAAAAAATTTTCCGCACGATGGCCATAAGCTATTGACACCGATATCTCCATCGCAAATCGCAATCGGCAAGAACCGACGGGTCTTATGGTTTGTGAATGCGGCATGGGCGATATGCAATTGTAATAAACAATGAACCCAACGAAACTATCAATTGAAACCCATAGTCTTATTGCATCCAAGATCCATTGCAAATCAAAATCGATAGGGTCAAGGGGTAACATATATATGATACTTTGCACTTTTTGATCTGCGATTGTGATTATCGCATCGCAACTCAGTACACTAGGGGCTGATTTTTGTAGTACTTCCCTTTTGCAATGTGCAATTGCAATTATCGCATCACACCCTGGCTTGTTCTAGGGCCGATTATTTAATGCCAACTTGCTTGCGATATGTGATTTGCGAAATATGGGGCCAATGGTGGCCTACCACTTGGCGCTTCCCCATTCACTGAAGAGTCATGTGACACCATCTTCTCCTGTCATCTGTCCAAGTCAAACCTGAACTTTGAATTGCTCTAACTTCTTCACATGAGATTGGATTCAAGTATCGTTCACACCATTGGAAACAAGATGACGAGCACTTTGATTTGAAGCTTAATTTATGGAGATTTTTCCACTTTGATTTTTGAGCCTAATTTTGAGCACTTGATCAAGGTGTGAGCCTTTGGATTCCCTTATTTCGGATGCAGGCATTGTATCATTTTATTTACAGGTTGAGAAAATGTGCATATGTGTATATGTGTGTGTTATTGTAAATATTTTATTGTGTTGGATTTATAAAGCTCCATAGACTTTATGGTTATTTGTTGGTTGAAGAAAATGTGTATAAGTATATGTGGTTATTATTGTAAATATCGTAATGAGTTCTGTTATAAAGCTCCAGTAAATTATATGTTTGTCATGTTTTAGTAGATGGTCATTGTAAATACTGCAATGAGCTATGTTATAAAGCTCCATGGGTGGTATGTTTTGTTTTCAGCAGTCCTCCTGGTTATAGGTGTCATTGAACCCCGAGGATGGTTTTCCGCCAAGGGGGAGGGTTCTGTAATAGCCTTGGTTAAAAATCCATATAAAAAATATATAAGACCATGGTCATGAGACATGTATTCCAAGCTGAATGTTGGGAAAAACATCCTAGTATGGGTGTTCATTGGTTTATTATGGCTAAGGAAATTGGAAAAGGAAATGGCAAAGGATTTGGAAAGGTAAGAGGCATTTATTAGCATTTATTTATGAAAATAATGGAAACTAGGAGAAAAGAAAGGTGAAAGGTCACAGGTTGCATGTGAGGAGGAAAATCAAGGAAAACAATGGAAATTGAAGAAAATAGAGGCCTCATTAATAAAAATGCTTCTAAGGATTACTTGGCAAGATTTTGGCTCAAGCTTTTGCTCAGTTTTGGAGCTCTCTCATTACTCTCTCTCTCTCTCTCTCTCTCTCTCTCTCTCTCTCTATCACTCTTAGACGCTTAGATTTTTCTTGGAGCACTTTGGCATTGGATCAAGAAAGGAAAAGAAAGCAAGAGGAAGGACGGAGCAAGAAAGGAAAAGCAGGATCGAGCAACTACATAAGGATTCTTTGCAGGTATTATTAGATGATCCAAAAATAAAATATTATCATAGATTACAAAGTAGGAATAAAATAATTATTAATTTAAGATATTAAATTAATAATTATTATTCTAGAATGTTTAATTATTTAATGGATACATTTAGAATTAGTACATTGTTGTAACAAGATATGACTCTCCAAAAGTGTCGTATCTTAGGCTCTATTTTAGGAGATTTGTTAGCTAGTTGTTTTGAATAACATTTATTGTAAATGGACACTTGTTATTTAATAAGTGATCCATAATTAGAGGTAGTTAGGACATGGAGCTTATAAATAGCTCATTGCAAGAGTGTTTGGATTTTCAGGTGTAAATTCTTGCAAAATCAAATATGTAATTTTTTTTTGTTTTTTGTTTTTTTTTTATTATTATTAAAATTACGTGTTTGAGGACACTTCCACCATTATTGTGGTATTGGAGCTCCAGTAATGTTGCAATGGATGTGAAGAGGAGATTCCAGCTCTACAAGTTTGCGCAAAACTCCATTAAATTGCTCGACATATGATTGGTATGGAATTTGTCCCTTTTTTGTTCAAAAGAAAAGAATTTTTATTATTGTTTTTAGATTGTTAAATCTGAAAACCAATTTTTGTATTATTATAAAAGAATAAAAAAAGAGAATTAGTGAAAATAATGAAGCACTGTTGCATCCAAGAAACTGCCATCCCTCCCTCTGCTACTTTTTCTTCTTCAGATAATGCTCTGCACCAGTAATCATACCCCCGGCAGGATCAGTAAGGACCCATTCAGTGCCAAAGAACTTGAGTCTGAAGCATTTTGGACCAGAAATGGAAGAAAAAGTTTCACACAGTATGGAAAATTGATTATGAATTGATCTACATTGTGACTATTCCTGTAGAGTATTCGGACACCAACGATATGTTCATGTTGATGCTGCCAAACAAACAATTGTGTTTCAACCCAAATCTAGCACTTGAGTTGTTGGTCAAGATGAGATGCACCGCCTGAAAATTTGACGTTTTCATTGCCCCACGTAATGTAAAAATTGTTTCTAAAAATGGTCGATTAGATTACTCCAAAAAGAGGGAGAATCGTTGTTATGAAAATATATAATGACCACTTTTGATTTTCAAAACCATGCTTTGCTTTTTGGTGGAGTTGACAGAAGAGTTTTCAATCAGGGAAGGATAGTGTGCTGCGAATTGGGGTAGATCAACAAGAGAGAAAGAACTTTGTCACCCGATCAGCGTGGAGAAATTCGGGAGGATCTGGGCCTGCTTCTGTAGATCTCCACTATCAATGGATCCACCCATTTGCTTGCAACCACCCGTGGTTTAAAGCACTAGTTGTACTAGAAATTGCCAATAACATTCACGGTGTGCAGAGTTCCAATCTAATTATCTGCATCAGTAGCGGAATAATTGAAAAAGGCTTAAAAAAAATTGATCCCAATTGGTGGGTTAGAAGGCCTGAGAAGATGGATTTGATGATAATTTGATATTATTTATGGTAATCTTGATATATTTACTCATACATGACCACAGTCAAATCTGGTGTTTTGGTGCATAGCAGAGAATTATAAGTTGATGAATGCAGCAATTGAAATCATCGTTTCAACAATAAGAAATTGGACTCCACGCTGCCAGTCTCACACTTGAAACTCATTCATTTTTTTAACACAGGTTTTAAAGACTTTCATAAAGTTTTAATGGAGTGATAAGGATTTTCCCTTGTTTGTAATTTGTAAATTGGAGAGATAAGGAATTTACTATTATTTGAAATAGTGTTTTTTTTTGGAGAAATAAGGTGTGTAGGGTAATATTTTTTTTTTTTTAAGAAGTTTTTTTTTTATTTTTCAATTGGGATCATCACATTGTAACTCAAAGTAATTTTACTTTGAGGGGGGGTAACTTTTTTTTACCAAGTTTTGCAAGAGCATCGTTGTAAAAGTCAAATTTTGAAAGTTACCTTGTAATTTTTGAGAAATTGACTAGAGCCAAGTGCAAAGCTCAGTGATTTTTCTCCTGCTTCAACGACTATACGAGGGTCAAGGCCAAGCCCCGATAGATCGTGTTTTTTGCATGGTGTGTTGTGTTGCCCATCTTGACATTTTTTTTTTATTCTTGGTGCGAAGCTTCAACGCTACAATGTCAAAGTTGATTAATTTGTTTTCTGATTCCGACAAACTTGAAGGCACAAAATCTTATAAAACATGGCACCGTCTCATCGAAAGCACTCTCATTTACAATGAATTATGGCAGGGTATATGTGATGGAGATATTAAGCCAAATAAACCCACAGATGCAGCTGCACTAGCAAAATGGGAAGTTAAGAATGCCAAAGCCCTAGCTCTTATTAAATCTTATGTGAATGATGAGATGTATGTCCATATAGAAAATCCTACAGATGCATGGTCTGCTTTGAAAACTTTTAAAGACTTCTTTGATACTCAGCCTGAATCAAAGAAAGTTGATCTACAATTAAAATTGTTGCAACAAAAATTGACTGAAGGAGGTGATGTACTTGAATATTAGGCAGGAAATCATTAATGTTGGTTTTCCAACAATAGATGATAGTGTTATGGTAACAATTGTAATTGCTAGACTTCCTTCTTCCTTCACGCATTTTTTGGAGACTTTATAATTAACTAGGAAATTAGAGAAAATAAAGTTTGATGAGCTCTGTGAAATGTTGACCCAACATGATAAAACCTTTGGGAAGAAGAAGAAAGTTGGTGAAGATGTTTTTTTCACAAAGGCTAGCACTAGTAAATCATCAATAGATAGTTCTCGAGGCAGAGGTAGAGGGAATCAGAATCAAGCAGCACATAATGTACAAAGTCGAGGTCGAAGCCAAAGCAGAGGAAACAACTTTAATAGAGGCAACAGTTCAGGAAGGAGTAATTTTCAAGGTAGAGGAAACAACCAAGGAAGAGGCAATTTTCAAGGACAAGGAAATAATAATCAAGGTAGAGGACAATCTCAACATAGAAGTCAAAGTAGAGGCAGAGGAAAATCTTCAAGAAGAGGAAGAGACTTAAGTCAAATTGTGTGTCGAAGATGTAATAAAGTTGGTCATTATGCTGAAGATTGTCAAACATCTCTTAATAAAATTCCCAAGTTTCAGCAGCACTCAGTGCAATTTGCAAATGATCAAGATGATGATAACTTAGAATATGTTTTTACTTCCTCACCAGCATCACAACTTTCATCCCATCTTAGAAGTGATTATGAATATGCCTGAATCTTGGATTCCGGGGCAACTCAGCACATGACTTGTCGACGTGATTTTTTTTGGAATTTTCAAGATTGCCAACCTAATTCCATTTTTCTTGCTGATGATACAAAACATACTCCTTATGGAAAAGGAACAGGTAAAGTTTTTCTCCCTGGCATTAGAAAAAAATGATTTCCAATGTATGGTATGTACTAACTTTCAAGAAAAATTTGCTCTCTTTAGTCATGATTCGACAAGCAAGACATCAGGTGATTATGGAAGATGGTTTTGTCAAGATTAATTCAGTCAAACAGAGCTTGAAAATAGTCATGACAGGTTGTGAAGATGGAAAACTGTTATGGATGAAAGGGACAGTTATTCCAAGGAATTCTGATTTTGTAGGGGCAGTGGCTATAGGAACTATGGCATGTAAGATATGGACATTTAAATTTTGAGAGTATTTCTCAAATTCAGAAACAAGGAATTGTTAAAGGACTTCCCACTTTCAAAAGGGACAATGCAAAATGTGAAGCTTGCATTTATGGCAAAGAAAGTTGAGAAAGTTTTCCAACAAGTACATGGCATGCAAATAGGCGGCTACAGCTAGTTCACAGTGATGTTTGTGGACCAATACAAACTTCATTTGGTGGTTGCAAATATTTCTTACTATACATTGATGATTTCAGCAGAATGACTTGGGTTTACTTCTTGAAGAACAAGTCAGAATCATTTGAGAAGTTTAAAATTTTTGGCCAACTTGTTGAAAATGAAGTCAAAGAAAATATAGGTACTCTCAGGATAGATAATGAGGGAGAATTCACTTCAACTGAATTCAAAACTTATTGCAGTGAAAATGGCATAAGACGGCAACTTACAAACGTTTACACTTCACAGCAAAATGGAGTAGTCAAAAGAATGAATCGCACCTTGTTAGGAATGGAGAGATCCATTTTAACTTTCAAGAGGTTAAGTCCAACATATTGGGCAGAAGCAATACATACAACTGTCTACTTAAGAAACAGATCTCCAACTACTTCTTTAGATGGAATCACACCTTATGAAGCTTGGTTTGGTTTCAAACCTCGAGTTAAACGTCTTAGAGTTTTTGGATCAGTATGTTATACCTTAGTTCCGAAAGAAAAATGAACTAAGCTTGACTCAAGAATTTTAAAATGCACAATGATTGGCTATTCTGATGAGAAGAAAGGGTATCAACTTTTGACCAATGGAAAATTCATTATGAGTAGGGATGTCATTTTTTATGAAACTGAGAGTAAGAGTGCTGAAGAAATCAAAAATCTTCTTCACAAGTTAGAAGCTAACGGAAGTAAAAGAAATGGAAAAATGAAAAGTCAACCAAGTTCACCAAATTGGTATGAACTTGATTTTCCTTCCTCCGAAGATGAGTCATCCAGTCCATCTACATCAACAACATCATTTGGGTCTTCTAGTAGTTCATTTGCATCTCCAAGCAGCAGTAATTCTTCTGACAATGATTCTCCACACTCTTCACTTGAACGAAGAACATCAGTTTATATTAATCCTCTTTACAATGATGGAGAGTTTTCAGAAGCGAAAACAAGTGAGCACCAACTGCCGAAATGGGTAGTTCAACTTTTGAAAGATGTAAACCCTGATGAGTAGAATAAAACAGGCACTAGAAAGGGCACATCGAAGTGAAGGCAATTTTTCCTTGATAGCGAATGATTTTATTGAACCTTCCACATTCAAAGAAGCAATAAAACATAAAGAATGGCAACAGGCTATGGTTGAAGAATATCACGCAGTAATTGAGAACGACACTTGGAAACTTGTTGATTTTCCATCAAATTTTAAGCCCATAGGATGCAAATGGGTTTACATAATTAAGTATAATCAAAAGGGAGATCTTGAAAAGTATAAAGCACAACTTGTTGCAAAAGGTTTTGCGCAACAGGAAGGCATTGATTATGAGGAAACTTTGCGCCTACAGCTCAATGGAACACCATTCGATTAACACTTGCATTGGCCGCTTAGAAAGGATGGAAAGCTCATCAAATGGATGTGAAAAGTGCTTTCCTTAATGGGGATTTACAGGAAGAAGTGTATATGACCCAACCCCCAGGTTTTGAAATTGAAGGATAAGAACATAAAGTATGCAAATTGATCAAGGCTTTATATGGATTAAAACAAGCTCCCCGAGCTTGGTATGAAAAAATGGATGAATACCTTAAGAAAGTTGGTTTTCAATGAAGTGAATCTAATGATACTTTGTATGTGTGAAAACAGGGAAAATATCTGGTAATTCTTCTTATGTATGTCGATGATTTGATCATTACAGGCAACCATGATGATCATATTGCACAGGTGAAAAAGGAGTTACATGCAGGTTTTAAGATGACAGATTTGGGATTACTTCACTACTATCTTGGAGTTGAAGTCTTCCAACGTCCACATCATATTTTCATTTCTCAGAGTAAGTACGCAACAGAGGTTCTTTAGCAATTTGGCATGTAGGATTGCAAGCCCATTCTCACTCCCATGGAGCAAAACTTGAAACTTTCAAAATTTGAAGGGGGAAAAGGTGGATAGTACAACTTACAGACAGTTGATTGGCAGCTTGATTTATTTGACAAATACTCGTCCTGATCTATCTTATGCAGTCAGTATTCTTTCATGTTTTATGCAGGAACCACGAGACAGCCACTAGAATGCAGCCAAAAGAGTTCTTTGATATATCCAAGGAACAAAAGATTTTGGTATTCTTTACACAAAGACTAAAACTTTTGTACTTGGTGGATATTCCAATGCCAACTTTTCTGGAAGTATTGATGATCGAGCATCAACATCAGGTTATTTAATGAACATGGGGTTAGCCGCAGTATCTTGGAGTTGTAAGAAACAAGCTACAGTGGCCACTTCTTTAGAAGAAGCAGAGTACATTTCAGCATGGGAAGCAACATGTGAAATTGTATGGTTGCACAGAATTTTGCAGGACTTGGGCATTTCTCAGACAGAAGATACATCATTATTCATTGATAGCCAGTCAGCCATCAAACTTGCCATGAACCCAATTTTTTATTCAAAGACAAAGCATGTGGACACCAAGTATCATCATATCAGATCTCTCATTGCCAAAGATGTCCTCAAGCTAGTTTATTGTCCTTCCGAAGATCAGATCTCTAACATTTTCACGAAACCTCTTGGTAGAATAAAATTTACTAACTTCAGGGATGAACTTGGTATCTGTTGTATTGTATTTTTGGATCATGGGGGGAATGTTAGATGATCCAAAAATAAAATATTATCATATATTATAAAGTAGGAATAAAATAATTATTAATTTAAGATATTAAATTAATAATTATTATTCTAGAATGTTTAATTATTTAACGGAGACATTTAGAATTAGTATATTGTTGTAACAAGATATGACTCTCCAAAAGTGTCGTATCTTAGGCTCTATTTTAGGAGATTTGTTAGCTAGTTGTTTTGAATAGCGTTTATTATAAATGGACACTTGTTATTTAATAAGTGATCCATAATTAGAGAGCCCCAAGGAATGGCTCAATTGGTCGAGTTCCCGTTGCTAAGTACTTTCCCAATTGGGAGGTCACGGGGTCAAATATCCTCGATGCCCTTGGGGTTAGGCCTGTTAAGATTGGTCGATGGGCAGATCCCTTTGGGTGGATTTGCCCCGATATTTCCCGTGGATGTAGCGACCACTCAGTGATCATGAACGACAGTTTAAAAAAAAAAAGTGATCCATAATTAGAGGTAGTTAGGACATGGAACTTATAAATAGCTCATTGCAAGAGTGTTTGGATGTTCGGGTGTAAACTTTTGAAAAATCAAATATGTAATTTTTTTTTCGAATTAATAAAATTAAGTTTCTGAGGACACTGCTGCCATTAGGTATCACTTTGCATGTGTGATTTCCTTGCTAGATTTGGCATGTATGGTATGGAATCTGGTTCTTTGTTTTCATGGCACGATTTTTTCAAGGTGTGATTGTATTTTCAACCTAGCCTTTCCATTTCTAGATAGTCATGGTGTGATGGGGTTTTCATGTTTTGGTTAAGTTGGATTTCCATATGGATATGAAGTTGACTGAGGTGGATCTCTAAATAATAGAACACATGACCTAGTAACCCCTGAACCGAACTCTAGGTTGCGGTAAAGCTAGATTTTGTGTTGCCTCGGTGGGCCTAGAAATCTGTGACCGATGAATGGTGGGATAGACGGTAAATCCTAGAGGTGGGTGCTCTCCATCAGGTCTAGTAATCTTGGGATGGGATATGCGGTAAATCCTAGAGAGTGGGTCTCAGTTAAGGGCCTAGTGATCCGGTGTGGATTGCAGTAAAGCCTGAGAGACTAGGAGATAGGAAAATTCCTCACAGTGTAGGTGGAGAAATCCGATGGCATTCATGCTTGTTTTGGCATAGTGATCTATTGGAGATCATGGTAAATTTTATTTTTACATGTTATTGTTTAACCTAGTGATTTGGGATGGATTACAGTAAATCCTAGTTTTTATGGATGAGGGTGAGGTGGTGTAGCCTCGGATCCCCTGGTTGGTTCTTTTGGTTTGATTCCCACATTCATGCTTGGAATATGGCAGGGGGTTGAATGACTGAAGAGAGAATTGGCTTAGCCATTCTATGGTCGGGTGGAATGTGGTAATCCCATCTCGGGTTTGATTTTGCAATAATTAACAAGAGGTTTTTTCGTTGCCATATTATGTGTAAATATACTAGCTTATATGTGGATTTTATGGCTGATGTATCCTTGATATTTCTATTGTTATTATGTTTGTTATAAGAATGTATTATGACAATGATGATGTATGGATATCCTCATGTTTTGATTTGTAAATGAATGAACAATGTATCTATGACCTAATAGATGATAATGTAGCTAATGACATAAGGGAACAATGCTTCTTAGCAATTCTTAGATAAGTATGAAACCCCTATGCTCATATATGTTGTTTAAACATGTAGATTACATATTTGTGACATGTTTGACGAAATGTTTGTCATGGATAATAAGGGTCCATTCAAGTCCTTGTTCAAGTAATTGCATTTGTATCATTATTCAGTCGTTATCTTTCAGTTGTAAAAGTGCCATTGAGTTTTGGGCAGTGACTTGGGCTCTAGGCCTGAAAAAGTGGCACAAATCTTGGACATGCAGGCTCAGCACTGCACAAAAAAGTCCCTAAACGCATGCATACCCATGTTGTGGGAGCGTCTGGAGCCTCTTGGACACATGCTCAGCCATATCAATGGAGTGTCTGGGGGTATAATGGTCAAAAAACTCAGTGGGACCTAGGGGCTAGTTACCTGAGTGGTTGGGATAGTTCGTGGGAGTCTTGTTGCTGATGTGGAAGGTGTTGTACCTCTAAGATGATAATGGTCAATTGATCATGCCAGAGCATCTAAGATATTTGTTTTTGGGTTTTGGGTTTTGGTTTTTATGGAGGATCAATACACAAAACAAATTATAAGAATGATGTATTTAACCCTTTTAGATAGTACTAACAAATAACCAAAGGGCTGCTATTTAACTTCACACAATGATTTAAGTTGATAAGATGTGCAGAAAGAATAGTAAAGAGATATGATTAATTTAAATTTCAGATAGAAAGATAAATCATCATAAGTGGGAAAACCTTTGACTAATGTTCAAAGTTAAACAAAATATGCTTAAAATTACATAATATACTGACAATTTTATGATTTAGAGGGAGCCTTTCAGACAAATAGTCCAATATCTAAATCTCTTTATAATGATAACTTCATAAGGAATTTTAAGAATAATTGTAACACATTTATTCTCTCCTGATATCTCTGTAAAACTTAAACATATGCAAAATTAACAGAATGAATGGAACACATGAAAGACTTATAGAAGAAAACGAGACTGTATAATATCAAATTCAGAATGCTTTTCTTTATTATCAGTGATCTAAGAAAAGCATGTACATAGATGCTTGCAAAATTGCTTATGGAAAGGTACCACCTTTAATAACTTGTAGAAGAGAGTTATTTATACTAGTTTGGATAGTAAACAAAATATCCTAAAATGATTACAAAAATAGCGTGAAAGAAAATAGGAAAAGGAAACTGTTGAATGATGTTCCCCTATTAGGTAGGATTTTTTTGATGACTGTTCCTTCAAAAATTGTTGTGTTTTCTTCTTGTTGGGATGGAAAGTTAATCAATTGTTTCACACAATTGATCCCACCTCTCCTCACTTGGTATATCCAGATTTAGCATTCTTCTAAATATCTCATTGACTTCGATATATCTTTCAAAATTGGGTTTAGTGAGAAAAAGATGTCCAACTTCATATTTGATTGTGAGGTAAGGGCTCAAAGCTTCCAAAAACTCTTTGCCAGTAATCTATCTTTTTATCCTTGCAAATTGACTGTTGTCTGTTGCAATAGTATATAATCTTTTACAGTAATCATCCAATTTTACTAGCTGATCATTTGGTGACACTAACTCTGGTAAACCTTTCTTATTCAACATTCTGAATTTAGAATGAAACCTTCTGACTGCAATGTTCAAATCTTCACACTTTGTTTTCAGTTGAGTCAGTAGATTCTTCTTCATTAGGACTTTCTTAATATCAAAAATAGTATTTGTTCTATCTAGAATATTTATCTCTTGTAACTGTTGCCTAGTCTTAGGGTTTATTACTTTGATCATCCCTACTACTTCTTTGGGTTTTGTGCCCAATGTTGCCCTCTGATTATCTATCTTTGTCCTGCATTTAGCAATCAATTCTTGCTGCTCAAAAATAATTTGTATGGATGGCCATACTTCTGTTATGGAGTGGTTGATATCTAACCAGATGTCCTCTTTGGCCTAGGCCAAAGTGTCTCCCATTAGAGTCTTACTCTCTAATCGTTTAACCTTGAGTTCTAACCTGTGCGACTTTTGCATTTCCTCCACATACAAGGTATCATTCTTTACCTTCTGTGACTCCAGGGTTTGGAACTTCTGGAGTAACTTTTCATTCTGTTGTTTTTGTGCTTGTAACTCCTGTGATAACCTTGTTGTTTCAACTGTCCTGAAGATGAAGCAATGTGAGTAGGAGATGAGCTTGGTTCTGTTCTTGCTGTTGTAGCATTTTTTGGTTTTGGTAAGTTAGCATCAATTAGTAAAAAAAATGAAAATATATTTCAAAAAATGTTAAGTTAGGATATGGACAAAAAAGAATATTGAATCAAAAAATGTTAGGCATATTTTGATGAATAAGTCCATATCAAATAAAATGTTAGAATAGATGCCCTAAAAAAGGAAGGAAAAAATAAAATGTTAGATTAGAAAGAAAAGAAAAAATAATAAATTCTAAAAGTGTTGCAAATCCAAATGCCACTTGATCCAAAAGCTTTTGCTTATATATGTGTTAAAGAATTACATGCATAAATTGTAGCTTAACATAGAAAACTTAATGTGCACGTGAGAGAAGAGGAGAAACACATAAGGCATGAAAGAAGACAACAAGACTTGATAACTGAGTTCGTTCAACTTGGACTACGACTCCGGCCCCTGCTCGATCAATGGGGAGGCCTTCATTCATTAAGTGGAATGTAAAAGAAGAGTATAAGCATCAGTTACAAAAAGGAGTCTTATACCTCCATACTGAAAAATGGCTGAAAAATGCAAAACTGTGATGGAGAAATGGACTTCGCCATTGCATTCATGGTGTCGAGAAGTGCTGAAACCATATAAAATTTGTCAAATTCTGACAAAGTGAAATTTTTCCCCTCCTTCAATAATTTTCCTTGAACCACATGCACTGCATCCTCTACCTGAGTGCACTGAAAAATTGCATTTAAATATAAATTTTGGGGTAGATTTCTCAATAAAGTTGTTGGTGCAGTTGGTTAAGGATTCGTTTAATAGGGAGGAGGTCGGGAGGTCAAACCCCGCCTCCTCCTTTTTTATACACCACCAACAAAATTGTTTTTAAATTAAAGTAATGGTTGGGTCGGGCCCGCCTTGGGCGGCCCACCCATCGTACCCTCCTCCGCTTTGCATTCTTTTTTGGTGATGGCCATTGTAATATTGTGTTGGGTTGTTGGTTTTGGGTTGGGTCCGCGCCCCAAGGGCCGACCCACCCACTCTGCTCCCATTTTATGTTTGTAAGTTCCGTGGCCGGGGGAGGGGCTGGGGGTCATGGCCTGCCCCTCCTTTGGTTATGTATTTGTTTTTGGAGTGGCAGGGTTGGTGGCCCACCACCTTAAAAAAAAAAATTGTTAATAAAAAAAAATTATGTAATTTTGTAAATTCGGTTTTGGACTAAAGGGGTCATTTTAACAAGGCCACAATTTTGCCCAGAATTTTGCCGGAGTTGGCCGAATTCCATCTATCAGAAAAGTAGGAATTGTGTCCTTGTTAAACCTACCTAGTCATCAAAAGTCAACGAAACTTTTAATGCCTCTATCGCCTTCATCCGGACTCAGATTGGAGTGTCTTTAACACCGTTGGAATCAGGGTGACAAGTACTTTGATCTGATGTCAAGTTAATCAGATTTTCACCACTTTGAATTTTGATCTTTTCCATGCCATTGTGTCTAAAGATCCACCTAGATCAATCCTCCCCATTGAGGAGCTTTTGGACCACCAAAAGCTTTATTAGTCAATTGGCAAGTGAGGGAATCGTTCCCTCGCTCTTTCCTTCTCCAGCCATTTTTCCTTGCTAGGGTGCATCCCCTTGAAAACAACTCGAAGGTATTCCACATCTCCCCATCGTGAAGTCCTGGTTCTTCTGTAAGGGATGATGTCTTCTGGTAACTCATCAAGGTACTTTGGTGACAAATCATCAATTGTAGGAACTGTGCCCACCTCTTTGGTGTCCATAATTAATGGTGGCTCATATAGCTTTAAGTTCTCCACATTCACTATGGAGTACATCTGCATATATATTGGAAAATTGAGATGAAAGGCATTGTTTCCAATCTTATCCAAAATGGTGAATGGGCCATATCAGATTGGTCGCAACTTCTTCCCTTCTCCCTTCATCCTATCCTTTCTGATATGGAACCACACTTCGTCTCCCACTTGAAATTGATGGTCAACTCGGTGTTTGTCATGTCGAGCCTTGTAACGGGCTTGACTTTTCTCCAACTGCTCCTGTACTACTTGGTGAATCAACTGGATCCGCTGAATGAACTACTACGCTTTGTCCCTGTCATTATGTCCACTAGAGTCATCTTCCCTTCCAAATACCATATCAAAAGGGTCCTTTGACAGGTAACCAAAACATGTTTCAAATGGTGAATGCTGCGTAGATGAGTGCACTACTCGGTTGTAGGAATGTTGCACATATGGAAGATGCTCATCCCACAACTTAGGATGTTTGCCACAATAGCCTCGTAACAAGTGTACCATGGTGTGATTTACAACCTCTATTTGTTCGTCAGTCTATGGATGGAATGCCATGCTTCTTTTCAACTTGGTGTCCATCATCTTCCAAAAGCTAGTCCAAAACTCTCTGAGAAAGTGACAGTCCCAATCTGACACAAGCAATGTGGGAAACCCAAAATGGACCTAAACATGCTTAAAGAAAATATTAGTCTTCTCTCTATTAATCTGCTTTTTAAAGGCATTAAAATACACATCTTACTAAAACAGTAAACGACGACATACAAATAGTCGTGACTTTTTCTAGACAAAGGCAAACCTCCTATAAAATCCATCGACACACTTTCCCATGGACGACTCGGAATAGGGAGTGGTGTGTAGAGCCCGAGTTTTCTATTAGAGGGCTTTGAAACATAACACATCACACAACCCTTTACATAGCGAGTCACAATGTTCTTCATATGAGGCCAAAAACAAAATCTTTGTACATGACACAAAGTTTTTTCGACACCAAAATGACCAGACACAAGGGAAATGTGGGCCTCCTAGATTACATGTACCCTTTCTCCTGTGGGTATGCACAATTTGCCAAGGTGATACAACAGTTTCCCCTGTAAGTGATAGTTTTCCACCTGTGAACCATGGGTTAGTTTTGCATAAATCTCCTTAAAGTCATCATCGTTAGAATATTGTTCAACATAACTTTCAAAAGATAATGAAGCATTATGCAAAATAATAGAAGCAGAAATAGGAGGGCGGGATAGCATATCGGCCACTTTGTTGCTAGTGCCCTTATTATACTTTATTATCAGATGAAATTGTTGAGGAAAACCCATCCACCTGAAATGATGAGATTGCTGCAACTTGGTCTGTGACTGAAGATATTGCAAGGGTTGATGATTCGTATGGATGATGGTCTCCTTGCTGATCAAGTAGTGTTTCCACTTTTTTACACTCTGGACCAAGGCATATAATTCCTTGTCATAAGTGGGATAGTTTATCACAACCTGAGAGAACTTCTCTGAATGGTAACATATCGGCTTCTTTTGCTGCATCAGTACATCTCCCATGGCATATCCACTAGTGTCTGTCTCGATCTTGAATGGCTGTTGGAGATCTAGTAAGGCCAAGATTGATGCACTGCTGATCCTTTCTTTCAATGTTTCGAAGGACTTATGCTTCTTTCCTCCCGATTGAAAGACTTGCTTTACACTTGTCAATGCTTGTAAAGGTGGTGCAATAATAGAGAAATTGGCAATAAATCTCCTCGAATACTGGACTACACCTAAAAAGTTGCGAACCTCAGTTACACTAGTAGGCTTAGGCCAATTTACAATTGCTTCAACTTTAGAATGATCAATTTTTAGCTGACCATGACCAATGATATGACCTAGGTAAACCAAAGAGGTTTTCCCAAACTCACACTTTGACAATTTTACATAGAGTTTTTCATTTTTCAATACATCAAACACTTTCTTCACAAGACATACATGTTCATTCCAACTTTTACTAAAGACAAGGATATCATCTAGATATACAAGAACAAATTCATCAATGAAAGGCCTAAAGAGATCATTCATGACCCTCATGAAAGTGGCTGGAGCGTTGCAAAGTCTGAATGGCATCACCATCCATTCTAAGAACCCCTGATTGGTATTGAAGGTAGTTTTCCACACATCCTGCTTTGTAATTCAGACTTGGTGACAACCACTATGCAAATCCAATTTGGTGAAATAGATAACCTTCTTTAACTAATCTAATAAGTCATCAATGTGGGGAAGAGGGTAAAGATTTTTCATTGTGATTTTGTTTAGTGCTCGAAAATCCACACACATCCTCCATGTGCCATCTTTCTTCGGCACTAAGACAATCAGTGAGCTGCATGGAGAAGTACTTGGTCTGATGACCCCTTGGTTCAATAGTTCCTGCACCTGCTTTTTGATCTCCTCCATCTCAATGGTTGACATCCTGTACATGCCAATATTCGGTAAAGGAGCGTCATGCTGCAAATGGATCTCATGTTGGATTTCCCTCTTCAGAGGTAATCCCTTTGGTTCCTGAAACATCTCACCATAGTTAGAAATTAATTCACATAATTCCTTTTTATGCACATGATCACAACCTTGGAAAGCATCAGATAATTCTGCATCTTTTCCCCTTACAATCATAAGCACGCATCCCTTACTGGAATTCACCAACCTGTTCATTTGTCCTGCACTTACAAGGCTAGCACTGATTTTAGTTTGATGAGCCCTTACAATATATTATACCCCATCTTTTGTGATTTGGTATTTGTTTTCATGACGAAAGAAGATTTCATTTCTATCATATAGATATGGACTCCCTAACATCATGCCATTGATATCCAATGGTATCAAATCAAATTTTACCTCGACCACTAACTTAGAAGCAATTACAAATTTAACCTTACACTGCTTAGTTACATTCAGTTTTGCTTTATCATGTATCCATCCAAGTGGGTAAGGTTTTGGATGTGGTGTGGTTCCCAAGCCTAGCTTCTTTACCAAGGACTCTGAAATTAAGTTTTCTTAGGATCCAATATCAAATAGAGTTTCCACTTTTGTATGATTTATGATAACTCTAATATGAAATAGCTCAATTATCTTTTGTTCATTAGGAAGAGACTCGTCTATTGAACTAGTGCCTTCATGTGATTCAGAATTAACATAAGGTGTAAGAGTACCTTTTATTCCTGCTACTATGATCAATGCTTCATCTCCCGAATCAGATCCAAGGTCTTCCTGCATAGTTGCCACTGTCTTCTACTTGCCTTTTCCTCCATACTTCTTTGGTCTCTTTTCCAGGTATTGTTTCCAACAATGATCGTCGTCATGACCTTCCTTTTTGGAGTCATTGCAATAAGGTATTTCTCCTTCACCTTTCTTGGTTGATTTCGTCCTCTTCTCCTTTCCTTTTCATTTCACTTTGGGTTTGCCATTTGGAGGTTTGAAAAGTGGTTTCTTGAAATGATCTTCTCTTTCATTTTTGCCTCTGTTCTCAAGATGGATTGCCTTCACACTTGCGGAGTCAATAGTAGTTGGTTCAAACAATAATAATGAATGTCTAAGGTAACTGTGTAATGATCCAATATACTTAGTTACTACTTCAGGTGAGTCAAGTGCAATGTCCAAATTAAGTGCATGTTTTACAAATTCCTTTGTAAAACTTTGAACATCTTGACCTCTGCCTTGCCTTATGTATTGCCAATCCATTAAGGTTTTTTGTTTGTAACACAAGGGACAAAATTGTTCCTTTAATGTAGAAATAAAACTAGGCCATGAGGAAAGAATATTACCTACACTCTTACTGCTTCACAATTTTCTCTCCCACCAAACTAGAGCGGTGCTACTCAGCTGAAGAGAGGCTAGTTGAATCTTTGCCTCATACTCATCGATCCACTGAATCCTGTAGTAGATTTCAATCTGCCTAATCCAGTTGTTAAGCTTTTCTATATTACTTTCACTATTAAACATGGGAAGATCAAATTTGACATCTAATTTAAAGAAAGGTTTCTTAGATGCATCCCTTGAATTTCTACGATTATGGTGATGAGAGGAAGAAGAACTTTCACTCATGGAAGGAGAAGGAGGGGGTTCTTCTCCACCATTTCCATGCACTGAACCTTGTTCTTCTGGATTTCTCTCTTCTGCTTTCTCTAACCTTGAAAGCAACTGACCAACATTCTCTACCATCGTATACAAGGTTTTGCGGAAATTGCGCTCCTATTCATGACGAGCCTCTTCATATGCCATGTTTCTCATTCGATGTGCACGCCCCGCTTCGAGATTGAAAGACTTTAGTTTCCCTTCACCTCTTCGGAGCCTGTTTCTTGTTAGCATACAAAAATGCAATTCACATCTAAAAAAATACCTGCTCTGATACCACTTGATCCAAAATCTTTTGCTTATAGATGTGTTAAAGAATTACAAGCATAAATTGTAGCTTAACATAGAAAACTTAATGTGCACATGATAGAAGAGGAGAAACACATAAATCTTGAAATAAGACAATACGACTTGATAATGGAGTTTGTCTGACTTGGACTACATCTTCAGGCCCTACTCGGTCAATGGGGAGGCCTTCATTCATTAAGTGGCATGTAAAAGAAGAGTACAAGTATCAGTTACAAAAAGGAGTCTTATACCTCCATACTGAAAAATGGTCGAACAATGAAAAACTTTGATGGATAAATGGACAACACCATTGCGTTTGTGGTGTCAAGAAGTGCTGAAACCATATAAAATTTGTCAAATTCTGACAAAGTGAAATTTCACCTCTCTTGCAAAATTTTGCCTCGAACCACGTGTACTACCGCCTCTACCTAAGCACACTGAAAATTTTCATTTAAATATAAATTCTAGGGCGGATTTCTCAATAAATTTGTTGGCGTAGTTGGTTAAGGATTCGTTTAATAGGGAGGAGGTCGGGAGGTCAAACCCCGCCTCCTTTTTTATACACCACCAACAAATTATTTTTAAATTAAAATAATGGTTGGGTTGGGTCTGCCTTGGGTGGCCCGTCCACGGTACCCACCTCCGCTCTACATTATTTTTTGGTGATAGTTGTTGTAATATTGTGTTGGGTTGTTGTTTTTGGGTTGGGTCCGTGCCCCAAGGGCCGGCCCACCCACTCCGCTCCCATTATATGTTTGTAAGTTTCTTGGCCGGGGCAGGGGCTAGGGGTTGTGGCCCGCCCCTCCCTTGGTTATGTATTTGTTTTTGGGGTGGTGGGGTTGGTGGCCTGCCACGTTTTTTTAAAAAAAATTTTGTTAATAAAAGAAAATTATGCAATTTTGGAAATTCGGTTTTGGACCGAAGGGGTCATTTTAATGAGGCCACTAAAATTTCCAAATTTAGAGGATCCAATGACTAAAGATATTGCAGAAACACAAATTTTGGATTTAATATTCTTCTTGTCCATATCCTAACTTAAGATTTTTTGAAATATATTTTCACTTTTTTTGGCTAATTGATGCTAACTTACCAAAACCAAAAAATGCTACAACATCGACTCCAATTGGGGACTGCTTTCTCTTATAGAATGCAGAGAACCTATAGATCCATGTGCCTTCTCCTTGGGCTATGGAGTCTTTGTTGTGAAAAACTCACACTGACAGTTTGAAAAGTAAAATAAACTGGAATTTTTACAATGATAGTAATGAAATTTACTTCAACTTCTCAGCACTAAATGTAATGTTTGACAAACCTTCCATTAACAGGATAAGTGGAATATAGTCCCTCAAGATTTTGTAGCACAAAAGTGTTGTTTCCTACTTCAGCAATATCTAGAGGTCTAAACCATAAGTTGTCAAAGTTTCCATGTTTTCCCTTGTCTTCTCTTCTAGAATCCCATCTTAGAACTAGATCACCCTCCTTGAAGTCCCTTTCCCTGGCTCTTCTATCAAACAATCTCTTCATCATATTCTGATACTTTTTCAATTTGTATTGAAATTCATCTCTGTTTTCATTTAGTTCAATAATTTGATTTATTCGGCTTGAAAAATCATCAGGTTCATTAGTTGAATCCTACAAAAACCTCAAAACAGGGAAGGCCAAGTTGGTAGGGAAAATTGCATCTTTCCCATAGACTAAATTAGGGGAAGTAGCTAAAATTGCCAGCTTCAGAGGACCCAATGACTAAAGAGATTGCAGAAACTAAAACTCAGAAATCTAACATGATGAATCTAATCATGGAACAAAATATGCAAATAAAATAGATGGAGGACCAAATGGAGAAACTTGTCAAAGAGAAAGAGGAAACTGCAAAAAGGGCCAATATTCCAATGGATGTAGTTCCTCTTCCAACAGTATCTATAACTATAGCTTCTACCTCAGGCACATCAACAACTACAGGAACAACAGTGGGAGCTGAACAGCTTGCTGAAGCTATTCATAATTTGTCTATTCAGACAGAGGAAATGATGAAATTGCAGGATCAACTTAAGACACTAAAACACATGAAAGAAGTTGCAGGCAGTTCACATGCAACTGAGTTGCAGAGGGAAAAAAGTCAAATAGAGGTATTACAGAAAGGAATCAAATAATATTACCTTGGAAATAAATTGGGTTTGATAAAGAAAATGTTATGGGAAGACATTACTGAATCAATCAAAGATATCTGGCCTTATATCAGGATAATCTTTGATGAAAAGGACTTGTTGGAGAAAGCTCAGGAAGCTATTGAAACCATATCCAAGGAACTTGAGGACATGCCAAAAGTTGCCATTGAAATAATCAAGTTTCTGAATTCTAAAGACAACTATGAGCTTGAAGAATTAGGTATTAATGATAGGACAAAAACCATACTGGATGTGAAGAAGATTATTACAAAGAAAAATCTCATTCTTTAGTTGGAGGAGAAATGCAACAGTGTTAATGTCATAGTTCAATATTTCTTCAGCAGGTTGGAATCCTTGACTAGCAAGGGTTTGCCCTCTATGCTAGTGATAAATGATAAATTAATGCCCATTGAAGACTATGTCTGAAAACTTGTAGAAGTCTGTACTAAAGCAGCTACAATTTCAAACATAAGAGGTGCAACAACAACAAGGGTTGTGCTAAATGCACCCAGAGATGCCTTTTTCATCCTAAATGAAATCAGACATATATTTTTAGTGAAACCCACTTTTACTAAATATACAGAAATGGATGAGGTTTATCAAAGGGTGATTAAGTTATCTATCCCAGGTAAGAAACGATGGGAATAGTTAACTGATTTACTTGACTAAAAGGAGGATCAAATAACATTCAACATTGCCAAGGACAATCATCAACAACTCAACAATATTCATCATTTTCGGGAATAGTCATCAATAGTTCAACACCAAAATAGTGACATATCGACTATTAGTTCATATTCCTGATTTTGTATTAATCTATTTTTGTAAATTTGTTTAAGATATTTTCTTAGCTCTAAAATTGTACAAATAACTCTCTTTAACGATTTATTAAGGGTTGCACCCTTGGAGAAACATTTGTAAGCACTAAATGTACTCAGCTTTTTCTGAATCATTAATACAAAAGAAAAGGATTCTGAAATTTGATTCATACAATTTTGTATTCCTTGTAAGTTTTCTAGTTTTCATTCATTGTGTTTTCTTCATATTCTTAAGTTTTAAAAAGATAACCAAATAGGAGTAGTTGTGTTTCAATTCACTCTTATAAGATTTATGAAGTGATCATCTTTAAAAAGAATGAATTATAAAAATTGTTTGTTTAAGTAATTCCCTCTAAATCATAAGATCATCAGTATCTTTGTAATCTTAGGCATATTTTTTCAAATATTCTGAACATTGTTTGAAGGTTTTCTTACTTATGGTTATTTAATTTTCTTTTTTAAAACTGTAATAGTCATATCATCTTTCTGTTTCTACTCATCAATAGATAAGCTAAATCACTGTGTGGATTGTAATAGCAACCCTTTGTTTAATATTATAATTATTCAAGAAGGTTAGTCATCAGTAGAGTTTAGGCTTCTGTGATCCATATCATGTTTACAAGGGATTTTTCGGCGAAGATCACATGAGACATCATTTGTCGACGCGTTTCGAACCATCCAGTGTGGTTCATCGTCAGGACAAGTTGAAGAAACAGATCCAGCTTAGCAGGTTAAATAGACAGAGCAAAGCCTCCAACAGCTAAAAAGATAACAACTACTTTTGACTAGGTCCAGGGATCAAAAACCCTATTAACCTGGGGGGCTAGACCATTAAATAAAATAATAATATGATAAAAATATTAATAAATAATAAAAATAATTAAACAATTATGTACGATTAGTACCTAAAAATAATTCCTAATAATAGTTAGTTAAAGATAAATAATAAAAATTATATCTTAGGAAAAATAAATAAATAAATAAATAAATAATTAATTAATTAATAAATAAAAATTAATCTAGAGAGGGACCAGTCCCTTAAAAATAATGATAATAGTTAAATACAATATTAATGAATAATTAAAATTTTTAATAATTAAAAAGCAAATAGGTCCCATCAGTAACTAAAATTAATTCAGAATTAAAATTCTATTCAATTATTAAATATAATTAAAATTATATAAAGTTATATTAAAATTAAAATATAATTAAAATTATATTTAAAATAATATTTATATTAAAATAATATTATCCTAGGGGGACCAACCCCTAAAATGATTTAAAGATAATAATAATAATAATAATAATAATAATAATAATAATAATAATAATAATAATAATAATAAAATTTATAAGTTAAAATAATAATAATAATAATAATAATAATAATAATAATAATAAAATAAATAAATCAAATAAATAAATCAATAAATAAAAATAAATAAATAAATAAAATAAAATAATACTAATGATAATAATAATAAAATAATTCAGAATAATAATAGATAATAAATACGTAATTTAAAAAAAAAAAAAAGGAGACTAGGACGAGAGTGCTGGGACCCAACACCGACTGATTTTCCAGCCATCATCTCTATTGAGATTACTCGGCCTCTTTTCAATCTCAAGCGCCTCCCTAAATTTCCGATGATGGAAGTGCGAAACCTTCACAATAACACTAGCTTCCTCAATACAAACATGATGTTTGGTTTTCTCATCGTGCTCAGCTAAAGCGGAAGACTTAGTACGCCTATGCTTGAGATCTGCTACATGCTCACTAATCCGTTGATTAATGGAGCGACCAGTTTCCCCAATCCGTTGATTAATGGAGTGACCAGTTTTGACAAATGATGTCTCATGTGATCTTCGCCGAAAAATCCTTTGTAAAGGTTAGTCATCACTGTTTTGAATCTGTTTCATACATTGGTCCTCCAAAAATTAAAACAAAACCCCCCAAAACATATATATTAGATGCCCTGGAATGATAGCTAACCATTATCATCTCAGAGATACCACATCAATCTGGCGCCATTGCTGGGGACTCGAATTTGATTAGTTTTCTTGGGTCAACGACATAAATCCTATTCCTTTAAGGTGACTAAAGGTCTAGATAGGTCAAAATCCTTCACCTGGCGACTCCACTATATCAAACTGGCACCTTTTAAGCACACTAGATCCCATTCTGAATCTGACACAGTTAGTCCTATGTCCAGAAAGACTTGTGAGAAAGGCCAGTTCTAGAAGGATACATCAACCATCTTCTTCTACTTTAGCCTTGCAGTCTGAAGATATATTACAATTTGATCCCTATAGTAACATTCCATCCAATCCAGATTGGACTCATTTATCACCTAGGGTTGATGAACTTTTAGATAGGGGAGTTGATTTTGAATCAGCTTTCCATATTCATTCACTTGAATCTCATCCAAAACCCATACTTCCATTAGGATCAACTAAATATGAGTCTGACCTAGGCATTCATTTACTTGAATACAAACCTATAGATTTCATATCCCCCACTACTTATTCATTCCCTTCCACTTCTGAATGCCCTGAATCTTTTCCTTGTAAATAACTTGAAGGGACCTTTGCTATATATTCAAATCCACTCTTTGAAACAAAAGAGGATATTCATTCTTAGGTCCACAAGTTAGTTATTAAAACTCCTTTAAAATATTTTATGATGTCTCCTCCTTCTTTATCCCCTCCTTCTTCACCTCCATATAGTCATTCACCCTCTCTATCACCATCATCATCTTCTTCTTATTCTTCTATATAATCACCTCATACACCACCTTCTACTATGGCATTCCAACCCATTGTACAGGCAATATATGTAGCTTTAGTTTTACCTCCAAACCTTGATGCTTTCCCTCCCGGATGCTTAAAGCACATTCCTAGGTATAATGGAGAAACTGGTCCCTCAACTGAAGACCATCTTCAAGCATTTCTAGACTTTGCAAATAACATGAACATAGAACAAGAAAATGTTTACATGAGGTTTTTTTTTTTTCTCACTCTCTTGAGGGAAATGTGAGAACTTGGTTTGGGCAGTTACCTGTGAATTCCATTAGAAATTTGGAAGAGTTAACAAATATATTCAAAAATAAATGGGGAGTGAGAAAATATGCTCTTTACTTTTTGACTGAGTTTGAAGAACTTAAAAGAAACCTTGGTGAACATGTCTCTGATTTTATCAAAAGGCTCAACAAAATTTATCATAAGATGCCCCCTGATTGTAAACCCCCTGTAGTAGCAGCCAAATCTAGGTTCTCAAAATCCTTTGAAGATGATTTTGTTATAATGTTATGAGAAAGAACTTCAATAACTCTTGAAGACATGCAAGGTAATGTTATAGATGTGGAAGCAAATAGGGCAGCCTCAGCCACTTTAAAAGATAAAGAGGAAAAGGCCCAAAGAACACCTCAATTTATGTTGAAAGTGATTTTATTAGTCTTCAAGATGAAAAACCAGCAGTGGTTTTTGGTCCTAGCTCAAATATGATAGATGAAATAATGACCCCTTTCTATGTGACCCTAAAGACAAATGATTCAATGTTATACAATTGTAAGCTTGATTTTGGAGCATCACATAATCTCATGTCAAAGACTATCATGGATTATTTAAATCTTGACATAACTAGATCCTATCATGATTTGCACACCTTCGATTAAAAATGGGTGTCTTGTATAGGATTGATTAAGGATGTAGTAGTTACCCTAGCTCAAATCCCAGTAAAAAGTGTAGTGTTAGATATAGTTGTCATAGATATCCCTCCCAAATTTGGAATGCTCCTTTCAAGGCCTTGCTGTGCCAAATTAGGGGGAACTCGTCTTATGCCACTATTCTGGTTTAAGGGGGAGAAAAACTTAGGTTGTATAGGGAGGTAATATTTGTGCACACTGTGTGCAAAACAGATCAACCAAAGAACCATCTCATTTATGCAATAGATCAAGATTTTGGCTATTTTCAACTATATTCAAACCAAACACATGACTTTCAAGTAAAAATTGAAGATATAATTGAAAACCCTATACCAAAACAATCTGATGTATGGAAGTTATTCTTTGATGGTTCTTGTACAAAAGATGGAGCAGGAGCTGGGGTAGTATTAATCTCACTAGAAAAGGAAAACATTACACAATCATGTAAACTTGATTTTGAAGTTACAAATAATGTAGCAAAATATGAGGCTTTCCTTATAGGACTTCAACTAGCCAAAAGTTTAAAGGTACAAAATCTGAGTGTTTTCACTGACTCAGAGCTCATTGTTAAACAAATTAGGAATCTTTTCCAAACAAAACATCCTAGGCTTAGATCATATCGAAATGAGGTTTGGGACTCAGTTGAAAATTTCTTTAATGCTTTTAATTTGACTTATATCCCAAGAGATGAGAATATTCATGCAGATTCCCTAGTTGTCTCTGCTAGTTCATTTAAAATTCTTGATCAAACTGATGTATTCTATCAAATACAAGTCAAATACAGGCCATCCATCCCAGACAATCTAAAATACTGGCAGATATTTGAAGATGATCAATAACTAAAATCTTTTCTGCAGGTTATAGATGAATTTTCAGTTCTACAAATTGATGAAGATAGAATAGAAACAAATGAAAACAAAAATGAAAATGATAGTTCAAATTTCAATTCAAAAACTAGAAATCATGACATCATACAATTGTCTAACAATTTTATTACCAAAGGTCTCATTCCTTTAGAGAAATTATTTGATCAAAATGATGTCCTCAGAAACCCACAGTCAATTTCTCCACAAGATGACATAGAGGAAGTAAATATTGGAACAAATGATGATGTTAAGAACATCAAAATCTATGCGTCCTTATATCCTCAAATTAAAACTCAATACATTAAGTTACTTGAAAAATATAATGATGTTTTTCCTAGACCTATGCTGATCTACAAACTTATGATACATCATTGATACACCATAAGATTCCTTTAAACCCAAAATCTAAGCCTTATCAACAGAAACTTGGGAGGATTAATCCAGTTCTTCTACCAATTTTAGAAAAGGAAATCAAGAAAATGCTATATTCCCATATTATTGTGCCTCTTAGATACCCTAATTGGGTTGCCAATGTAGTTAAAGTTAGAAAGAAGGATGGAGAAATCAGAATTTGTGTGGACTTTAGGAATTTGAATAAAGCATCATTACAAGATAACTACCCCTTACCAAAAATGGATTAGTTACTTCAGATGGTTTCAGGAGCACAAAGACTCTCCATGCTTGATGGCTTTTCAAGTTACAATTAGATAAATGTTGATCCAGCAAACAAACAGAATATGACTTTTACTACACCCTGGGGTACATTTATGTATTCTAGAATTCCCTTTGACTTTTCCAATGCTGGAGAAAATTTTTAGAGAGCTATGGACATAGCTTTTGTGGGTCAGGTAAACAAATTTGTAGACATTTCTCTTGATGACATAACTATTTGTTCTAATTCTAATCAGGATCATCTAAAGCACTTGATGAAGGTTTTTGATAGGTGTAGGAAATTCAGAATTTCCTTGAATCCTAAAATGTCTTTATTTTCTATCAAAGAAGGAAAGCTACTAGGCCATATAATCTCAAAAGAAGGGGTGGTGATTGATCCCAAACGTTTTTCTTCTATAAAAACATTATCATTACTTAGAAATGAGAAATAGATTCAAGCTTTTCTATGCAAGATTAATTTTGTAATAGGGTTCGTCGCAAATTATGTTGAAATTGTAAAAGGCATAACTGATATGCTCCGAAAGGATCATGAAGTTAAATGGATTGTCTCTTCCAGGTATGAATTTGATCAAATAAAGAAAGCTATCTCTAAAGCTCCAACCTTGGCTAGCTGTGATTATACCAAACCATTCAGTTTCTTTTCCTTTTCCTCTGAAACAACCTTTGTTGTTGTTTTATTACAAAAGAATGAATATTCCCATGACCAACCTATAGAATTTTTCAGTAAGGTTATGAGAGATGTCAAGCTTAAGTATGACATAATTGAGAAGCAAGCCTATGCCCTTATACAAGCCCTCAAATCATTCAAGATGTATGTCCTACATTCACCCATTACTGCTTATGTTCCTAACAGTGTTGTAAAAACTGTTTTAACCCAACTAGACACTGATGGGAAGAGGGGTAGATGGCTCACTCAGATACTGGAGTTTGATCTAACTATCAAAACCACAAAGCTAGTAAAGGGTCAAGGATTAGCTAAGATTCTAGCTAAATCAAACTGTAAAGTGATGGGAATCAACTCTGTTTTGTAAATACAAGGGGAGAATCCATAAGAACCTTGCCAAAGCTTGAGTGAGAAGAATCCATAAGAATCTTCCCATCATCTTGAAGAAAAGAATCCACAAGAACCTTTACCTCCAGATCAGACCATCTCTTTACTCATTGATGAGAAATATCTTTTATCAAATTGGTATCAAGATATTTTAAATTTCTTAATCCACTTTGAATGTCCAACATCATTCTCTAAAAGTCAATGTAAAACTCTCGAATTGAAAGCATTCAAATACTGTATCATAAATGAAAATTTATACTGGAAAGACCCACTCAATATCTTATCATTATGTTTACAGAATCAAATATTGAAGGGATCATTGAGCAGTTTCATACATGATTTTGTGGAGGACATTATGCTTGGAGAGCAACAACATATAAGATATTAAGGGCAAGATTTTATTGGAAAACATTATTCTTACAAGTAGGAGAAAAAGTCAGGAGTTGTGTTCCTTGTCATATGTTGCCTGGTAAGCAAAAAATAGCAGCTCTTCCACTGATCCCTATAATAGTCTCAGCACCTTTTCTCCAATGGGGATTAGATTTTATTGGAGAGGTTTATCCTACTTCAAGAAATCAACATATATGGATCCTCACTACAACAGACTACTTTACTAAATGGGTGGAAGCAATTCCAGTAAGAAATGCTACTGATTCCATAGTAATCAAATTCCTTGAAGAAAACATTTTATCTAGGTTTAGTTGCCCAACCCAAATTGTTATTGACAATGCCAAAACATTTTCTAGTGTTAAAATGATTGAGTTTTGCTAGAAATATCAGATTCCGCTACATCATTCAACTCCATATTATCCTCAAGGTAATGATCTTGTAGAATCATCCAATAAAAGGCTAGTAAAGGTGATAAAAAAGACTTTAGTAGATCATAAAAAGAGCTGGGACTCTCATCTAATTTAAGTAGTCTGGGAAAACAGGATTACTCCAAAGAGATGTACTGGAAAATATCCTTTTTAGTTAGTCTATGGGAAAGATGCAGTTTTCCCTACCAACTTGGCCTTCCCTATTTTGAAGTTTCTGCAGGATTTAACTAATGAACCTGATGATTTTTCAAGAAGAATAAATCAAATTATTGAACTAAATGAAAACAGAGATGAAGTTCAATACAAATTGAAAAAGTATAAGAATAAGATGAAGAGATTGTTTGATAGAAGAGCCAGGGAAAGGGACTTCAAGGAGGGTGATCTAGTTCTAAGATGGGATTCTAGAAGAGAAGACAAGGGAAAACATGGAAACTTTGACAACTTATGGTTTAGACCTCTAGATATTGCTGAAGTAAAGGGAAACAAGACTTTTGTGCTACAAATTCTTAAGGGACTATATTCCACTTATCCTGTTAATGGAAGGTTTGTCAAACATTACATTCAGTACTGAGAAATTGAAGTAGATTTCATTACTATCATTATAAAAATTCCAGTTTATTTTACTTTTCAAACTATCAGTGTGAGTTTTTCACAACAAAGACTCCATAACCTGAGGAGAAGGCACATGGATCTGTAGGTTCTTTGCATTCTATAGGAGAAAGCATTCCCCAGTTGGAGCCGATGTTGTAGCATTTTTTGATTTTGGTAAGTTAGCATCAATTAGTCAAAAGAAGTGAAAATATATTTCAAAAAAATGTTAAGTTAGGATATGGACAAGAAGAATATTGAATCAAAAAATGTTAGGCATATTTTGATGAATAAGTCCATATCAAATAAAATGTTATAATATATGCCCTAAAAAAGGAAGGCAAAAATAAAATGTTAGATTAGAAATAAAAGAAAAAATAATAAATTCTGAAAGTGTTGCAAATCCAAATGCCACTACTCTTAGTCAAGTTTATTTTTGCAAATAAAAGTTGTGTGTAGATTGCTTAAATGCCACACTAGTTCATACAATCCAACCATATAGTTTAATCATTATTGGATTTGATTTAAATTTTTGTAAATAGGTAGCAAATAAAATTGGTTCAACAGTTTAATCTAAGCTAATGGAAGCAATAAGGGATAGAAGTAGATCAATCATTAAAAGGAAAATGTTGAGTTGCTAGTCTAAATGCACTAAAGTGACTAAGATTGTGAAAAAATGTTAGGGAATTTAAGGGTAGGTAGACAAATGAAATACCATTGGAGCATGAAAGGATTTTTATCCTAAAGTCAGAACATTACATACATGTGCATATAATGAATGGTTTAAATTAAACATTATTTACAGAATATCAATGTTATCGTGTATTATCTATGCGTTATCCATTCATTCGCCAATACCCCAGGCATGTCACATCCATCATAACTCTTTTCCCCACCATCACTTTCCTCCATGATATTAAACCTCACCCGTGTTCTTCTTCATCTCGCACATTCCCCTAAGATATGATGGCCTATATTACTCCTCGGCCCTCCCTTGCCTTCCAAACGTTATCGGTGGAGGGGGTCCAAAGTCGATAGTGTTGGAAACCACCTTCCAAAATGGATTTTCCCCCATCCTAGTTATTCAGTACTTAGAATCCTGAAACAACTTACCACTCCAACTTACTCCCGAATGCGGTTTTCATTCAACCGTTTACCACCGCTCCTACGTTGTCATCCACGTCTGCCCATGTCACTTCCTTTGTCCAATTGTTGGGTGCTAAAAGGTGTCTTTTAAAAATCCTAATTGCCTCACATTAATTATCAACCTGGGTAAGTCTTTTTGTTTCAAAAGTGTACACAATATGTGCAAGCTATAAATCCAAAGAGTAATGCTTTTTAAGTTGAACTATAAAACTTGATACAAGAGTAACTGGATGCAATCATAAATCTCAAGCTGTAACTTTTAAAGGAAATAATACATCTAAGCATCAGGACTTAATCTCAAGCAAAACCATAATCAAATTTGAAGCAAGCAATTCAATTGAAAATAGCATCAACCGAGAGCATAGTAGAAATAACCAATCTCTTCTTAGCTGATTCAATCTAAATCACACTCAATCTCAACTAAGCAATCCAAATAGAAATGATGTCAACCGAGAGTTCAATAGCGATAACCAAACTCTTACAGTTGATTAAATCAATAGGATTCACTGTCTTAACGGCTAAATAATTTAATCTACAGGAAGCATAAATAGAATCAAATGACAAAGCTGTGAAGCACATAAGGTCAGAATTAAAGAAAGGTAAACTAATTGCAATACATGAAATTAGAAAATAACAAACAAGATAAACTAGAAAAGAATGGAAAAACATCAAACCAATTAACCTCACGTGAATTAGAAATATATAACACAGAGAATCGTAGTTTAATCCACCCGGGGCCGAATACTGTTGAGCTAATTCAAATAATATGAATGAAAAACAACGTAGATTATGTTTTAACCATTGAATTCAATCCTCATTACAACACGATGTGTCCTTCAGAATAACATTCTGTATATTACAATTGAGGTCCCCAGCGAAAAGTTAAATCCCTCCATTATATCTCCTCCTATCCTATCCTATCTATCTCTAATCTAATCTCTAACCTCTAATAATCCATCTCCCCTCTTTGATCTCTGTTCTCATTTAAATACATAGAGAGCAGAGAGAAGTTACAACAAATATGATTACAAAATGATTCCCATAACAAAATTGGATTGTTCACAACAAATTGATCTGCAAGATCATATTTGAAATATCTTTCCATCAACATTCAACAGGAACAGGTTGAGTTTGGTATTGCAACTGAGATAATTTCGAAACTGGCTGCAACAGTGAATCTGAGAAAAACGTCGTCAGAGAACTTTATGTTTCTCTTAGTACGAACTGAATTTGGGAAAACTGCACAACACAAAACTAATTCGATCCATTCTGAACAAAACCCATGTTTTGGATTTTCCAGATTCTTCTCCATTTGCACGAAACGTCCAATGCAAAATTGTCACTTGTTATTCCAGCGAATTTCTGAGTTGAAATATTTAATGATGAGCTGGAGATCAAATCTGCAATCTGGAAAATATCTTGGAGGCTAAAATGGTGAGTGATGTTACAACAAATTTATTAATAAGCCATCATTGGTAAAATCATGCATAATAATCATCAATTTATTAAAAATAAAGGAGAAGAAATAATATTTATCCATAAGAGCATAAATAGTTATAAAATGGAATTATATGATAAACCATGATAAATGACATGATAAAGAATGGTAGAAATGGATGAAATAGGAGTTAAAGAGTGATAATAATAATGACAAACTAGCAGCCCAACACAAATCATTTGCCATCTCTTTGTCAATTATCCATTAATTATCCACTCGTCACACATTAATATTCCACTTAATTGTTTATCAGTCTTGTTGGAGAATTAATGAGGATTTAACTGTTGATTAACAAACCCAATCCATATTATTCATTATAAGCCCTGATTTTCATAAAAACTGTTACACAATGCATTCCCATAATTCACTGGATACTTGTTGTTTGCAGCCTAAATGACAGATTCATCATTCAATCGAATTTTCATTTCTCTTCAGAAGAAAGTCAACATCCAGGTCCACCTAATCCATTTTCACTTACACTGTTATTCTATTATTACTGTGTTTCAGCCCAATTCTTCCAATTTCTGTCACTTTCAGCTTTGAATTCAATTAACAGAATTCCTCTTGAAGGAAAAGAAGTTGTAGAAACCCCAAATCCTCTCATTCATCCACAAGTTGACTTCCATCATACTCCCCTGATCGACAGAGACTGTAAAATCAATGAGTCATTATCTGAATTCAATTTGTTTGAAATCTATTGCTAGATGGAGGATCAATTAGTTGATCAAATAGATGAAATAGGACTTCGGGACTCCCACCTTCCTCATTACATTTTACCTCAGATACACAAAGCGCCTGAATTTGTCAGGAAATGCCATGAATCCTATGACCCCATTTAAAGAGCTATCATCTCACCTATAGGAGAAATTTTGTGCTCCATCAATACTCAGTCCATTGAGCAGATGTTTTAGGCCCCAACCCATATTGCGCCAACCCATCCTTTTTCTCATGAAAGCCTAACAGAAGCCTATCAAAAGCTAGTTTTCACTAAAAGAGCTCAAACTCTAGAACTTTTCCTAGTTGTAGATATGCCTCTTCCTAAAAGAAACACTCCCTATGATTCATCTATATTCATAGATAGAACCAAGCAAATTACCACCATTCTTTCTTATCTTCTTGGTTACAATTCTCATCAATATGCAAATAAAGCCATCATTGGTTTCTTATCTATCTTTTCTACTGGTTCCAAACCCATTGTTCGTTATAACTTTAGCCAATTTCTAGATGAGGCCATTCATGAACAATTTGTCCAGTTCAATACTGAAGAGGTATTCAAGTATGCTTCAATACTTGTATATATTTTTATATATTTTCAGGGAGACAAGATTCCATTCACCTTGCAGAAGCTAGATGAAGAAGGCAACCAACAATCAGTGATCTTTTGGAATTCTATGGGAATGAAGGAGAAGGAAGAATTTACATATAAACAGTTCATAGAATTGTTTGTTCATCCAACCATTAATCTTATGAGCAGCACTCGAGTACCAAGAATAAGTGATGAAATTATGAAAGTGTTGTAGCTGGTTGATCAAACCACAACAGGAGATTGTTATCTTGACCAAAATTATACAGAGATCATAGTCTATGGCTGTGCGCTTCTACCCTAAAAGCTTCCTAGGTACCTCCCCATCATAAATTTTGCATTAGAATATATTAGGCAGAGGTTAAACGCATATGAAATACATTTTGTGGCTACAAAGAAGAAATCACAATTCAAGTTAAAGGATTAGGTTGGTCCATTCATCTATAACACTAGAGTAGTAGGAGAAGAAGCAGATATGTTATTGAAGCAAATGAATTTTTGCCTTAGCTTCACTTGGTCTTATGACCCATTGGGAGTGATTTCTAGGCTCAGGGTTGAAAACAAATTCACTGCATACCATCATACTGCCAAGCCTGAAATAGAGCAGTACAAAAATCAGTCATAGTGGAAGGAGAACACCCTTCAAGAAGCTGAAGAATAGGTAGTCTCTACTTCCAACGTACAAACTCCACTTTCACAGGAAAATACAGCTAAATGAGGGAGGGAAGAACATTCATCCCCTACAACTGAAGCATCATGTCAAGGTTTTAGAATTGTACATAGAAAGAAGAGGCCTAGGCTCTCTTTGAAGGTCAGTGCAACTATTGAGTTACAGAAAACAACATTTGATGGACTTGGAGAAACCTCTCTTTTCACATAGTCTAGTGGGAAGAATATTCAGTCTCCCACTCATTCCACCACATATCATGAACAATAGGTGATTCAAACCAGTGAAGGCAGTCAAAAGGATAAATAAGATGACATTTTTCATGTATTTAGTGAAATTAAGAAGAAGAATGAGGAGTTAAAGTTGAATACTTATACTCAATTCTTGAAACATTCTTCTAGTTCTCAAGCCAGGCTTCTTTCAGTCTTTGAATCTGAGAAAGGTAAAATGTAGATGGCTTTCTTACAGATTCACATCCCAAGACTGCTGCATATTACCAGAAGCAAACCTCCTTTGAATTTGATGTTAAATATGTACATCCAATTGACCAAATTGAGATGCACAAATAGACTGGACAAACGATTGCTTCTACTTTAATTAACACTTCCATGAGTATGTCAAAAATGCAGGCTACCTTGGCTAATAGACAATCACAACTTAAGATTTAAAGTTTCCTCATTGCCCAAAGACACCAAGATCGAAGCTTTGGAAGATCTGGTGCTAAATATGGGATATGATCCCTTTGATATAAAGGTTTCCGAAGAAATTGTCAAGACAAAAAATACTAAGATTTCAACATTAAGGAAGCAGCTAAAATTGCTAGCTTCAGAGGACCCAATGACTAAAGAGATTGAAGAAAATGAAACTCAGAAATATAACATGATGAAGCTCATCATGGAACAAAATTTGCAAATAAAACAAATGGAGAAAATTGTCAAAGAGAAAGAGGAAACTGTAAAAAGGGCCAATATTCCAATGGATGTAGTTCCTCTTACACTAGTCTCTATAACTACAGCTTATGCCTGAAGAACATCAGCAACTATAGGAACAACAGTAGGAGTTGAACAACTTGCTGAAGCTGTTTAGAATCTGTCTATTCAAACAGAGGAAATGAAGAAATTGCAAGATCAACGGAAGAAACTACAACACATGAAAGCAATTGCAAACAATTCACATGTAGCGAAGTTGTAGAGGGAAAAGGGTCAAATAGAGGTATTACATAAAGAAATATCTTCTAAAGACTTTAATTTTCCATCTTTAGCTAAATATGCCATTTCTTCAATATTCTTCTTCTTTTGTATTTCTTCAATTGCTTTACAGTCTTGGGGATCATATCCAATTTTAACAATAATATCTTCTAAAGATTTTAATTTGCTATCTTTAGCTAAAGATGACATTTTTTCAATCTTAAGTTGTGACTACACATTTGACAAGGTAGTTTTGAGCTTAGAAAGAGACATGGTAGTTGTAGTCATTGTTGAAAATAACATTTGGCCTGATTGCCTATGCAAATCCATTTGATCAATAAGATGTATCTGGTTTAAATCAAATGAAAATATGGTATTCTTGTAATCTACTGTGGATTTGGGAAATGGAATTTGAGCTTGAAAAAAATTGTTAACCTCACTCTCATGTGATGAAAACAATTATAAGTCCAAAACAATTAAATTAATTAAAATCAAGAAAGTTGGATTTAATCCTACGTTTCTAGATTGAGTTTATTCCTGACGGTTAGGAGTTAGTTTAGGCCTAGTTGGTTGAGAGATTCTCTCCAACTAGTTAGGCTCCTAGATTAGTTTTTGGTTGAGAGATTTGCTCAACCATAGTGTCCAAGATAGACACACTATCTTGAGACAAATTCTTCTCCTGTATTTATATGTATCATAAACATTATTTTAATAATGAAAATGTGAGAAATACATCAAGGATCTTATTAGTGTTTTACTAGTTGATTAAATTCCTTCATGTGGTATCAGAGCTCAGGGTGTGAAAGAAAAAGGGCATGATTGTTGGGTGTGAAGTTTCGATCTGAGATTTTAGGACGTGGGTTTCTTGTCGCTTGATTTGAGTTCTCCGATTTTAATAAAATATGATAGTGGTTTTCTTGTAGTTTGATTAGGGTTTTTTTCTTTTCATAACTTATGACGTGGGTTTCTTTCTTGTCTGATTTGGATCTCTGAGTTTGATAATTCTAATATGTGTTTTCATTAAAGCTAAGTTGTTTTTTGTTTGAGGATTCCCTTGGGGCAGTTGCTACATAGTTCAATTCCCTTGAGATCTTTCGATGGTTTTTGAAGATCCATTCAGTTGATGGTCAGGGTGTTTTTTTCCAGTCATTGCCGTCACGTATCCTATGATTGGACTAAATAGGTAGCGGGTCTGTAGATTTACAGTATTTAAGATGACTGCTGTATTTTCTTTGTAATAGAAAGGATGGCAGGGAGATTTTGAGGATAAAACACAAGTTACTTCATCTCAACATGGTCTTTATAATCAAAGATTCTTACTAAACCTCTTGTGAACAAAGGACTGAAGAATTTATTGAGAAAAATCTTAGAAGGCAAGAGCATTAGGCTTGAATCAAGTTCCTTGTCTGAAGTATGTGTTCGGTTGTTAGTGGATGAGGCTACCTGATCCATTGAGCGAGTGGCTATTTCGGTCAAGGAAGAGTCTACTATTGATCGGTTCCATACTAGGGCTGAAGGAAGCATGGCCCTTGTAAACTTTGTTGCTTGGCACCAATGAAGATATTCAGTATTGTTGATTGTCCAGTTAGTCTCTTCAATGCATTCTTTAACTGATATTGCGCAGATCCGAGCTCATCCAATTCAACGACCATGGGCTTAACCCCCAGAAGGTTGAAAAGATCCTTCATCGCACGGCAATATGGACACTGGTTTTTAGAGTAGATTATAAGTGGATTCTCACTTATATTTTCTTTAATGGAGAATTCTAGCTTAGAGCCTGCTGAGGCACACATGCTTCTAATGCCATACTCATGGCTTCTTCTCTATGTCGTAGTTAGTGGATGATGAATTTTTTTAGCAGAGAGGGCCACAAATTCAGGGGTAATGAGAGGAGCCACGGGAATTTCATTTTCTTTCCAATAGCTCAGCCATTTGCAAGAAGAGGGCTTCAGCGAAGCCATTTATCTGTTATTTATTTTGCAATGCAGAATTTAGAATGAAGAAGTGCGTTAGTTATTTTATGTTCTTTCGCTTGCCTAGATGTGTGCTAGGTTTCCTCGACTAGTGAGTGGAACGAAAACAAAATAAGAGCCAACATTATGGAGAAACTAGCTGAAAAGAAAAACCAACATTGAGCACAGTGTGGAATCGATTTTGGAAAGGATGCGTCTCTCTAAAAAGTAATGGTGCATAATTTGTTTCTCCAACAAATTATTTCCAACTAAATACATATGTATGTTTTTTTATATGCTTAAAGTTTAAAGCTTGAAACCTTAATTCACTTTTTAAAAGTGACTTCACGAAGGTTAATTCACATTTTAAAGTGACTTCATCTAAAAAATTCAATGGAATTTTAAAAACAAAAAAAACAAAAAAAAAGGGTTGATTATTAAAGATTTTTAATGGAGAAATAAGGTGTGTTTTCTTATTTTTAGTTTTGAAGTGATGTTTTTGGAGTAATAAGGGTATGTTTTAATATTTTGGAGTGACAATTTTTTTGGAGTGAGAAGTAAGAAGTGATTTTTGTACATTTTGGAGAGATAAGGAGTATTTGTAATTCTTTATGTAATGGAGTAATAAGTGATTTTGTGGAGTCATAAGGTGCATATTTTGTAAATTTGGAGTGATAAGGGAATATTTTTAAAATAAAAAGTCATTGTTGTAATCCAAAGTAATTTTTTACTTTGAGAGAGATTGAGTCAGTGAACATCCAGTTTTTTGAAGACAATTTGCCTCCAAGGAGTTCTCAAACTTTGTGCTTGAGAAGTTTCAATGAAGATGTTGTAAAGATGAAAGGTTGATGTACTCAAATACTTAATAAAGACATATTTTTTGTGGTGTTGCAGTGTCCTAGATCCGCCTAAAATTGAATAAGGGGATCTTAGGTACACCTTGTGTAGTGATTGATTGTGCATGTTTTGTGTCTAGTTTTGACACTACAATTATCTTATCTAACACACACAAAGAGTCTAAAGCAAGTGAGTGAAACAAGCACATTAATCAAAGCACTTGAAATCAAGAAGCTGCACCGAGCATTCAATCAAGCACAAACAAACACATGCATTTGCGCAACTACAACATATAATCAAAGTTGGCAAAAACAGCGTTCTACAAGCAATTCACCATCATTCACTCAAGGCAAATTGAGTTAATGAAGTTGAAAACTCAAGCATTCCAAGCCAAAGTCTACATCCATATTCAACAACAATTAGTAATTGTAACTTGCAAATCATAATTTGTAAGTTGGATTGTAATCAAAGCAAATTGAGTTGAATTTTAAGGTTGCATTCTCGGTTGAAGCCGACACCCAAGCTTTGAATTGATAGGGAGTCAAATAAGTCTAGGGAATCCATTGTTTTCAACTAAGTCAATTCTCGTCAACTAAGTCAATTAAGTGAGTCAATATCATTTGAACTTGTCATTGTAAACATTGGGTGCATTTTCGGTGGTATCCGACACCCTCATCCTACTACAAAATTCAAGCGAACATGAGTTCAACCATTCCATTAATAAACTAAATCAGGCACATGAGTTCAAGAATTCAAGCAAGTGAGATCTTCAATTTTTGCAAGTGTTACAAGAAACAATCAACAAAGCATTAAGCGAGCGAGTTCAACTATAAAGAAAACAAATGTGATACTTAAAGAACAATCAAGCCTGTTCATATATACAACAAGCAAGCGTGATAAAATAAATCAAGCGAGCATGAGTTCAAGCAAGCAAGATCAAGAATTCAAGTGAGCGGGTTCTAAAAAATCCAGCAAGTATTAAAAGCAAGCGAGCGTGAGTTCCAGCAAATTCACATGGCAAAAAGCATTTAGTTGTTAAAGATTCTTAACAATTTAATCCTCTCAACTACTGAAGACATGGTACAAATCAACAAAGCAAATCTTGTTGATATTTCAATGAATCTAAAACAAGCACATGAAACAATTGAGTTCCTTCAACTGGAGTCGCAACTACAAAGAGATGAGTTGCAATAGAAGAGTGATGCTTCCAAGTCTTTCATCCATACAAATGAAGATAAAGATGTTGATTCCAAGTCACTCATCCAAACAACTTCAAGTGTAGAAGTTGTCCATGATCAAATTGAACTTGCTTCTTCCAAACAAATCATCAAGTCGTGGGAAGTACTCCAATGCAAAAAAAATTGATGAGGATTAGGATATGAAAAAGATGCAAACAACTTGCATATCCCAGATTATTCTAATCCGATAAAGTTCATCATTGCATGATTTCTTGATCAAATAACATCAACAAGCCATGAGAAAGTTGAAGACAAACCCACATGAAAACATTGTCAAAGAAAAGGTCACATGGAAGATCATTGTTTTGATCTCCATCCTTGTCACCATTGTGGATAGAAGAATCATTCATAAGAGAAATGCTGCAAACAACACCATCCTACCAGATTAAAGATTAATTATGCATGGATTGATCCTTGGGAATGGTCATCAATAGTAAAACGATTGTATAAGTTTTACAGTAGAATTCAATCTCACCTATTGTAGTCAACAATGTAGTGAAGATGGTATTCTCATGCACCTGAAAGTGGGAGTACAACAGTGAAACTCTCCTACACCTGAAGGGGGGGAGTTCAGAATTCAAAAATCAAATGCAAATGATTGTATCTCCTTTCAGTTGACAAAGGGGGTAATTACGGGTGGTTGTAAGACTGAAACTCTCAATAACATCATCAAAAGCAGCCAGTGGGCATATTTAAATTAGCCAGTGGGAATCATCAACAAATCATTTAGTGGGCATCGTCAAAGAATCCAGTGGGCATTCATCAACATCAAGGTAGCTAGTGGGTGTTCTCAATATTTTGTCATTTGACAAAGGATTCTGATTGCAAGCAAAGGAAAAATGGATCATTTTGCAGCTTGGCACATGGTTGAGTTTTCAAGAAAAATTTTGGAGATGACTCAGACTTGCAGTTGATTCATGTTCTCTTCAGATTGGATTTTTTTCAGCATCTACATTTGGTGGTTTTTCAGGCAGTGTTTTCGAGGATCAACAGTTTCAGCATGAGAACTTGGAAGATGGTTCCTAGTGTTGGATACCTATAATAATAGGTTTCATATTTCATGATTGATTATTGAAAATCCAAATATGCTCTGCTTTGTTAGCACAAAGAGCCCATATTTCCAGGTAATCAGAGGTGTGTGAAATTACTTCAGATATTGAGGACCTTATTACATTTTTGTGGATGATTCAACAGTCTAATCTGGATCATGCCATGTTTCAATTTTGAGTTGTAGAATAGAGAAAGAAGTCTGTCCAAACAGCTTAATCTTGGCAGACAAGTAGTTCAGGTAGAGAAACAAAGGTTCCCAAAAGCCTAATCTGGGACCTTGGAAGAGATAAGGGTAGAAGCAGATAGAGTAAAAAAAAAGGAAAAAGCCAAAGAAAAGAAAAGGCAATTGAGGGTTGCAAGTCTAAGTGCCCCTCCAAGAAGAAACTAAAAAATGTTAGGTGAAATAGTTGGGTAGGCAGTTGTGGTTGCAGAAAGGACAGGTTCACCATTACATAGTTGTCAAAGATATTTTGCCAAGGCAATGGACATATCAGCAAAAAAGGTGGTGAATTTCATGGATTCACAGCAGAGAGCATCACTAACTTCACTTTTTCCCCCCTACTCCATTATTAACATCCCCTTTCTCAAAGATTCCTCTCCTTCCCTCATACTAACTCCTAACTCTATTATTTAACTCCCTTATTCTATCCCTTGCCCTAATAGTAATAACACTAAGGTGTATAAAGCCCTAAATGTTATATATTCCCTCCCCTAGGCATAATAGCCGAGAAATCTGCAAAGAGGGATCATAGTGGCATCTGGCCACCATGGTGAACCTATCTCTGATACTCTCCCTTTGCTGCAGATCATTTCCCCTCAAAAAATACCTTTGCATGGGTAAAAACCCCTCTCTAAACCCCTCTAGCCCACAAAACCCTCTGCAAACCTTACAAAAATCAAATCCCGCTTTCGGCACATTCCCAAAGGCAAGCGCGGGTGGGCAGAAAAAACATTTGAAAAACTATCCCAAAACCCATAAACGTTAATATTTTCCGCCGCACTATCCGCCGTGCACCTTACACCTCCGCCAGCCGTCGGATCAAGCCCTCCAGATCCGACGGCCCACCACAATATCGGAACGCCGTCCACGTCCGCGCCTTAACTCCCGAGAACATGACGTTGCGCCTCGTCATGCCTCTGCCACGCGTCGCCCGTTAGACCGTCTCGGAGCTCCCTCTGACACCCTGGGCGCCGTACTCTAAACGCCCCGAGAGACCGTGACGGTTAGAGCCTTAACCGTAACCTTCACGGCTTAACCTCCGCCCGTCCGCTATTGACCGTTCTGCCACGTCCAGCTCACCGCTGACTGGACTGCCACCTCACCGCCCTTTGACCGGTCGTCTGCTGCCACGTCTACCCCGATGACGTCAGCTGACGTCACATCACCGTGACCCACCAATGACGTCATGCTGACGTCATCCTATAAAGGCGCCAAATGGGTAAAAATCTCATATTAACCAAATTTCACGCATTTTTTACCATTTCACTGTTATTGTCTGCTGAACTCTCTGTTTAACCGTTTCTGCCCGGATTTCCGCCAACCTGTAAATTCAACAAAGGCGACCACTCCAGCAACTGCAGTACACCTTATCACGACTTCTGCACGTCAAGTTACAGGTATTTACCCTACCCTGCCCTCCATTCGACCTGCATTCTGCTCTAAACTGCTCACAGGCATAATAGGACCGTAAAACAGATTTTTTCACCGCTAGAACCGGGTTATACCTCCACCATTGTCTCTGTGAAGTCCAAAAATTCCCTGCAGAGCCATAACAAGCTGCAATTCATCTAAAAACCCCTCAGCTCTGCGTTTCCCCGGCAAATTCATTGCTAAATACCTCCGAACTACTACCAGAAGCTCACTTGGGCCCCAAAAGAGTCTCTGTAACCAATTACCAGCAGTATTTCAATTTCTAGCTGGTAAATTCCCCTCTGATAGTTCAGAAAATCAAGTTTTACCACAGAGGGCAATCTGCACTCTGTCTTTGCCAACTCACTTGTCAAATTGCAACAGTTTATCCCTTCACAAGCTATGGAAACTCCCATTGCTCTCAATATTAAGCCTATTAATGCTCCCCACCAAGAATTAGCATGGCAAGCCCTGGGAGACATGGATTACCAGATGCTGGACTGGTTCCCTATGGGAACTAAGTATAATATCCTAATGTTTAATGAACTGAGAGCCCAGCACATGAGTGGAGCAGATATCCTGGGGATTTGGGAATCAAATTTGCCCATATACAACCTTCCCCAAGTCAATCCAATGCCAGAGCTCATCTACAGTTGCCAAGAGCGCTATGACCCCAGCCAAAGGGCAGTCATTAGCCCCACAGGCCTGGTCCTGTTTCAGATCACTCCAGAGAGTATAAATCAGATGCTGCATTTCCATACAGCCAAGAAACTGACCCCTCTTTCCATGCAAGATTTGATAAGGAGAGGAAACAACCTGTCTAATGACCAGATTGTGAAGATTAACCAGCTATTTGTTACACCTAGCTCTGAAGCAGTCAGAACCCCTCCCATTGGTTACCAATACCTGAATGAGTTGGGCAGGATGATGGTGGACTTGATTGGCTATGTCCTAGGATTCAGAGGACTAGAAGATGTAGATGACTGCATATTGGCAATGCTGTCCATATTTGCCCCGGGTAAGCCTCCAGCTATCCACTATGATTATGCAACTTATATAGCTGAGAAGATTCATGACCAGTTCATGAACTTGAAGAGGGAGAGGCTGTTCAGATACACCTCCTACATATACCATCTGTTCTTGTTCAACCAGCCAGCTACCTTCTCTGTCCCTTTGAGGCCACTCAACGCCCAAGGAATCCCAAGATCAGTTGTTTTTTGGACCCCTGTGTTCCATCGTACCTCAGTATCACCTTATACATACTGTGAGTTTATTGATTTATTTGTCCATCCAGCCCTAACAGTGCTGCAAGGTGCCCCTCCTCCTAGACTGACCGATGACATGAAAAGAATTCTTCATTTGAACAAGCTTTACAACATCGGCAACTGGTACTTCTACCAGAATCACACAGTCATTAGGGTGTATGGATGTGAATTAAATCCATTTAGGCTGCCAAGGTACGTTCCCATGAGACTGTTTGCCTTAGAATATTTCAGGCAATTTGGGAACTCAGATTACCTACACTTTCAGAGTAAAAACAAGAAATCACAGTTGAAAGTGAGAAATCAGCTAGGTCCCTTCTTATACAACAGGAAGGAAGAAGGCTGGAAAGAGGCAGACAGGATCCTGGAAGGACTCCAGTTGAAAACTAGTTTTGAGTGGATTCCATATGACCCTAACCACTCTATTTCCCTCAGGAGGATCAGGTATAAGTTAGGCAACTATGCTCATGCCAGATTACCTGAAATTGAAAAATATGCAAATGCACCAGATTGGGAAGAGGGCACATTAGTAGAGCAAATGACTAATGAAGAAATACTTGAGCAAGAGGCTAGAAATGTCCAAAAACAAGCTGACTTGGAAACTTGTGGACAGGTGCCTATTTCCTACAGGAGGCAAATTGGGGCAGCCACCACAACACCAGCAACACAACAGCGAACTGCCGAGCAGACAACCCAAGCAGCAAGCAAGGACAAAGGCAAACAGGTGGAACAACCACCTATATTAACAGAAGAACAGGTTGACACCTTGCTACAGCAGCAAGAAGAAATGGAAGAGCGGGAGTTGGGGCAGCAACAAGATAAACCACAAACTAGTGGGCAGCAGCCATTACAGCAAAATAAAGAGACAGATTTGCCCGGATCTACAGAACAGCAGCCCCAAACAGAGTTGTCTCCAAGGACAGACATCAATGTGGACAGCTCAGTCCTCCAAACACCTCAGAAGGAGGACTTAACCAGAAAGAGAGAAAGAGAGACTCCCCAGACTTCATCCTTTATCAGAGGAGAGAAGAGACAAAGATTGAATGACTCCCAAGAGGAGGACATAGCAGTAAAGCAGGCCATGGGCATGGGCCCACCCAGTGGAGAACTCTCAGCCAGCTCATCTCAAAGAGGACCAGATATGACAATGGGAGGAGAGGTCAGCTCTTCTGGCCAGCATAGAGAGGGGCACTCAAGTATAAAGCAGCAGTTCATAGAAATCAAGAGAAGGAGTGATCCCATAAAAGTGCAACTCTATGATCACTTGTTAAAACTAGCCCCCAGCAACCAGCAGAGACTAATGTCTGCTTTTGATGTGAGTGAGGGCAAAATGATAATGAGCCATTTTATGCCCACAACTCTACATCCTCAGTCCACCTCAGACTATTTAAGAACCAACATGGAGGTTCTGGCTAAAGATATTCACCCCATGGATAAGATAGAGTTACACAAACAAACGGGTGAAATGGTGTATGCCTCCCTGGCAGATGAGACACTGGAAAATTACAAATTAAAGAGCAGCCTAGACAATACATCATCCCAGCTAGAATTGGAACGAGCATCCTCACAAGCCAAGGACAACAGGATCAAATCCTTGGAGGAGGTAATCATAGAGATAGGACATGATCCCAAGGATGTCAAAGGCATCCAAGAACTGCTGAAAATAAGGGATGCAGACATGGCAGCCCTAAGAAAGAAAATCAAACTCCCGGCCACCATCCATCCACAAACAGATGAAGTTGCCCAGCAACGGCAAGAAAAAGATACCACAGACCTGCTGGTATCCTTATACAAAGAGCTGGTTAGGACTCAAGACCAGCTAGGACAAACTGAAGCTGCAAAGGCAGCACTGCAAGAAGCCATGAAACAGAAAGGGGAAGGTCAATCCTCCCAGCCTCCTCCTGTGATAATAAATCTTGAGGAAGTCCCTCCAAAGACTGATCCTCCTCCTCAGCAAACAGAAGCTACAGCACCAACTACAGCGCCATCCACAGCAGCAACAACTACAACATCAGAACAGGCTGCTAGTCTAGACATGCAAAAGCTGCAAGCAGAGATCCGAGCTATGGAAGCTCAAATGAAAGAGCTGGATGGGCTCAAACAGAACTTGGCTAATGTTAATGAGAAATTTGATAAAAGCAAACAAAATGAGGCAGCCAAAGAGAGAGAGGTGAAAACCCTTAAGAGAAGGATTGCTGAGCTGGAAAAAGAGCTTGCACTGGAAAGGGTGACAGCTGATATGAAAGCAGTGTTGTGGAGCAACATTGGGAGATCCATTGCCAAACAGTGGCAATACATTGAAACCATGGATGAACAAATGGTGCTCATCACCAAAGCAAACAAGGAAATACAAAGAGCAAGGGCAAGCCTTGGGCACATGCCAGAAGCAGCTACCAGGATGATCAATATCCTGAATTACAAAACCAGCACTCAATTGGCTAGCATGGGAATCAACAACAGGACAGAAACGATTGCCATAGCCAAGAGAGTTGTTACATTGAGAAACTTGATTGGAACCTTGGAAAGAAGGACACAGGACATGCAGACAGAAATTAACAGGTTCCTGGAGAAGTTTGTAACACTGCAGAACAGAGGCCTCCCCAACATTTTGAGCAGCGTGGGAAGACTGCTCACCCTGGACAACTATAACAAGAGAATTGATGCACATGCAGTAGCAGAGATTGCAAAACCTCCCAGCACTTCAAAGGACACAGGGCCAGCCACAGGGCAAATGATGTATGACAGAGTGGAGAACCTGTTTTTTCTCATGAATGAGATAGAGCATCTGTTTGATACACCACCCAATTTCTTCAAGTTCACAGAAGCAGATGAGACTCTAGGGGCAATTTTGGCACATCAACTGCCCACACAGGATGTCTGGAGGCATTTGACCCAGACAATTTTGACAGGCCAGAACCAATAGCGCAAAGGGAAAGAAGCAGGTACATACAGTGACAATTTTGGGAATTAATACCCACAGGAAAGGGCAGAGGCTGAGCCAACTCAGCCAGACCAGTCACTCAACACCAGCAGCAATCACAGTCACAGCTGACAGGTCCGAGACATAGTGTACCAGCCTACAGTCGGGTTTTCTATGCATTAACTCCAAATATTCAGACCGACTTAGCTATTCTTATAAAGCTAAATATCTTCTGACAGAGCATTAAAATGCCTGTACTGTGTATTAAATGTGTAATAAATTTTCGACATAATGTCTTAAAGAGTTGGTGAGAATGTAAAGACTGAGATAACGCAGAACTCAGATATTTCTGTAGACCACCGCTAGTATATATAGACCCTTCACAGATGCTGAAGAGGTTGCTGGAATTTTCTCTTGGATAACTTCCATCTGCTGTAATATTTTCAGAGAATTAATACAAAGGAGGAATGGAACTTCCAGAAGTTTGGTGTATTTGATGTCTTGTGGTGAAGGATGCATGTTACAGGATTCCATGGGTGTTGCATAAAACTATAAGTATTCTCAAATCTTTTGTCGTGTCTGTTTTGAGTCTTTTGTTCTCTTTGTAGTTCTAATGTTTTACACTTGATAGCAAGGTGAAAGGATAGTACCAGGATTTAACCATGTTTACCCTGGACTCAAACTGAGCTATTATATATGTTTTCCTCATATACAGTAACAGAATTGTAATTCTTAATTGCTGCAATTCAAAACTGTGTTTTTATTGTAACAGTCATTCTCAGGGATTCAACTTTTGCCCCTAAGACTTCTGTTTTCTTTTCTTAAAGCTATCTGTTGGGAACATATAGATAAATAGTGAAAATTCTTAAATGCTTTCACTGTTTGTGCTGCCTGTTACCAGTCTTTTAATCAAAAATCTGTTCTATTAAACACCCAAATGGCCCTGTAAGTTCCATCTTTCATCCCACAGATTCAAACACATTAAGCCACAGACTCCATTGCCCAATGATATTCAACATATCTAAAAAACTACATCACTGAAGTCTAAGGGAATTTCATCAACCGAAACACAAACATGACCTGTACTCAATACCTAGCCTAGAATACTATCACTGTAGATTTAAATCATAAAGAGAGAGCCCTCTCTGATCACTGTTTGGCTAGAAACAGTGATTAAAAGATTGGTTAGTGGTTACCCCGGCCGTATTCCCTTGGGAGTCATAGGGAACAACCTGGGTGTTAACATAATTGGCGACTCCACTGGGGACAAGATTATTCAATCACTATCTATCTTCCAAAGCTTTCATCAAGCCTGAAGCTAGCCAAGACATCTTAGGACTGTTTCTCTAATACAGGGGCAGTCTTAGGGAAGAGCTAACTAGGGAAACTTATCCTAGCCTTGAAACATATATAGTCATTCCAGAGTTCTTATTTTGCCCTTGTAAATACAAAACTTCTGTATAAAGTTCTGAAAGAACACTTAGAAGCTGGCTCCTAAAAGAAACCCAAGGCACACTAGGGCACACCCTGACCCTGACCAACCCATCATTGTTGATAACCCAAATATCATCCCAAAGAACATAAGGAAACAGCACAAGCAGGATAAACCTGCTGATTCAGATATAAGGTCAGACCAACCCCTTCAAATTCCCACTCCTTGCAAAGTCCTTTTCCGTTCCACACCCAACTCCCCTAGTTCATCTTCAACCCCTCAAAGTGCTACCTTTCCATCTTCACCATCTGCACATACTCACTCAACCAGTTCTCCACTTGTTACCCATCCTATTAACCCCAGTACACCTGTTATCCCAGTTGTCCCATTTGTTCCTATCAACCCTATTAACCCTATAAACATGGCTAACAGATATGCACCATTACAGATTCCAGCCAATGCGCCAGCCCTACCCCAAGATTATCAAACCAGACTATCGTTTTTTGATTCCCATGGCCCTTTGACAGCTATCCAGCATGCTAAAAAGATGCAAGACCACTTTGAGACCTATGAAATTGATGATGATAGTGTCAGGATGAGAATTTTTGTCCAAAGCCTAACTGGGGATGTCAGAACTTGGTTTAGATCCTTGAATGCAAATTCCATTGCAACCTCTGAAGTTCTATACCAGGAATTTACCAACAGATGGGAGAAAAAGAGAGATCCACACCATATACTGGGTGAATATAACACTATTAAAAGAGGTCCCCAAGAAACGGTGTTGGAATATTGTGCTAGGTTTAACAACATATACAATGCTATTCCCCAGAACTTAAGGCCCCCTCCTGATTTAGCCCTTTATAACTTCCCTGATGGTTTTGACTCTGATATGGCCTATCAGTTGAGAGAAAGAGACCCTCCAACCCTTGCAGAAGCCCAAAGAGTTGCAGTCACTGTAGAGGCCAACCTAATTGCCAAAAGAAACAGGGCAAAGCTGGAAAAGAAGGTTGGTTTCAAGGAAGAGCCCTCGGGTTTTGATCAGAAGTTGGATGCAATACTAAACAGCATGAAAAGACTAGGTGAGAGAGTGGAATCAGTAGAAAGAAAGTCATCATGGGAAGCACCACAAAACAATACTCCTAGAAACCCAAATTTTAGGAGAACGCAGAACCCCAATATAGGAAAAACAGGTGCTGACCAAGATATCAGACCACCTTTTCAAGAAAATTATGCAGAAACTTCCTCGGCTAATCAGCTCAATGAAGATCCAGAGATCAATTTAATAGGTCTGGATGGTAAAAGCCATATTTTCCTAACACAAGAAGACCATGATGAGGATGAAAACAAAACATTCCAAACACAATCAGGAGAATCCTTTGACTTCAAGCAAGGATATGATACTGCTGTATATGAAGTCCATAAGCAGTACAAACTAAGAAGTAGGACTGTGAACGCAAATCAGCCAGAAAAGGTAAAGGATAAACAACAATCTAAAGAAGACTCAGTCACTGAACCTAATCACAAAACAAACTTGCCTGCAAAGGAAGTAGTGGTTGAGGAGGTCACTAAATTACTGCCTACCTCACAAGAGCCCACAGCAACTTCATCCTCTCACCCAAATCCGAATATCACCCCTCAAGACATGGGCATGAGGGGCAGGTTCCAAAATCAAGATGAAATCCAACCGGAAGAGTCATTGAACAAGGAAAGGACTGCTGTCCGTGACCTTAAAATGCAGGTGGATAAACCCTTTGACTTAGGAGTAGAGATTGGCAAGTTAAAGGTAGCAATTCCCCTCTCAGAATTAGCAAAGCATGACATATACAAACAACAGATCAAAATATCCCTTCAGCTCACCAACAACAAAGATGATGTAAATGTGCTAGATGACACTCCAGAATTACTGTTTGGTCCAGAGGTAGATGGAAAAACAGTAGTCACAGGGGTTTTACCTTTTTATGTCAGCTTACACGTTCATGATAAAATACTGCACAATGCAATGTTTGACTCAGGTGCATCTCACAACCTCATGCCAAAAGCAGTCATGGAAAGATTAAATTTGGATATAACAAGACCATACAAAGACCTGTTTTCTTTTGATTCTAGTCAAGTAAAATGCTTGGGCCTGATTAAGGATTTATGTGTGTCCCTGGTTCAATTTCCCAACAAAACCATTTTAATGGATGTTGTTGTTGCTGATATCCCACCCAAATATGGAATGCTCTTATCAAGATCATGGGGAGCCAAACTCCAAGGCTCCCTGCAATTAGACATGTCATATGCAACCATCTCTGTCTTTGGGCAACCCAAGAGACTTTATAGGGAAACACTCATGAAATACATGGTCAGCAGTGAAGAAAAACCTCAAAACTTTCCAATATATGCTGTCCATTCAGACATAGACTCCTTCATTCTCTTCAATGACAGCACAAGCTCTTTAAACGATGATATTAAGACTGAAATACCCATACAGGAACAAAACATCGGTCAAATAAGTGGCACCTGCCAAAATTTAATCAGCCCAACAATACCCAGTCACCCTCCTTCAGTTGTAAAAAATTGTCAAACAAATGATGAAATTATCCTAGGAGACAAATGGGAAAAGAAACCTCAACTCATGCTCACATGGCCATCCCATGAGAAGAATTTAAGATTCCCTGACCAGCAAGATAGTCTGTGGGTCCTAGAGTTTGATGGCTCAGTTAACAAGTTAGGGGCAGGAGCTGGAGTATGGATACATAACAAAGAAAAGGCCTGTGCACAAGGCAGGGCTTATAGATTGAACTTTAGATGCACTAATAACATGGCAGAATATGAAGCTCTGCTACTAGGTCTCAAGATTGCAAAATCATTACAAGCACATAGCCTCTCAATCATGGGGGACTCTGATCTAGTAATTCAACAAGTAAAAGGGGATTTTGTCACCAATGACAAAAGATTAAGGTCCTACAGGTCTGCTGTAATTGAAATACTAGAAACTTTCTCCGAGTTTGTTCTCACAAAGATTCCAAGGGGCCACAATCTCCATGCTCACAGCTTGGCAACATTTGCCAGCACCTTCAAATTCCCACTACAACCCAACAATTGTTTCACAGCAGAAGTCAAATATAGACCTTCTATCCCAAACAATGTCAAAGAGTGGCAAGTATTTGAGAATGATAGGCAAATAAACAATTTTTTAACCTTGCAACAAGAGTTTACAGGATTAAATATTGATCTGGAGACAGCAAGTCAATCTCAAATTACTGATGGAGCAAGTCAATCACAATTACAGTTTCAACAGTCTGCTCACCCAATGTCACCTAGGACAGCAAAACAAATACTCAGTCCAACCATTTTCAACAATGAAAACATTCAACAAATTAAACAAATGGACTGTGAAGAGATGAGTAACATTGAAACTGAAATCATACAACTCAAAGACAACTTCCTCCCAGTGGGCCTTACCCCACTAGAGGATATTTTTGACTCAAATGATGTCTCCAGGAAACCAAAGATGCAGCCATTAGATGCAACAATTGAAGAATGTAACATTGGTACCACTGACAAGCCTAAAATAATAAAGCTATCTGCTGCTTTACCCCCTGACCAAAAACCCAAATATGTTGACCTCTTTAAAGAGTTCCAAGATGTCTTTGCCTGGGGATATGAAGACTTGAAGTCTTATGATACCTCTGTTATACAGCACACCATTCCCCTCAAGCCTAATCAAAAACCATTCAAACAGAAATTGAGAAGAATCAATCCTGTGCTTCTTCCTTCCATTGAAAAGGAATTACAAAAAATGTTCAAAGCAGGGATCATAGCACCAATCAGGTTCTCTGACTGGATTTCAAATTTGGTCCCTACAAGAAAGAAAACCGGTGAGATTAGACTCTGTGTAGACTTAAGGAATTTGAACCTAGTGTCACTCAAAGACAACTATCCCTTACCCAAAATGGACCACATCCTTCAAAGAGTAGTGGGAGCCTCAAGAATATCATTGTTGGATGGCTTCTCAGGTTTCAATCAAATCCTGGTACACCCTGACGATCAAGACAAAACTGCATTTACTACCCCATGGGGTACTTTCAAGTATGTGAAAATGCCCTTTGGATTGAAGAATGCAGGGGCAACATTTCAAAGAGCAATGGACATTGCTTTTGCAAAAGAAATTCATGATTTCTTGGTCATTTACTTAGATGATCTTACACCTTTCTCAAAATCTGACCAAGAACATTTGAAACATTTAAGACAGATTTTCATAACATGCAGAAAATATGGCATTTCCTTAAACCCCAAGAAGTCTTTATTTGGTTTGAAAGAAGGGAAACTTTTAGGCCACATCATTTCAAAAGATGGCATAAGAATTGATCCAGATAGGATACAAGCGATCCTACAAATGCCTCACCCTAGGAGTGTCAAAGAGTTGCAAGGATTCTTAGGAAAACTCAATTTTTTAAGAAGGTTCATCCCAAATTTAGCAGAATTGATCAGACTGCTAAACAATATGCTAAAGAAAGATTCAAAGGTTAAGTGGTCTGTGGAAGCAAAGCAAGCCTTTGAAAGCATAAAACTGGCTTTAACCCAAACCCCGGTATTAACTAATCCTCAGTTTGACAAAGACTTTATTATTTTTTCTTTTGCCTCCCAGCATACTATTGCTGCTGTTTTATTGCAGAAAGATGATCAAGGGAATGAAAAGCCCATTGCCTTCTTCAGCAGAGCTCTTAGAGATGCTCCTTTGAAATACCAAATAATGGAAAAACAAGCCTATGCATTAATCAAAGCTATCAAAGATTTTAGGATCTATATCCTTTACTCTCATGTTGTGGCTTATGTACCAAGTCCTATTGTCAAAGACATTCTCACCCAAGAAAACTTAGAGGGTAGAAGAGGAAAATGGATTGCAAACATACTTGAATTTGACATTGAAATAAAGCCTACAAAGTTAATAAAAGGGCAAGGTTTGGCTAAGTTAATGACAGAATCAAATTTCCAAGCCTTAGATATAAACCAACTGGACAGTGAAACAGAGCTGGCGACTCCAAAGATCAACGTAGCCTTTGAACAATCTCCATGGTACTCTGATATCTGTTATGTGTTACAAAACCTGTGTGCTCCCCCAGGACTGTCCAGAACTAAGTCTAGGTTCCTAAAAATGAAAACATCCAAATTTTGTGTGCTAGATGAGAATCTACTCTGGAAAAACCATGAAGGTATTTTGCTGCACTGTCTTCTTGAGAATGAAACTGATAAAATTATGCAAGAATTCCATGCTGGAGACTGTGGTGGACATCTGTACTGGAAGTCCACTGTGGACAAAATATTAAGGGCTGGTTATTACTGGCCCACTATGTTCTCAGATATGAAGAAATTCACAACATCTTGCCACAAGTGCCAGCTGTTTGAAGGCAAAAGACAGCTGCTGCCACTTCCTTTGAGGCCCATTGCAACAGAGAGACCTTTTCAACAATGGGGCTTAGATTTCATTGGAGAAATTCACCCCTCATCTTCAGGACAACACAGATGGATTCTAACAGCAACAGACTACTTTACCAAGTGGATTGAAGCTGCCCCATGCAGACAAGCAAATGACTCAGTGATCATTCAATTCTTAGAGAACAATATACTGGCCAGATTTGGCTGCCCAGACAAGATAATAACAGACAATGCTGCTGCCTTCAGATCCAAGAAAATGGTAAACTTTTGCCATAAATTTCATATCACTTTGGGCCATTCTACAGCTTACTATCCTCAGGGAAATGGTCTTGCTGAATCATCAAACAAAAGCCTGATAAACATCATTAAGAAAGTGCTGGAAGAGAACAAAAAGAACTGGCACAAGAAACTAGTAAATGCTTTATGGGCAGACAGATTAACCACCAAAAGATCAATTGGGACCAGCCCATATGAGTTAGTCTACGGATTAGAGGCCAGATTTCCTTCATCACTAGGGGTGCCAGTTATGAAACTTCTACAAGAAAGTCAAGCAGAGCCAAACGACATGCAAAGAAGGATCAACCAGATAATCTGTTTACAGCAAACCAGAGAACAAGTTTTCAGCAGAGTGCAGATACTACAAGAGAAACTGAAAAAGGCCTTTGACAGAAGAACCAAAGCAGAAGACTTCAATCTAGGAGACAAAGTTCTAAAGTGGGATGCAAGAAGAGAAGACAAAGGGAAACATGGGAAGTTTGATTCTTTATGGAAAGGACCATTTGCTGTCCAAGCAGTGCAAGGTAATAACACTTATTTCCTTAAAAGTTTGACTGTAACTGAACTGGATGAAGGTCCTGTCAATGGCAGGATGTTGAAGCACTATTATGATGGTTCACTATGATAAGGATCCAAAGGTTCATTGTATATATTCAGGCCTATATATGTTTTCTATTTTTAGTTTGTAAGAAGAGGTTTTCCAAGTGCTGCACCTAGCAGCAACAGGCACATAGAACCAGAGGTTCCCCATCAAAAAGCACACAATTTTGACAGGTTACATGTATCAGAGCTCAAAGATTAAGATGGACAATCGAGCAACAAGGCAATCTGACCTGCTGTTCTTGGTCTTTCAAAAGAAAAACCATCCCCATGTGGAGCCACTGTTGGATACCTATAATAATAGGTTTCATATTTCATGATTGATTATTGAAAATCCAAATATGCTCTGCTTTGTTAGCACAAAGAGCCCATATTTCCAGGTAATCAGAGGTGTGTGAAATTACTTCAGATATTGAGGACCTTATTACATTTTTGTGGATGATTCAACAGTCTAATCTGGATCATGCCATGTTTCAATTTTGAGTTGTAGAATAGAGAAAGAAGTCTGTCCAAACAGCTTAATCTTGGCAGACAAGTAGTTCAGGTAGAGAAACAAAGGTTCCCAAAAGCCTAATCTGGGACCTTGGAAGAGATAAGGGTAGAAGCAGATAGAGTAAAAAAAAAGGAAAAAGCCAAAGAAAAGAAAAGGCAATTGAGGGTTGCAAGTCTAAGTGCCCCTCCAAGAAGAAACTAAAAAATGTTAGGTGAAATAGTTGGGTAGGCAGTTGTGGTTGCAGAAAGGACAGGTTCACCATTACATAGTTGTCAAAGATATTTTGCCAAGGCAATGGACATATCAGCAAAAAAGGTGGTGAATTTCATGGATTCATAGCAGAGAGCATCACTAACTTCACTTTTTCCCCCTACTCCATTATTAACATCCCCTTTCTCAAAGATTCCTCTCCTTCCCTCATACTAACTCCTAACTCTATTATTTAACTCCCTTATTCTATCCCTTGCCCTAATAGTAATAACACTAAGGTGTATAAAGCCCTAAATGTTATATATTCCCTCCCCTAGGCATAATAGCCGAGAAATCTGCAAAGAGGGATCATAGTGGCATTTGGCCACCATGGTGAACCTATCTCCGATACTCTCCCTTTGCTGCAGATCATTTCCCCTCAAAAAATACCTTTGCATGGGTAAAAACCCCTCTCTAAACCCCTCTAGCCCACAAAACCCTCTGCAAACCTTACAAAAATCAAATCCCGCTTTCGGCACATTCCCAAAGGCAAGCGCGGGTGGGCAGAAAAAACATTTGAAAAACTATCCCAAAACCCATAAACGTTAATATTTTCCGCCGCACTATCCGCCGTGCACCTTACACCTCCGCCAGCCGTCGGATCAAGCCCTCCAGATCCGACGGCCCACCACAATATCGGAACGCCGTCCACGTCCGCGCCTTAACTCCCGAGAACATGACGTTGCGCCTCGTCATGCCTCTGCCACGCGTCGCCCGTTAGACCGTCTCGGAGCTCCCTCTGACACCCTGGGCGCCGTACTCTAAACGCCCCGAGAGACCGTGACGGTTAGAGCCTTAACCGTAACCTTCACGGCTTAACCTCCGCCCGTCCGCTATTGACCGTTCTGCCACGTCCAGCTCACCGCTGACTGGACTGCCACCTCACCGCCCTTTGACCGGTCGTCTGCTGCCACGTCTACCCCGATGACGTCAGCTGACGTCACATCACCGTGACCCACCAATGACGTCATGCTGACGTCATCCTATAAAGGCGCCAAATGGGTAAAAATCTCATATTAACCAAATTTCACGCATTTTTTACCATTTCACTGTTATTGTCTGCTGAACTCTCTGTTTAACCGTTTCTGCCCGGATTTCCGCCAACCTGTAAATTCAACAAAGGCGACCACTCCAGCAACTGCAGTACACCTTATCACGACTTCTGCACGTCAAGTTACAGGTATTTACCCTACCCTGCCCTCCATTCGACCTGCATTCTGCTCTAAACTGCTCACAGGCATAATAGGACCGTAAAACAGATTTTTTCACCGCTAGAACCGGGTTATACCTCCACCATTGTCTCTGTGAAGTCCAAAAATTCCCTGCAGAGCCATAACAAGCTGCAATTCATCTAAAAACCCCTCAGCTCTGCGTTTCCCCGGCAAATTCATTGCTAAATACCTCCGAACTACTACCAGAAGCTCACTTGGGCCCCAAAAGAGTCTCTGTAACCAATTACCAGCAGTATTTCAATTTCTAGCTGGTAAATTCCCCTCTGACAGTTCAGAAAATCAAGTTTTACCACAGAGGGCAATCTGCAGTCTGTCTTTGCCAACTCACTTGTCAAATTGCAACAGTTTATCCCTTCACAAGCTATGGAAACTCCCATTGCTCTCAATATTAAGCCTATCAATGCTCCCCACCAAGAATTAGCATGGCAAGCCCTGGGAGACATGGATTACCAGATGCTGGACTGGTTCCCTATGGGAACTAAGTATAATATCCTAATGTTTAATGAACTGAGAGCCCAGCACATGAGTGGAGCAGATATCCTGGGGATTTGGGAATCAAATTTGCCCATATACAACCTTCCCCAAGTCAATCCAATGCCAGAGCTCATCTACAGTTGCCAAGAGTGCTATGACCCCAGCCAAAGGGCAGTCATTAGCCCCACAGGCCTGGTCCTGTTTCAGATCACTCCAGAGAGTATAAATCAGATGCTGCATTTCCATACAGCCAAGAAACTGACCCCTCTTTCCATGCAAGATTTGATAAGGAGAGGAAACAACCTGTCTAATGACCAGATTGTGAAGATTAACCAGCTATTTGTTACACCTAGCTCTGAAGCAGTCAGAACCCCTCCCATTGGTTACCAATACCTGAATGAGTTGGGCAGGATGATGGTGGACTTGATTGGCTATGTCCTAGGATTCAGAGGACTAGAAGATGTAGATGACTGCATATTGGCAATGCTGTCCATATTTGCCCCGGGTAAGCCTCCAGCTATCCACTATGATTATGCAACTTATATAGCTGAGAAGATTCATGACCAGTTCATGAACTTGAAGAGGGAGAGGCTGTTCAGATACACCTCCTACATATACCATCTGTTCTTGTTCAACCAGCCAGCTACCTTCTCTGTCCCTTTGAGGCCACTCAACGCCCAAGGAATCCCAAGATCAGTTGTTTTTTGGACCCCTGTGTTCCATCGTACCTCAGTATCACCTTATACATACTGTGAGTTTATTGATTTATTTGTCCATCCAGCCCTAACAGTGCTGCAAGGTGCCCCTCCTCCTAGACTGACCGATGACATGAAAAGAATTCTTCATTTGAACAAGCTTTACAACATCGGCAACTGGTACTTCTACCAGAATCACACAGTCATTAGGGTGTATGGATGTGAATTAAATCCATTTAGGCTGCCAAGGTACGTTCCCATGAGACTGTTTGCCTTAGAATATTTCAGGCAATTTGGGAACTCAGATTACCTACACTTTCAGAGTAAAAACAAGAAATCACAGTTGAAAGTGAGAAATCAGCTAGGTCCCTTCTTATACAACAGGAAGGAAGAAGGCTGGAAAGAGGCAGACAGGATCCTGGAAGGACTCCAGTTGAAAACTAGTTTTGAGTGGATTCCATATGACCCTAACCACTCTATTTCCCTCAGGAGGATCAGGTATAAGTTAGGCAACTATGCTCATGCCAGATTACCTGAAATTGAAAAATATGCAAATGCACCAGATTGGGAAGAGGGCACATTAGTAGAGCAAATGACTAATGAAGAAATACTTGAGCAAGAGGCTAGAAATGTCCAAAAACAAGCTGACTTGGAAACTTGTGGACAGGTGCCTATTTCCTACAGGAGGCAAATTGGGGCAGCCACCACAACACCAGCAACACAACAGCGAACTGCCGAGCAGACAACCCAAGCAGCAAGCAAGGACAAAGGCAAACAGGTGGAACAACCACCTATATTAACAGAAGAACAGGTTGACACCTTGCTACAGCAGCAAGAAGAAATGGAAGAACGGGAGTTGGGGCAGCAACAAGATAAACCACAAACTAGTGGGCAGCAGCCATTACAGCAAAATAAAGAGACAGATTTGCCCGGATCTACAGAACAGCAGCCCCAAACAGAGTTGTCTCCAAGGACAGACATCAATGTGGACAGCTCAGTCCTCCAAACACCTCAGAAGGAGGACTTAACCAGAAAGAGAGAAAGAGAGACTCCCCAGACTTCATCCTTTATCAGAGGAGAGAAGAGACAAAGATTGAATGACTCCCAAGAGGAGGACATAGCAGTAAGGCAGGCCATGGGCATGGGCCCACCCAGTGGAGAACTCTCGGCCAGCTCATCTCAAAGAGGACCAGATATGACAATGGGAGGAGAGGTCAGCTCTTCTGGCCAGCATAGAGAGGGGCACTCAAGTATAAAGCAGCAGTTCATAGAAATCAAGAGAAGGAGTGATCCCATAAAAGTGCAACTCTATGATCACTTGTTAAAACTAGCCCCAGCAACCAGCAGAGACTAATGTCTGCTTTTGATGTGAGTGAGGGCAAAATGATAATGAGCCATTTTATGCCCACAACTCTACATCCTCAGTCCACCTCAGACTATTTAAGAACCAACATGGAGGTTCTGGCTAAAGATATTCACCCCATGGATAAGATAGAGTTACACAAACAAACGGGTGAAATGGTGTATGCCTCCCTGGCAGATGAGACACTGGAAAATTACAAGTTAAAGAGCAGCCTAGACAATACATCATCCCAGCTAGAATTGGAACGAGCATCCTCACAAGCCAAGGACAACAGGATCAAATCCTTGGAGGAGGTAATCATAGAGATAGGACATGATCCCAAGGATGTCAAAGGCATCCAAGAACTGCTGAAAATAAGGGATGCAGACATGGCAGCCCTAAGAAAGAAAATCAAACTCCCGGCCACCATCCATCCACAAACAGATGAAGTTGCCCAGCAACGGCAAGAAAAAGATACCACAGACCTGCTGGTATCCTTATACAAAGAGCTGGTTAGGACTCAAGACCAGCTAGGACAAACTGAAGCTGCAAAGGCAGCACTACAAGAAGCCATGAAACAGAAAGGGGAAGGTCAATCCTCCCAGCCTCCTCCTGTGATAATAAATCTTGAGGAAGTCCCTCCAAAGACTGATCCTCCTCCTCAGCAAACAGAAGCTACAGCACCAACTACAGCGCCATCCACAGCAGCAACAACTACAACATCAGAACAGGCTGCTAGTCTAGACATGCAAAAGCTGCAAGCAGAGATCCGAGCTATGGAAGCTCAAATGAAAGAGCTGGATGGGCTCAAACAGAACTTGGCTAATGTTAATGAGAAATTTGATAAAAGCAAACAAAATGAGGCAGCCAAGGAGAGAGAGGTGAAAACCCTTAAGAGAAGGATTGCTGAGCTGGAAAAAGAGCTTGCACTGGAAAGGGTGACAGCTGATATGAAAGCAGTGTTGTGGAGCAACATTGGGAGATCCATTGCCAAACAGTGGCAATACATTGAAACCATGGATGAACAAATGGTGCTCATCACCAAAGCAAACAAGGAAATACAGAGAGCAAGGGCAAGCCTTGGGCACATGCCAGAAGCAGCTACCAGGATGATCAATATCCTGAATTACAAACCAGCACTCAATTGGCTAGCATGGGAATCAACAACAGGACAGAAACAATTGCCATAGCCAAGAGAGTTGTTACATTGAGAAACTTGATTGGAACCTTGGAAAGAAGGACACAGGACATGCAGACAGAAATTAACAGGTTCCTGGAGAAGTTTGTAACACTGCAGAACAGAGGCCTCCCCAACATTTTGAGCAGCGTGGGAAGACTGCTCACCCTGGACAACTATAACAAGAGAATTGATGCACATGCAGTAGCAGAGATTGCAAAACCTCCCAGCACTTCAAAGGACACAGGGCCAGCCACAGGGCAAATGATGTATGACAGAGTGGAGAACCTGTTTTTTCTCATGAATGAGATAGAGCATCTGTTTGATACACCACCCAATTTCTTCAAGTTCACAGAAGCAGATGAGACTCTAGGGGCAATTTTGGCACATCAACTGCCCACACAGGATGTCTGGAGGCATTTGACCCAGACAATTTTGACAGGCCAGAACCAATAGCGCAGAAGGAAAGAAGCAGGTACATACAGTGACAATTTTGGGAATTAATACCCACAGGAAAAGGCAGAGGCTGAGCCAACTCAGCCAGACCAGTCACTCACCACCAGCAGCAGTCAAAGTCACAGCTGACAGGTCCGAGACATAGTGTACCAGCCTACAGTCGGGTTTTCTATGCATTAACTCCAAATATTCAGACCGACTTAGCTATTCTTATAAAGCTAAATATCTTCTGACAGAGCATTAAAATGCCTGTACTGTGTATTAAATGTGTAATAAATTTTCGACATAATATCTTAAAGAGTTGGTGAGAATGTAAAGACTGAGATAACGCAGAACTCAGATATTTCTGTAGACCACCGCTAGTATATATAGACCCTTCACAGATGCTGAAGGGGTTGCTGGAATTTTCTCTTGGATAACTTCCATCTGCTGTAATATTTTCAGAGAATTAATACAAAGGAGGAATGGAACTTCCAGAAGTTTGGTGTATTTGATGTCTTGTGGTGAAGGATGCATGTTACAGGATTCCATGGGTGTTGCATAAAACTATAAGTATTCTCAAATCTTTTGTCGTGTCTGTTTTGAGTCTTTTGTTCTCTTTGTCGTTCTAATGTTTTACACTTGATAGCAAGGTGAAAGGATAGTACCAGGATTTAACCATGTTTACCCTGGACTCAAACTGAGCTATTATATATGTTTTCCTCATATACAGTAACAGAATTGTAATTCTTAATTGCTGCAATTCAAAACTGTGTTTTTATTGTAACAGTCATTCTCAGGGATTCAACTTTTGCCCCTAAGACCTCTGTTTTCTCTTCTTAAAGCTATCTGTTGGGAACATATAGATAAATAGTGAAAATTCTTAAATGCTTTCACTGTTTGTGCTACCTGTTACCAGTCTTTTAATCAAAAATCTGTTCTATTAAACACCCAAATGGCCCTGTAAGTTCCATCTTTCATCTCACAGATTCAAACACATTAAGCCACAGACTCCATTGCCCAATGATATTCAACATATCTAAAAAACTACATCACTGAAGTCTAAGGGAATTTCATCAACGAAACACAAACATGACCTGTACTCAATACCTAGCCTAAAACACTATCACTGTAGATTAAATCATAAAGAGAGAGCCCTCTCTGATCACTGTTTGGCTAGAAACAGTGATCCAAAGATTGGTTAGTGGTTACCCCGGCCGTATTCCCTTGGGAGTCATAGGGAACAACCTGGGTGTTAACATAATTGGCGACTCCACTGGGGACAAGATTATTCAATCACTATCTATCTTCCAAAGCTTTCATCAAGCCTGAAGCTAGCCAAGACATCTTAGGACTGTTTCTCTAATACAGGGGCAGTCTTAGGGAAGAGCTAACTAGGGAAACTTATCCTAGCCTTGAAACATATATAGTCATTCCAGAGTTCTTATTTTGCCCTTGTAAATACAAAACTTCTGTATAAAGTTCTGAAAGAACACTTAGAAGCTGGCTCCTAAAAGAAACCCAAGGCACACTAGGGCACACCCTGACCCTGATCAACCCATCATTGTTGATAACCCAAATATCATCCCAAAGAACATAAGGAAACAGCACAAGCAGGATAAACCTGCTGATTCAGATATAAGGTCAGACCAACCCCTTCAAATTCCCACTCCTTGCAAAGTCCTTTTCCGTTCCACACCCAACTCCCCTAGTTCATCTTCAACCCCTCAAAGTCCTACCTTTCCATCTTCACCATCTGCACATACTCACTCAACCAGTTCTCCACTTGTTACCCATCCTATTAACCCCAGTACACCTGTTATCCCAGTTGTCCATTTGTTCCTATCAACCCTATTAACCCTATAAACATGGCTAACAGATATGCACCATTGCAGATTCCAGCCAATGCGCCAGCCCTACCCAAGATTATCAAACCAGACTATCATTTTTTGATTCCCATGGCCCTTTGACAGCCATCCAGCATGCTAAAAAGATGCAAGACCACTTTGAGACCTATGAAATTGATGATGATAGTGTCAGGATGAGAATTTTTGTCCAAAGCCTAACTGGGGATGTCAGAACTTGGTTTAGATCCTTGAATGCAAATTCCATTGCAACCTCTGAAGTTCTATACCAGGAATTTACCAACAGATGGGAGAAAAAGAGAGATCCACACCATATACTGGGTGAATATAACACTATAAAAGAGGTCCCCAAGAAACGGTGTTGGAATATTGTGCTAGGTTTAACAACATATACAATGCTATTCCCCAGAACTTAAGGCCCCCTCCTGATTTAGCCCTTTATAACTTCCCTGATGGTTTTGACTCTGATATGGCCTATCAGTTGAGAGAAAGAGACCCTCCAACCCTTGCAGAAGCCCAAAGAGTTGCAGTCACTGTAGAGGCCAACCTAATTGCCAAAAGAAACAGGGCAAAGCTGGAAAAGAAGGTTGGTTTCAAGGAAGAGCCCTCGGGCTTTGATCAGAAGTTGGATGCAATACTAAACAGCATGAAAAGACTAGGTGAGAGAGTGGAATCAGTAGAAAGAAAGTCATCATGGGAAGCACCACAAAACAATACTCCTAGAAACCCAAATTTTAGGAGAACACAGAACCCCAATATAGGAAAAACAGGTGCTGACCAAGATATCAGACCACCTTTTCAAGAAAATTATGCAGAAACTTCCTCGGCTAATCAGCTCAATGAAGATCCAGAGATCAATTTAATAGGTCTGGATGGTAAAAGCCATGTTTTCCTAACACAAGAAGACCATGATGAGGATGAAAACAAAACATTCCAAACACAATCAGGAGAATCCTTTGACTTCAAGCAAGGATATGATACTGCTGTCTATGAAGTCCATAAGCAGTACAAACTAAGAAGTCGGACTGTGAATGCAAATCAGCCAGAAAAGGTAAAGGATAAACAACAATCTAAAGAAGCCTCAGTCACTGAACCTAATGACAAAACAAACTTGCCTGCAAAGGAAGTAGTGGTTGAGGAGGTCACTGAATTTCTGCTACCCACAAGAGCCCACAGCAACATCATCCTCTCACCCAAATCCGAACATCACCCCTCAAGACATGGACATGGGGGGCAGGTTCCAAAATCAAGATGAAATCCAACAGAAGATTCATTGAACAAGGAAAGGACTGCTGTCCGTGACCTTAAAATTCAGGTGGATAAACCCTTTGACCTAGGAGTAGAGATTGGCAAGTTAAAGATAGCAATTCCCCTTTTAGAGCTAGCCAAGCATGACATATATAAACAACAGATCAAAAAATCCCTTCAGCTCACCAACAACAAAGATGATGTAAATGTGCTAGATGACACTCCAGAATTACTGTTTGGTCCAGAGGTAGATGGAAAAACAGTAGTCACAGGGGTTTTACCTTTTTATGTCAGCTTACACGTTCATGATAAAATACTGCACAATGCAATGTTTGACTCAGGTGCATCTCACAACCTCATGCCAAAGCAGTCATGGAAAGATTAAATTTGGATATAACAAGACCATACAAAGACTGTTTTCTTTTGATTCTAGTCAAGTAAAATGCTTGGGCCTGATTAAGGATTTATGTGTGTCCCTGGTTCAATTTCCCAACAAAACCATTTTAATGGATGTTGTTGTTGCTGATATCCCACCAAATATGGAATGCTCTTATCAAGATCATGGGGAGCCAAACTCCAAGGCTCCCTGCAATTAGACATGTCATATGCAACCATCTCTGTCTTTGGCAACCCAAGAGACTTTATAGGGAAACACTCATGAAATACATGGTCAGCAGTGAAGAAAAACCTCAAAATTTCCAATATATGCTGTCCATTCAGACATAGACTCCTTCATTCTTTCAATGACAGCACAAGCTCTTTAAGCAATGACATTAAGACTGAATACCCATACAGGAACAAAACATCCATCAAACAAGTGGCACCTGCCAAAATTTAATCAGCCCAACAATACCCATTCACCCTCCTTCAGTTGTAAAAAATTGTCAAACAAATGATGAAATTATCCTAGGAGACAAATGGGGAAAGAAACCTCAACTCATGCTCACATGGCCATCCCATGAGAAGAATTTAAGATTCCTGACCAGCAAGATAGTCTGTGGGTCCTAGAGTTTGATGGCTCAGTTAACAAGTTAGGGGCAGGAGCTGGAGTATGGATACATAACAAAGAGAAAGCCTGTGCACAAGGCAGGGCTTATAGATTGAACTTTAAATGCACTAATAACATGGCAGAATATGAAGCTCTGCTACTAGGTCTCAAGATTGCAAAATCATTACAAGCACATAGCCTCTCAATCATGGGGGACTCTGATCTAGTAATTCAACAAGTAAAAGGGGATTTTGTCACCAATGACAAAAGATTAAGGTCCTACAGGTCTGCTGTAATTGAAATACTAGAAACTTTCTCCGAGTTTGTTCTCACAAAGATTCCAAGGGGCCACAATCTCCATGCTCACAGCTTGGCAACATTTGCCAGCACCTTCAAATTCCCACTACAACCCAACAATTGTTTCACAGCAGAAGTCAAATATAGGCCTTCTATTCCAAACAATGTCAAAGAATGGCAAGTATTTGAGAATGATAGGCAAATAAACAACTTTTTAACTTTGCAACAAGAGTTTACAGGATTAAATATTGATCTTGAGACAGCAAGTCAATCTCAAATTACTGATGGAGCAAGTCAATCACAATTACAGTTTCAACAATCTGCTCACCCAATGTCACTTAGGACAGCAAAACAACTACTCAGTCCAACCATTTTCAACAATGAAAACATTCAACAAATTAAACAAATGGACTGTGAAGAGATGAGTAACATTGAAACTGAAATCATACAACTCAAAGACAACTTCCTCCCAGCAGGCCTTACCCCACTAGAGGACATTTTTGACTCAAATGATGTCCCCAGGAAACCAAAGATGCAGCCATTAGATGCAAGAGTTGAAGAATGTAATATTGGCACTATGAAAAGCCTAAGATAGTCAAGCTGTCCGCCTCTTTGCCCCCGATCAAAAACCCAAATATGTTGACTCTTTAAAGAATTCCAAGATGTCTTTGCCTGGGGTTATGAAGACTTGAAGTCTTATGATACCTCTGTTATACAGCACACCATTCCCCTCAAGCCTAATCAAAAACCATTCAAACAAAAATTGAGAAGAATCAATCCTGTGCTTCTTCCTTCCATTGAAAAGGAATTACAAAAAATGTTCAAAGCTGGGATCATAGCACCAATCAGGTTCTCTGATGGATTTCAAATTTGGTCCCTACAAGAAAGAAAACTGGTGAGATTAGACTTTGTGTAGACTTAAGGAATTTGAACCTAGTATCACTCAAAGACAACTATCCCTTACCAAAATGGACCACATCTTCAAAGAGTAGTAGGAGCCTCAAGAATATCATTGTTGGATGGCTTCTCAGGTTTCAATCAAATCTGGTACACCCTGACGATCAAGACAAAACTGCATTTACTACCCCATGGGGTACTTTCAAGTATGTGAAAATGCCTTTGGATTGAAGAATGCAGGGGCAACATTTCAAAGAGCAATGGACATTGCTTTTGCAAAAGAAATTCATGATTTCTTGGTCATTTACTTAGATGATCTTACACCCTTCTCAAATCTGACCAAGAACATTTGAAACATTTAAGACAGATTTTCATAACATGCAGAAAATATGGCATTTCCTTAAACCCAAGAAGTCTTTATTTGGTTTGGAAGAAGGGAAACTTTTAGGACACATCATTTCAAAAGATGGCATAAGAATTGATCCAGATAGGATACAAGCGATCCTACAAATGCCTCACCCTAGGAATGTCAAAGAGTTGCAAGGATTCTTAGGAAAACTCAATTTTTTAAGAAGGTTCATCCCAAATTTAGCAGAATTGATCAGACTGCTAAACAATATGCTAAAGAAAGATTCAAAGGTTAAGTGGACTGTGGAAGCAAAGCAAGCCTTTGAAAGCATAAAACTGGCTTTAACCCAAACCCCGGTATTAACTAATCCTCAGTTTGACAAAGACTTTATTATTTTTTCTTTTGCCTCCCAGCATACTATTGCTGCTGTTTTATTGCAGAAAGATGATCAAGGGAATGAAAAGCCCATTGCCTTCTTCAGCAGAGCTCTTAGAGATGCTCCTTGAAATACCAAAAATGGAAAAACAAGCCTATGCATTAATCAAAGCTATCAAAGATTTTAGGATCTATATCCTTTACTCTCATGTTGTGGCTTATGTACCAAGTCCTATTGTCAAAGACATTCTCACCAAGAAAACTTAGAGGGGTAGAAGAGGAAAATGGATTGCAAACATACTTGAATTTGACATTGAAATAAAGCCTACAAAGTTGATAAAAGGGCAAGGTTTGGCTAAGTTAATGACAGAATCAAATTTCCAAGCCTTAGATATCAACCAACTGGACAGTGAAACAGAGCTGGCGACTCCAAAGATCAACGTAGCCTTTGAACAATCTCCATGGTACTCTGATATCTGTTATGTGTTACAAAACCTGTGTGCTCCCCAGGACTGTCCAGAACTAAGTCTAGGTTCCTAAAAATGAAAACATCCAAATTTTGTGTGTTAGATGAGAATCTACTCTGGAAAAACCATGAAGGTATTTTGCTGCACTGTCTTCTTGAGAATGAAACTGATAAAATTATGCAAGAATTCCATGCTGGAGACTGTGGTGGACATCTGTACTGAAAGTCCACTGTGGACAAAATATTAAGGGCTGGTTATTACTGGCCCACTATGTTCTCAGATATGAAGAAATTCACAACATCATGCCACAAGTGCCAGTGTTTGAAGGCAAAAGACAGCTGCTGCCACTTCCTTTGAGGCCCATTGCAACAGAGAGACCTTTTCAACAATGGGGCTTGGATTTCATTGGAGAAATTCACCCTCATCTTCAGGACAACACAGATGGATTTAAACAGCAACAGACTACTTTACCAAGTGGATTGAAGCTGCCCCATGCAGACAAGCAAATGACTCAGTGATCATTCAATTCTTAGAGAACAATATACTGGCCAGATTTGGCTGCCCAGACAAGATAATAACAGACAATGCTGCTGCCTTCAGATCCAAGAAAATGGTAAACTTTTGCCATAAATTTCATATCACTTTGGGCCATTCTACAGCTTACTATCCTCAGGGAAATGGTCTTGCTGAATCATCAAACAAAAGCCTGATAAACATCATTAAGAAAGTGCTGGAAGAGAACAAAAAGAACTGGCACAAGAAACTAGTAAATGCTTTATGGGCAGACAGATTAACCACCAAAAGATCAATTGGGACCAGCCCATATGAGTTAGTCTACGGATTAGAGGCCAGATTTCCTTCATCACTAGGGGTGCCAGTTATGAAACTTCTACAAGAAAGTCAAGCAGAGCCAAATGACATGCAAAGAAGGATCAACCAGATAATCTGTTTACAGCAAACCAGAGAGAACAAGTTTCAGCAGAGTGCAGATACTACAAGAGAAACTGAAAAAGGCCTTTGACAGAAGAACCAAAGCAGAAGACTTCAATATAGGAGACAAAGTTCTAAAGTGGGATGCAAGAAGAGAAGACAAAGGGAAACATGGGAAGTTTGATTCTTTATGGAAAGGACCATTTGCTGTCCAAGCAGTGCAAGGTAATAACACTTATTTCCTTAAAAGTTTGACTGTAACTGAACTGGATGAAGGTCTGTCAATGGCAGGATGCTGAAGCACTATTATGATGGTTCAATATGATAAGGATCCAAAGGTTCATTGTATATATTCAGGCCTATATATGTTTTCTATTTTTAGTTTGTAAGAAGAGGTTTTCCAAGTGCTGCACCTAGCAGCAACAGGCACATAGAACCAGAGGTTCCCCATCAAAAAGCACACAATTTTGACAGGTTAATGTATCAGAGCTCAAAGATTAGATGGACAATCGAGCAACAAGGCAATCTGACCTGCTGTTCTTGGTCTTTCAAAAGAAAAACCATCCCCATGTGGAGCCACTGTTGGATACCTATAGTAATAGGTTTCATATTTCATGATTGATTATTGAAAATCCAAATATGCTCTGCTTTGTTAGCACAAAGATCCCATATTTCCAGGTAATCAGAGGTGTGTGAAATTACTTCAGATATTGAGGACCTTATTACATTTTTGTGGATGATTCAACAGTCTAATCTGGATCATGCCATGTTTCAATTTTGAGTTGTAGAATAGAGAAAGAAGTCTGTCCAAACAGCTTAATCTTGGCAGACAAGTAGTTCAGGTAGAGAAACAAAGGTTCCCAAAAGCCTAATCTGGGACCTTGGAAGAGATAAGGGTAGAAGCAGATAGAGTAAAAAAAGGAAAAAACAAAGAAAGAAAAGGCAATTGAGGGTTGCAAGTCTAAGTGCCCTCCAAGAAGAAACTAAAAAATGTTAGGTGAAATAGTTGGGTAGGCAGTTGTGGTTGCAGAAAGGACATGTTCACCATTACATAGTTGTCAAAGATGTTTTGTCAAGGCAATGGACATATCAGCAAAAAAGGTGGTGAATTTCATGGATTCACAGCAGAGAGCATCACTAACTTCTCTCTTTTCCCCCTACTTCATCATTAACATCCCCTTTCTCAAAGATTCCCTCCTTCACTCATACTAACTCCTAACTCTATTATTTAACTCCCTTATTCTACCCCTTGCCCTAATAGTAATAACACTAAGGTGTATAAAGCCCTAAATGTTATATATTCCCTCCCTAGGCATAATAGCCGAGAAATCTGCAAAGAGGGGATCATAGTGGCATCTGGCCACCATGGTGAACCTATCTCGATACTCTCCCTTTGCTGCAGATCATTTCCCCTCAAAAAATACCTTTGCATGGGTAAAAACCCCTCTCTAACCCCTCTAGCCACAAAACCTCTGCAAACCTTACAAAAATCAAATCCGCTTTCGGCACATTCCCAAAGGCAAGCGCGGGGTGGGCAGAAAAAACATTTGAAAAACTATCCCAAACCCATAACGTAAATATTTTCCGCCGCACTATCCGCCGTGCACCTTACACCTCCGCCAGCCGTCGGATCAAGCCTCCAGATCCGACGGCCCACCACAATATCGGAACGCCGTCCACGTCCGCGCTTAACTCCGAGAACATGACGTTGCGCCTCGTCATGCCTCTGCCACGCGTCGCCCGTTTAGACGTCTCGGAGCTCCCTCTGACACCCTGGGATGCGCCGTACTCTAAACGCCCAGAGAGACCGTGACGGTTAGAGCCTTAACGTAACCTTCACGGCTTAACCTCCGCCCGTCGCTATTGAC